>CM038678.1:540548009-541008241 GCA_021605205.1 Aegilops longissima
CTGGGTTTAGGGGGGAAGATCTGAAGAAGTGTATGGATAATGCTGCCTATGCATATAGTGAACACAAATTTAACATTGCAATGAATGACCTTAGAGATGAATGTCGAAGCTTGGGAGTGGCTTTGTCAAATACCCAGGAAAACATGGGCAAGGCATGCATTTGACACAAACTGCAAGACTGACCTTGTAGTTAACAATTTGTCTGAGGTGTTCAACAAGTATGTCCTAGATGTTAGGAAGAAACCAATTAGGACAATGTGTGATGGAATAAAGGATAAACAGATGATGAGGTGGCATAGGAATAGGGAGAGTGCAAAGACAGCTAGATGGGACATAACACCCCATTATAGTGAGAAGCTAGAGGTTGATAAGGAGAGGGCCAAATATTGCAAACCAATTCAAGCTGGTGTGAACTTGTGGCAGGTTACAAGTGGGCAGCAAACCCATGCTGTTAACTTGCAAGTGCACACATGTGGGTGCAGAAAATGGGACCTCAGTGGCATCCCATGTAACCATGCCATCTCAGCAATCAACAAGGGCAAAAGAAAACCAGAGGATTATGTCAGCAAGTTCTTCAAGAAAGAATTTTATGTGGCAGCTTATGAACCAATGATCTATCCAGTTCCTGGTGAGCATGACTGGACAAAGACCCTGGTCCGACATTGACCCACCTGCATTTAAAGTGAAGAGAGGAAGAAAGAAAGAGAAGAGGATCAAGGGGAAATTTGAAGTTACAAAGCCTAAGGACACATCAAGAATGGGGACTATAACATGTGGCAATTGTGGACTGCAAGGACATAGGTACACAAGCTGCCTCAAGCAGTTGAAGCCTGAGCTGGCTTTGAGGAAGAACAAACATGTGGTAATCCTCTTATAAGTGGTTTTCCTTCTTGTACATTCCATTTTTTTAAGTACTAACTCATTTTCCTTCTTGTTTATGCAAGCCTCTTGCAAGGAACTCCAATGGTGGTGCTGCTGCTACTACACCAGCAGCAACAACCTCTCATGCAGCTCCTGGGAGAGGTGCTGCAGGTGCAGGTGCTGGGAGAGGTGCTGGGATAGGTGCTGGGAGAGGTGCTGCAGCAGCTCCAGCTGCTGGAAGAGGTGCTGGGAGAGGTGCTGCAGCTGCAGCTGCTGGGAGAGGGAGAGGTGCATTCTCTGCCCCAAGACAATCTGGTCCCTCCACATCTGCTGCTGGGAGAGGTGCTGGTGGTAGACATACTGGATGGGGGAGGTACTTTTATGCAAGTGGTAACTAGATACTTCATGTGTGTGTTGTTGCATCCTATGATACAATGTCATCTTTGCTTTGGTGGTGTACTTTAAGAATCAATGCCATATATGGCTTTTGTTGATGTGGATGCAACTTATAAGTGAATGGCTGGAATGGACTATCTTCATGTGATATGTTGCTGGAGTTATTGATATGTTGTCTATGCTCAAAATGGTTCTTTTTATGATTGGTATGTTATCTATGCTCAAAATGGTTCTTTTTATGATTGATATGTTATCTAAGCCATCATTTTGGGTTTTGGTGGTTCGGGGTCGACGGAACCACTTAAAGCCTTCATTTTGGGTCTAGGGTGTCTCGGGGTCGACGAAACCACCTAAAGCCATCATTGTGGGTTTTGGTGGTTCGGGGTCGACGGAACCACTTAAAGCCATCATTTTGGGTCTAGGGTGTCTCGGGGTCGACGAAACCACCTAAAGCCATCATTTTGGGTTTTGGTGGTTCGGGGTCGACGGAACCACTTAAAGCCATCATTTTGGGTCTAGGGTGGTTCGGGGTCGACGGAACCACCTAAAGCTACCAACTAGGGTCTAGGGTGTCTCGGCCCATTTAAACCACTTGAAGCCATCATTTTGGGTTTTGGTGGTTCGGGTCCATTTTAACCACTTAAAGCCACCTAAAGCAACTATTCCTTTTGCAAATGCATTTAAGCATTTAAGCATCACTCTAACATATGTAACTATTCCTCAAATGCATTTAACCATCAATATAACATAAGCATCAAAATGTCAACATTTTCAGCCTAACATAAGCATCACTATGTCATCATTTTCAGTCTAACATTGAAAGCAAATGATACTAACTGGAGTTCAACACATTATAGGAATACACAACCATTGTTCACATTACATAGTGGAGTTCAAATGCACAATCCATCATTTTCTCACAAAAGGATGAATAGCATATTACTAGGTACATAAACAGCCAGAGTTCACAATTAGTTCTAGAACCATACATTACACAACCATAATTCTAAGTTACTAGGCCATTGCACAGCCATCCTTCCCAAAAGGTCTGCAATGCCCACTAATCTCAATTCATCTTGTTCAGTTCTCCAAGATGGCCTGGATCCCCTTGATCTTCTCCTTGAGGTTCTCCTCTCCCTTCATGAGCTCACTAATCTTAAACTCTTGCATCTGCTTCTCTTCATTATGGTTTTTCTTGAGCTTCAGCAGATCAGCAACCTGGAACTTCAACTCTAGCTTCTCTTGGGTGAGCTTCTCCTCAAACTTTGTGAACTCTGCATTCTTCAACTCCAAATTCATCCTAGCCTCACTCATCAATTCCTTCTCTTTCATATTCTTCAACTTGAGGTTTTGGATGGCGCTTGCTTGAGCACTTGTCGTTGCACAGATTTCATACTTCATTGAAGCTTCTCCATAGCTGCATCTTTCTTTGCCATTTGTGCATTCATACCAGCCACCAATTCAGCTCTGCATTGGTGCCGATATGTGACAAATGACTCGCAGATAACTGAAATCCACAACCTTATCCTGCTGAAAGTCCACAAGTTGATGCACATCTTTCACTAACTTGTCATATTCTGCATTCAGCTTCTTGTTTTCTTCTGTCAAATGGTGAATAGTTAAAGCACTTTGAAGATTATCATCCACCCTAGCAGACTTGCTCTCTTCAACCATTGACCAAAGCTTCAGCAATGCATTCTCCATTGTTGGGGGCCACTGCTCATCAACCCACTGAACAAACCCACAATTATGACCTTCCTGGAAAAATAACAAGGCAATATTTAGTACTATGCAACTACTATGAGTAGTAAGCAACAATTAGTTCATGCCAGTAGCTAATGTTGGTACTGACCAACACTGAATTTGCACAGCCTAAGCAAGAGGGTGATCATTATATAATTAGCAGAGTAACACTCCATTCAACTTTGCATAATAACCAACTTACAATTGGCCATTAATATAATGGAATCCTACATTAGCCTAGCTAAATATACTACAAGACCTCTTCGTCGTGAGAAGCAACAAGCACTTATTAAGAGTCACACATGAGCTAATGGAGGGGCTAATGTGAGTACTAAGGAACATTGCATACAAGTTTAAATGAGTACTCAGTTTAAATAAATAGCATTTGCACACAACAGAGCATTCATGTGCACAACAGAGCATGCTTGAGCCTATATTTAGCCTAAATGCACTCCACTAACCATAATATTCACCATTCCTACAATGAGCACTATAGTATGGCATATATGACTAACAAAATTACCAATCACATAACTGAATCACAATTGGCAAACAAGACTCTGTGACTTCCAATGAACATATCCTGTGCATAATCAATAAGGCAAGAAAAATACCGGCTCTGCACATGCTAAGAACCTTCTCCCAGTCATTGTTCCTTCAAATGCAACAAGCCTCTCTGATGGCTTCCCATGTTTCTCGCACAGCACTATCAGATCTAGCTCAAGACCATTGTAATCCGGGTCCTGAAGAGAGAAAGGCACCTGCCCAAGCAAAATCCAAGTTAGCATCATGTGCAGAGGACGAGGACAAAGCAAATCGAACGAAATCCTCACACCAAAGACCACCTACACAGAAAAATCCCCAAATTTTCCTAAACCTAGCCCTAACCCTACCTCCAATGGAGTAATCGACCTGGTTGAGCCCATCGGTGGAGGTTTCGAGTGCATGTCACGGGAGGCTTGAGTTCTCGTCGCTGCTCTCGTCTTCAAAAACCATGGCTGCGGCAGCGTCGTGTGGCGGCCGGCGGGGGCGGGCGCAGCCGGCGGCGAGGCAAAGAGAAGGAAGAAGAACGAAGAGCGGAGCGGGGGGAATGAGCTGGGTCTGGCTCGACCGCACCAGGCGCGCCCTGAACGGTGCGAGCCGGCCTCGTCGATCGGCCAATCCAACAATGGCAACACGCCAAGATCGCCAGCGTGTCGCCTGACGGGCGGGCCCAACCGGTCAGCTTTTCTGTCAATACGTATAAATCACACTTTTAGTCTTTTTTGCAACGGCTCGCCCCAATCTTGGTACTGACACGTAAAAATTACCAATCTTGGTACCAATCTGCTTCCAATGTCCCAATTGTGGTACTTCTGTGCAATTTACTCGTTTTGACTTTATACATGGTTCGATGCAGTCACGATCTATGTTCACTCGGTTCACAAACAGGTTAATTTTGGGCTAGACAATTTTTTATGAAAGCGGGCCATTTTCTCATCAAAACGAGAGTCTGATATTTGTTTCTTTGCGAGTGTTAACTTTTCTTTAGCGACTAAGAATGACGCATAAGGCCAACTTCACCGCGCGACTTCATTATGTCCGACCCCGTTCTTTTGAGGTAAAAGGGACCAACCGGTCGGCCCAGCGCGCGACGGCCCTCACGCGTCTGGTCCGTTTTGTGTCCGGGTTCGAGCGCAAACATGTGCCGGGTTTGGGTCGCGGCGGACACCAAACGGACGCGCGCCTCGTTCGCGTCGGGGCCGCGTGGTAGGCTGCCACCTGCCTCCCACCCGCCCACATAAATGCTTATGCGCGGGCGGCCCCGCCTGTCATCCGCTCAGGCGAACGGTCGCGGTCCTTCTTAAATGGGAACCCGTGGACCGATCGTCGTCCACACTCCCCCACTCCACCCCCGCGGCCTCCTCGAAACCCGACAACCCCAAACCCTAGCCTCGCCTCGAACTCGCCGGCCGGCCACCTTGCAGCCATGGGCCTATGGAACTATGGCCGGAAGGGGAAGCACGACCGCGAGGCTGGCTCCTCGTCGGGGCGTCGCCGTGGCTTCGTGAAGAAGGAGGAGCCCGCATCACCACCGCGTCGGGCCCCGCACCGCCCGCGTTCTCCATCGCGCCCGCGGCCGCCGGCGAGCGTGACCGGCATTACATCGAGGCGGCCGTATGCCGCCGCTATTGGGAGACGAGGACGCCGCTACCCTGGAGCGACGTCCACCTCCCCAACAACTGGCACTTGTCGGCCAACCGCGTGCCGATCCCACCGGTCCCGCTGAGCGACCGTGTGCACCGCCAGGAGATCGAGCGCCGCCGCCGCCTCCTCCCGGACGACCTCTATTACGACGAGAGGTATGCCCCTGACTCGCCCCGTGGGACACTTGGTTCCGGGATGAGCACGACATGCGGCGGGCGTCCTTCTTCGCCGGCACGTCGACGGGGCCGCGCGGCCACGTGAGCACCGAGCGGCTGCTCCCCAGGAACGCGGTTGTACGCGGGTGCGCGGCCTCACGCCCACGTCGTCGCCGTCGCCATCTCCATCGCCACCACCACCTCCTCGCATGACAGCGGGGGAGGAGGCCCGTCTCATGGCGCGTGTCATGGAGGACTCCATGCGCACGCACTACGAGTGCCAATGGGAGGGCCTCGAGGAGATGACGGCCCTCTCGGCGGCCGGCGATGTCGCCATCCCCGAGCTGGAGATGGTGGCGAAGGAGGAGGTGATGGAGGAGCCGCCGGTGGCCGCGTTCCACCCGGCCCTGGTGGGCCAGGGGTGGAGCTGGTCGTGCACGGCAGAGCAGATGGCGGACGCCGTGGGGGCCGTGAACTGGTGCCCCACGCCGCCGCGGTCACTGGAGTGGGACGCCTCGCCACGGGAGGAGGTGGTGCAGGCACCTGCCACCTTCCAGCCCCTCGCCCCCATGCACCACGGACCGCTGGCCTACCTCTGGACGCCGCCGGACTACGTCGACCTCATCAGCGACGACGACGACACCGGCGGCCACTGAAGACGGTGCCGGCCACGGCATCGACGGGCGAGGCAGGAGCGCGCGGACGACCTTTTTTTTCGTTTTTATGTTAATTATGGTACTGGGCCGTTAAATGAACAGTAGAACTGGGCCGTTTTGTGGCCATGACCCCTTAAATTATGTTTTAAATTTTTTTAACTGCGTTTATTTACTTTTTGAAGTCATTTTATTTTAGTTTTTCTGTTTTTTATCATGTCCAATACGGACATGATCTGGGGTGCGGCCGCGCGCTGTGCGCACCCACGACCCAACGGACAGAGGCGGACATGGACAAACCCATTGCCGTCCAAAGGGACAAAATCCGGTCGAACTAGACGCCCGTTTGGAATCGTGCGGTGCAGTTGGCCTAACACATACACACTGGTGATCACCACGCACGCGCGCACAGCACACTCACTCACATACCCTTGAGCAGTGCAAGAGCATCTCATATCCCATTTGTACAGATAAAAAATAACTATCAAAAGCAGTCGATCGTATGCATAATGTGTGAATTATTATAGGCACAAGATTTAATCCTAGTGTCAGCCACTTATTGGCGTGTGGCAAACTCGATATAAATAATGCATGAAACATGGACCAGGCAAGAGCAACGCCGAGAAACTGACCTTTTTAGTCGCTAAGGTCATCGCTAGCCACGCGGTATCCGAGCTTTTGATGCGTGTTTCGCTTATAACTTTATAGAAGGGAGCAAAATATGTACAAGAGTTTATAGAGCTGCCGGTTGGGCTACATCCAGCCTGACCGAGCCACCACTCCACACACACGCTACTCGACTATTCTAACACGCATTGCTCTCCAAAAGCTCCTGCCGTGTTTCGCCTATAACTGAAGTTACTGCAAGGAGCTGCATAGAGGGGGATTGCAGCACCTAAGCTCCATTGCTCCCTATATTTAAACGTTTTAAAATTTGTATTTTGAAGTTTCAAATAAACATGAAATTTTTCATGGGAATACATATACACATTTCAAATACCCGTGACAAGTTTCCATGGAAATCCCGTTTTGTTTTGGGCTATAGAAAATAAAAACAAATTTCTGACACTATACAGTAGAAAAGGTGTGCCGTTTTCTGTCAGAAATTTCTCTTTTTTGTATTTCCTAAAATACAAAGTATTTCTTTTTCAGATTTTTACCAGACCTTAGGAATGTGTATATGTATTCACATATTTGATATAAGATTTTTTTAAGTAACGAAACTGTATTTTTCAAAATTTTCAAATATCAGGAGCCCTGGAGCCGGTAGCTGCAGGTACTTTTCGAGCACGTATACTACTAGTCCTCTAGAAAGCGCAGGTTCGGCCGTGAACGTCAAACGAAACCTGCCGGAGTTAATGTAACCGGTTAACAGCTGTATACTGTACATGCCGGCATGGAATGGTAAATGCATGGTTGGTGACGTTGTGGACATTTTCCACCCAAAGAACAAGTCGGCGAGGAGCGGAGACACAGTTCCCATGCAACATTCAACGATCAACCTAACTAGTAGCTTGTCCCCACGCACAGCTCACCCGCACCGCGAGATCTCAAAGCCCGATCAGACCACCGACGCGAAATCAGCGAGACACCGCGAAAATCCATCCAACGTCGCCGCTCAGACGCTTCAGGGCAAAGATGCATTTTAAAAATACTTAACTTTCACATCTTTAGAGACAAAAAAACTGTCTCCAACAAATAATGTAGATGTAAAAAATATTATATCTTCGCCTCCCGGAGATGTAAACTATAACACCTCGCGGTGTAAATTTACATCTTTGGGTGTTGAAGATGTAAAAAGAGCAACCGCGCGTCAACCGCCAACCGCCTGTCAGTTCACTTCCCCTTCCCCCATCTTCATCCTCCCGCCGCCCGCTGCCACTCGGCCGCTGCCCAAATAAGCACGTCGTCGCGGATCCACCTCCGCCTCGCCGTCTGCCTCCAATTCTGTCTGGTTTTGGCCGCCGCCCGCCGTTGTACGGCCTGAATTGACCTGTCGCCGCTCCACCCCAACCCGACCCCGTCGGGCCGCCCCGCTCCGCCTCGACCCCTCCTCAATCCCATCGCCTCGGTCCCGACTCCGCCCGCCGCCCCGGCCCTGCCCCGACACCGCCTCGATTGCGCCATCTCCGCCCCGACTCGGCCGCCGCCCGACCGCTCCCCGCCCTCGGTTTTCTTGCCATGGCGCCGAAGAAGACCCCAAGGAGCAAGACGAGGTTCTTTGGCGTGAGGGCGAAGCCCTCCGGGAAGTTCGGAGTCGAGTTCTTAGACGCCGGCCACCGCTTTTGGCTCGGCATGTACCCCACCGTCCACGAGGCCACGCGTGCCTACAACGTGGCGGTGTGGCGAGCCAGAAGGCCGAGGACAGACTTGAACTTCCCGGAGATCGAGACCCATGCGGCGGCCGAGATGCTCATGCTGCAAGGCATCCGGATGGAGGAGATTCCGGTGAAGAAGGCGAAGAAGAAGCCGACGATTGTCGTTGGTCCCAGCGAGAACGACGAGGCGGCGATGGCGAGGTTTGCGCGGGAGCATCCGGAGTACAGGCCGAGCAGGAGTACTTCTGGAAGTGCGACGCCGAGAAGAAAAAGGAGGTGAAGAAGGAGGACGAGGCCGGCCCATCGACGGTTATCCCCATCGAGTCGTCGGAGGAGGACTAGGGTGAGCCGGAGGAGGAGAACGAGGGGTGCGACGGCCCGGACACAGACGAGTTCTGGGCGCAGTTCCGCAGCTCCGACAATGATGAATAGTTTCATCTAGTAGTAGTTTGAAGTTTCAGCATTTTACATCTCTACTTTGCATCTTTTGTTGGAGTTGCTCTTTTACATCTTCAATTTACATCTTTTTTGAGTTGACACTTTTTTGGAGATGCAAAAAATACTTTTTAAAGATGTATATTTTTAAATCTCATGTTTACATCTTCAAATTTTGTGTGGCTATGTCTCAGTCGACTGAGACTTAACCAAGTCTCGGGCAAGTGATATAGTATGTAAGAAGAAAAAAGAAAAACTGAAAATACCTTTTTTGCACGAATTTTCATTTAAAATCACAGGAAGTCAGTATCGACTGAGACCATAACAAAGTCTCAGCCAATTGAGACTTCGCAAAACTGATCTTCTATTCTATTGGAGATGCTCTCAGCTGACCGGTCCAAGTTTGCGTCCATCGCGACGTGCGCCGCACACGAAACGCGGCTTGCCCACATACGTCGTTACCAAGCTATTGCCTTGGTACGTGGTCGTAAGGGACGACCTATAAATATGTCATCCGTAACCCAGCTTGAGCAAACAACACACGACACGAAGCGACCATCTCTCCAGTGACTAGTGCGAAAGAAAGATGGCGACTAAGCTCGCAGCGCTCGTCCTCTTGGCCGCGCTCCTCGCCGGGCCGGCGGCGTCCGAGGCCGCCAGCATTTGCTTCAACGGCTGGCTGAGGCTACCCACCTACAACCCGGTGCTCTGTCGCCCCAGGCCGGACGTTCAGACGCGGCAGAGGAGACCTGCTCCCTCGGGGTCAGGGCTCACCTCCGGCTATTACAACACCAGGTGCCCTAGCGCGGAGAAGCTCGTCACGGATGCCGTGAAGAAGGCCGTGGATGCGAATCCTGGCATTGGTGCGGGACTCATCCGTCTCTTCTTCCACGACTGCTTCGTTCGGGTACACACAACACAGCTCGTCGGTTATAGCTTATATACTAATAACATGTTCATTATGAGGTCCTTCATGTTCATATATATTTAGGGGTGCGATGGTTCCGTCCTCCTCAACACGACCAACTCCAAGAACATCGACACGGAGAGGGAAGGCCCTCCCAACCAGAACAGCCTGCGAGGGTTCGAGGTGATCGACGAGGCCAAGGCGGCAATCGAGGCCGCATGCCCCGGCACAGTCTCATGCGCCGACGTCGTCGCCTTCGCCGCCCGCGACGCATCCTACTTCCTGAGCGACCGCAGGATCAACATCCAGATTCTTGGCGGCCGCTACGACGGCCGCGAGTCCTTCTCCAACGAGACCGACCAGCTGCCTGGACCCTTCTCCAACCTCACGGCGCTCCAGGGTAGTTTCGCGGCCAAGGGACTCACCTCCGACGAGATGGTCACGCTCTCCGGTGCGCACACCATCGGCCGCGCCCGCTGCTTGTTCTTCTCTAGCCGCTTCGCTGAGATGGACCCGGCATTTGCCGCCAAGCTCAGGGCCCAGTGCAACGGCAACGACAACACCAACGTGAACCAAGACGTTGTGACGCCCGACGTCCTGGATAAGCAGTACTACCAGAACGTGGTCGACAAGAAAGTGTTGTTCACCTCGGACGCCGTGCTCAACTCGACGGAAACGATGGCGCAGGTGACGGAAAACGCGAACATGGCCGGGGCGTGGGAGAGAAAGTTCGAGAAAGCCATGGAGACTATGGGGAAAATCGGGGTCAAGACCATAGGCAACCAGCAAGGCGCAGAGATCAGGAAGGTATGCTGGAGAGTCAACAACTAGAGTTGGCCAGTAGTAATGCCTGGTAGTTGGCCGGCTCCATGTCTGGATCGATCCCCCGATGGAGGAGATCCAACTTTGCCTAGCTAGTGCCGTTGTTGGTTTTCTCATACTAAAACTCTTTATGTGTGTGTTTTGGTGTATCAATAAAGATATAGTAATGTACAAGTTGTATCTGTGTATGTACCTCTATGAAAGATCGAGGCCAAATTTAATGTCCTGAATGATCGAGCTGTAGTGTAGACACCCTTACTCGACGAGCCAATTCAAAATTTGAAACGTATGGACGCGGAGCGAGGCGAAGGGGGAGGTGATTCTATTCTCGCCACCCTCCGCGGCGATGGGTCCGGCTCCGGAGCAGCCGGCGCGCTCGGTCGTGGTGACGGACGTGCAGTGTGTTAGCACATGAATACGTCACCGTGTACCTTTGACGTCGAGGGTAATGCACCATAGCTCACGTCAAAGGAGACTCAACCGGAAACGCGGTAAGCAAGCAATCCAGCGGGAGCTTTTCACTACTGGAATCAGATAATTTGCCGTCAGCCAGTTCTTTACCGTCCGCTAGCCGACGGCTCCGCTCACGAAAAGCAGACGACAAAGAACTGGCTGACGGCAAACTGCGCCTTCGCCATCAGCCAGTTCTTTGACGTCCGCTAGCGGACGGCAAAGTAGCTATTGCTGTCAGCTGGTTCTTTGTCGTCGGCTAGCCGATGGCAAACAATATTCTATCTAACGGCGCTAACGCGCCCACCCCCACCTAACCCTAACCCTGCCTCCCACCCCCTCCTTACTCTCTGTCTCCCACGTCCCCTTCTCTTTCTCCCCGACCGCAGCACTGCCGCCGCCTCCCCCGACCCCACGCCGCCCGCCGCCACCAACGCCCCGCCGATAAGGCCCCCTGCACCACGCCTCCCCGACGCCCGCGCCTCCTGACGCCGCCCCGGCCCGCCTTCGCCGGCACCGCCATCGGTGTTAGTGAACATTTTTCATCCCATTTTTTCATTACATTCAACATATATATTACATAGTTCAACATATATTTAAACCCTAAAAATAAAATGAAGCCGTCGCTGTCGATCACTAGTCGTCGTCGTTGTCGTGGTTCTAAGTCTGACAGTAGAATGGGGGGTAGGTATAGTGAGGCAAGATCCTAGCTATGAAGTACTTGTATACGCAAGGGATTTACGAGTTCATGCCCTTCTCGGAGGAAGTAATAGCCCTACGTCTCGGAGCCCGGAGGCGGTCGACTGGATTATATGCGTATGTGCTGCTATGGGGTGCGAACCCTTCTACCGTGGACGGGGTGGCTTATATAGAGTGCGCCAGACCCCAGCCAGCCCACGAAAGCGAGGGTTTAAGGTGAGTTAAGGCTAGGCGTTACTGGTAACGCCTTATGTAAAGTGTCATTATGATCATAAAGACTATTTAACTACAGACCGTTTGGGCACCGAGTGGCTCTTGGACTCCTGGTGGTCGAGTGGGTCTTCATGGTCGAGTGTCTTTGAATCTGTCGAGTGGAAACCTACCAGGTCGACTGGAAGGCCGCTTCTCTTGCGAGTGTTCTTGTGGAGGGTACCTTTGGGCAGGTCTGTGACCCTACCCCAGGTACATGACTTCATCATTAGCCCCCGAATGGATCGAGGTTTGAGTGAAGAAGGAGTTGATAATCTTTCCGACCTGTTCTTCGTGTTGCGAGTGTGTCTTACTCTGGATCAACGACCTTTTAGTGATGGCATCAACTTCTCTTTCAGTCGCCTTGATCCATTCTTCACGTTTTGTCGAGTGAACTCTGTGAACTTGAGGATTTCCGAGCGTCGGATCGGAGGAAATCTGCTATCTGACGGGTTGCTCTGCGGTTAGCGGATTTCGCGGGATCTGAATTTTGGGAAGCGCGCGAAGCGGAGAAAACTGCGGCACTCGGATGGGATAAGACGATGATGCCTCGATCTTCGCGCCGCCTTTTTCGCCACGTATCGCGTGGCGCTACCTCTCTTGGATTTGACGGATTGCTGGGCCTACCGGTCAGCCACTTCCGAAGCGACCCCATATAAAGCGTCGGACAGGGTATTTTGAACAGTGCGACCTCAATCTTCTCCTCCCCCCGCCTCCAAACCTTCTCGCTGCGCTCTTAGCCTGTCCAGCGCCGCAACTCAGCACTTACTTCGCCGCCGACCATGGTGAAGGAGAAGACCGCAGCCCCGAACGGTGAAGAAAGCGCGGCGGTTTAAGGGAGAGCGCCCGATCGGGCGGATCCTCTTCATGTCCAAACTGCCGCAAGGCTGGGTCCAAGGAGATGGATCCGCCGACCATCACCGAGAAGGATCTCACCGATCTGGCCAATGAAGGACTGATCCCCCATGGGTCGGCGAGGCTTCCGGGAACGGAGTGGCAACCGCAGCCCGAAGAGGGTGAGTGCGTTCTCCTGGCCACCCACGTAGATCAGGGATTTTCTCTGCCACCAAATCCTTTTTTCTGGGGGTTTCTGAACTTTTTTGGAGCGCAACTCCATCATTTCACTCCCAACTCCATTGTCTACCTTGCTGCTTTCATTTCGTTATGCGAAAACTTCTTGGGTTGTCGACCGCACTGGAGTCTCTTCAAGCACATATTCACCTGTCGCTCTCGAACGGTGAAGAAAATGAACCCGAATGACGAGAGAACCCAAGTAATCCAGATGTGTGGTGGACTCGGGGTCCAGATGAGGGGGAAGAGCGCCTTTCCGGCTATGACTCTCCCTGATTCGGTTAGAGGGTGGCAATCGACCTGGTTCTATCGCTAAGACCAGCCGACGCCGGGCAATCGACCGGGCTCCCTCCTTTCTCCATGAGTCGAGTGAATGCCATCTTCCCTCAAGGCGCTACTGGAGGAGAAGGCCCAAGTAAAATTGCTGATGGAGCCGTAGTCCAGCTCATTCGCGACGGGTGACCGCATGGATCTCTGGAGGTTTTCCTCCGATGGCGATTCAGCCACTCCAATACCGAGGTCATCCGATGTGGATGTACTCTGCACGGATGATACCACTCGGGTCCATCCGGAGGAGGTCGATGACGCCACGCTGGAGAAGTGGATGACTGCCATCACAGAAACAAAGATAACCTCATGGAGCTAGGAGGATTCCACCACTCGACCAGACTTACGAAGTAGACAAGGTACAACCACTTATCTTCGACTGTGATTCGGCTGCATTCATTCTGTTTAGATGCCAATTCGTCGACTGACTTTTGCCTTGTTTTGTTGTCTTCTAGGTCACCACTGAGATGTACTCGATGCCCAACGGGGCGCAGGAAACAGTCGAAGAAGAAGAAGGAAGTGGAGGTGAAAGTCAGGAGGAATGGGAGTCCAACAGCGAGGAGGATGAGGGGGATGACAGCTCTGATGAAGAGGAGGAGGAGGAGGAAGAGGAGGAAGACATCGATCCTCCTCGCTCGGAGGGAAGGTCCAAGTTGACGCATGACCCGGCGGCGGTAAGCGCGTAAAGCTGTTGTGCTCCATCGGGCAGTCGAAGCGACCTAGGACAACTTCCCTGCATACCGACCGAGAAACCGCCAAGCAACCTCGAGCAACGTCGTTAAAGCCAGTGAAGGCTCTGCCCAAGATGCGGATGGTCATCCCCACCATCTCCGGTAACCAATGTAACCTTGTATTTCCTTATTCAACATGAGTGAACTTTTGGTCGACTTGATGACTGATCAGCCGATTCTTGAAATCTACAGTGCCGCTACCTCCGAGACTTCAGCCAAGCACAAAGATCAGGAAATGGAGGATGCTGCCACCTCCAACCTTGGTATGATCTCCGAGGTTTCACTTTTAGTCGACTGGAGCTTTTAGTCGATTGGACTTCCATGTTTACTTTTGAATCTTTCTTGTAGTTCCGCCTCGCCATTGATCTCCCGACGATGACGAGGAAGCGCCATTGAGGAAGAGGAAGAACAAGAGAGTGCTCTGGCAGGGCTGCTCCAACAAGGCGATTCCTCGAGACGCTGGTTTCGAGGGAGGCAACCCCACTGGCTTCGTGTCTTCGCTGCATCACGACAAGTGCCCGACCCACTTCGTCGACTGCTGATCCACCATCTCTCTTTGCTATACACCACGTCCCGGAAGACCAAGTGAGTGCTGCTAAGGAGGCCATACGCCAGGCGGGGATCATGATGGAGCAAGTGAAAGCGGTCCGAGAGGCTAGCCAGGCGGCCTATGATGCTAGTTCAGCTCTCTAGAGCAATGTCCAAGTAAGTCGATCGTTGCTTGCTTTGTTAGGATATGCTACCCGAAACTGCTTCCTTCCGAGATTTATATTCAGACATCAGTAACATCCCAAATTTCCTATTTGGAATGTTTTACAATTATAGCTAAGCATCCTATGCATCCTGTTGGAATTTGAATGCCATTTGAAGTTTCAGAGAATTTTGAGTTTTGAATTTGAATTCAAACTTTGACAAGTGGGAATCATTTCAAAAACTATGTCTGATAAATACTTGATCAAAAGTATGAGAGGAGTCAACATGACACTCCAAAAATATCGAGGAAAAACATTGCCAAAAGTTTTGGATTCAAATCTGAATTTTATTTGAATTTGAAAAAATGGATTTTTATAAAGTTTGATTTTGCCTTTGGAAAATGTTCAAATGATAGGAATATTCCCCGATCATTTTGGTATATATATACCCTATATAAAATATTTATATTTTATAAGTTATACCTGTTTTGTTTTTATTTAAAAAATAAATTAAAAAAAGGAAACCCAGCGCCACCAGCCCCCTGCCCAGCCAGCGCCGAACCCCCACCAGCCGCCCACCGAGCGGCCCAGAGGCCAGCCAGCGCCGACCGAGCCGGCCTCACTCGCCTCGCCTGAAACCCTTGGCGCGGTCGCCCGCTCGCCCACCCTCCTCTCTCTCTCGACAGCAGGCCCCACCCCTTCGTCAACCCCGCCCCATGCCACGCCGCTGCCGCCCAGATCGCGGATCGAAGGATCCGGATCCCGATCCGCCTCGATCGCCCCGGCATGGCCGAGGCCCCACCTATTTAAGCCGGACCTCCGCACCCCATTCCCCCCTAGCACCTCGCGGACTCCTCCTCCTCTCGCCGAGCTCACCGGAGACCCGAGTCGCCGCCGCCCATTCTCGCCGCTGCCCGCCCTAGCCACTCCCGGCCACCCCGACTCCACCAGACGATCCCGACCTCGTCCGCACCCCAGGCCACTCCCGACCTCCCGACGCCTGAGCCCTCGCACACTCACTCGCTGCCGCCACCGCCGAGCTCCGGTAAGCCGAGACCCTCCCCCGTCCGTCGTGATGAACGGTGTAGATTAGAACCCAAGGGGTATTTTTTATAAAAACCGCCCCGGTTCGCCGGTTTAGTTTACGGTTTATTTATTTAGGGTTTTTATTTATTAGCCCGGCCCGTTTTAGTTTAACCCGAGGCCCTTTTAGGTTATATTACGCCCAGTGCACCGTTTAGGCCCATTAGGCCCTTTTTCTTTTATTTTTGTTTTCTGTTTTAACAGAATAGTTTCTGTTTTGAAAAATTCATATCTTTTATTCTGTTTAATATTTTTAGGTGATTCTTTTTTCTTGGTTTGAAAATTTTCTATAGTTTCTGTAGAATATATATTTAGCTATGTTAAAATTAATTAAAATTGCTTTATTTTAGTTTTAGCCAGAATAGTAAATCTGCTATAACTTGAGTTAGAAAAATTATTTTTGGATGATTCTTTTTGTCCCAACTTTATTTTGGCATTGCCAAACCATATAAATTAATTTGAGTATTTTAGGATTAATAAAAATAGTTTTAAACAGAATCTTGTTAATCCTAATTAATTAACTAGCTACTGTTTTCCTATTAATTTAATAAGTAAATAAATTTATTTTTAACATGTGATTGATTATTTTAGGATAGTTTCTGTCACTCTAATAGATGAACTTTTATTTATAATAAATAAAAGTTTTATTTTAATTTTCTTAATAGAAATTGGATTAGGCCTAAAAGGAGTTTTATAATAGCTTTTAAATTAATTCTTTTTGCTCCTAGTTGATTAATGAAATCCTTTCTGTTAAGTTAACATAAAACCATGATAAGTTATGTTAGGGAAATTTTTATTATATAAAACTACTTTTAGTTATTGTTTGAAGTAGGAAAAAACTTTGAGTTGGTTTTCTTTGAGTTTTCCTTTGGTTTTGCTTTGTTGGTTTTGTGTGTTACTTGTTATGCTATTGTGTTATGTGATCCCTTTGCTATATGCTTATTGTGATTTGTTTGTCTCGGTAGAGTTTCCTGAGTCTAAGCTTGCTACTACTTAATCTTTAGCTTACGAGGATCATCAAGAAGGCAAGTTTTGATCATGTTATTTCCTATACCTATGTTTTGTGCATTAGAATTGTCACCACCCACCATGCATGCAGTAGTTGAAATTTTGAAGTTATTAATCTTGAGTAGTATCATGTGGTAGGATGAACCAATCCCTTGTTACCATGACCCGGATTTAAGTAGTTTACTTTGCTATGCTCAGAGACGGGTTTTGGTTGAGTGAAATTCATAAGAAAGATGTGAGAGTCAATGATGATGACAACCCCATGAACTACAATGATCAAGATGGACTTCGAAATTCACTCATCGGGTGGAGGATTTGTTGACGGGCACCTGGAGAACCCAGTGGTTGGCCGGGATGCATGGAGAAGTGCCATGACATCTTGCGGAAAGCTTCACCCAGCCACTTAAGAGAAGGATGGATGCCCCATGACCGGAAGCTTACTGTGCAGCCGCAAGCCATTATGGGCTCTGGCTGGGTTAACCTTAGTAGTGACGCTGGCTGACGGTACTACGAGATGTAGAAGAACGGTAGGATTGGATGGGTACGGCAGAGCGAAGAACTCTTTGGAAGACCCTGTTTATCTGTCCGCCTTCAAACACCATGAAGTGCGAAGACTTAAAAGGAGGGAATGATTCTTGGGAAAGTCGCAAACCTCTGCAGAGTTAAAGATCTAATCGATTAGCCGTGTCCCGATTCACGGACAATTTGAGCCTCTGAACTTGGAAGTATTCGAAATCTCAACACTAAAAACTAATGAATTAATTTGAGGGGTTTATGACTTAATAATTGGGAACGAGATTTTGGTTGGCGGAACCATCTCAATAACTACCAACAATTGTAGTAATTTTGCAAGCAAGTCCACTGTAGTAAGAGAAAATTGGCTTTTCGCAAAATGATGAAACTTAGAGCTCCACAGCCAAATGCATATAGTGATAGTAAGTTTATTATTGTTGTTCTTCATGACTTGCCAGCTTATTCAAAAGCTGACCTACATGGCTGCAACGCCTTATGTTGCGGAGGTATATTCCGATCAGAGTGAGGCTACGCTCCGCGCTTGGCGATTGCCCTTTGAGTCGGATGGACTCGCTTTACTCGACGCTCAAAAGATTAGTAGTTATTTCTCATGAGTTGGCCTTGAGCCGAATTTATTCTTTTGTAATAAAGACTCTATATGAGAAACGTGTAATAATATTCAGGTGTGATTGAACTTTGATTACTTTATCGATGTAATTGTGAGTACCAAAGATGATCTTGGGATGGTATGCAGATACGTAGATTTGACCGATTTTGGGTCAGTGCTACATACACCCACCGGGTGGGTGTGTCGATTGAATTTTTGTGGGCACGCTGAGTGCACCCACCGGTGTAGTCCTCGAGACTATGGTCGATCAAGCGTGCGATCGACTATAGTCTAAAGAACTGTGTGTTGTTGTTTTTTTGGTCAACTCTTTTGTCGATCGTCGAACCAAATTGGTAAAACCAGTGGGGGCACGCTGAGTGCCACCCGCTGGGTGTAGTCCCCGAGACTACTGTCGAATGTTTTGATTCGACTGTAGTCTTAGAAATGCTACTATTTTTCCTTAATCACTCGGAAGTGATCTGTCTTTGATGTCTTTCGTTGGTTGACTCTTTGTAGAAATGTTGCGAGCTTGTGGCTCGCTATACTGAGTTAGAGAACAAACAGATCCAGCTCAACCTTGATTTGAAGCTTGCTCAGGAGAATTTGTAGAAGGCAAAGGATGAAGAAAAAGGTATGGCTGGTGAGAACTTTTGACGACTGCCTTTGTTTTTTTGTTCATTCTCAACTCGTTTCTCATTGTTGCTTTGTAGATAAACCGGAAGAGACTTTGAAGAAGAAGGACCTTGACCTTGCAGAGGCACGTATATGCTTTGGAGAAAACAAAGCTCGCTGAAGAGAAGCTTGCCTCACGACAAACTTGAAGATGAAAATGCCAAACTGAAAGCCGCTCTTGACGCAGCTAACAAGGAAGTTAGTCGATCAAGAACGACAAGATTGCTCTATCGACAAGGCTGGCCAATCAAGGGAAGCGAAATGACCGGAGATTTATCTTGAGGGCTCGCCAAGAAGCTGTTTCTCATGCTTGAAGGTAATCTCTTTTACCCGACTGTCTTGCTATCACCGCTCATCACATGATCGTTATTTTGAGTCCGAGCTGTGTTTTCAGAATTCTGTCAAAACTTCAAGAAGAAACCAATCAGTGGAAACCAGCTTGGACCCCATCAACTCTCCCGTGAAGGACGGTTGCTATGAATGTGCTCGACCGAGTCTCGCATTGCTAGCGTGGTGGATTATCTTGCTCGATCGAAAGTTGCAGTGTCGCGGATCGACTCGACTCTCTAGCCAGATCGACGCCTGTAATGACCTTGAATCTCGATGACTCGATGAATGAGATTCCAAGTCGAGTGCAAGAATGGAAAAGTCTTCGCCGGTGTGGTGCTGATGTTGCTCTATCTCCGGTTCGTGTCCACCGCAAGGAAGCGCAAGAGGACAAGCTGGTGTCTCTCAAGGTTGCCAACACCAGGAAGCACGACTTCAGATCTTTCATGGAGACTTTCATCGCTGCTGCTACGCGTATTGCCGACGGAATCGACCTCGACCAGTTTGTTGCACCTTCCAGTCCTCCGCCGGAGGAGTAAAAAACTTCTAAGTCCCACCTTAAATTTTCCTCGGAATGCCGAGTGGTTTTTGTAACCGATAAACTTTAACAGGCTTAACGCCTGAGCACCTTTGGATCCGTAGGACGTTTATCCGAACTTGATTTATCCAATAACATGCTTTGTTTGCCTTCGAGAGAACTTTGTTCCTCATTCGGAAGATATTCCGTTGAAACTCCAGTCGACTTGTGCTTCATCTATCCTGCAGGTAGAGATGGAACACAGACTACGACTGACCTCGTCGTCCTTGCGGATTGGGATGAACTGCTCGTTGTACTTGTGGCGAAGCTCCGAAAGAGGAGGTAGCAGTCGACCTGCACCTCGTCGTCCTTGCGGATTGGGATGGACCGCACGTTGTACTTGTGGCGGAACTCCAAAGGAGGAGGTAGCAGTCGACCTGCACCTCGTCGTCCTTACGGATTGGGATGGACCACATTGTACTTGTGGCTCAAGGAGAAGGTAACAATCCTGCACCTCGTCGTCCTTATGGATTGGGATGAATTCCTTACTTAGGCGAGCACTGGACAAGAGCTAAGCTCCCGAGTGGGAGGTTTGCTCTCCACTCGTAGGGTTTTTATTACTTAGGCGAGCACTGGGCTGCAGCTAAGCCTCCGAGTGGGAGGTTTGCTCTCCACTCGGTAGGATTTTTATTACTTAGGCAAGCACTGGGCTGCAGCTAAGCCTCCGAGTGGGAGGTTTGCTCTCCACACGGTAGGATTTCTATTACTTAGGCGAGCACTAGGCTGCAGCTAAGCCTCCGAGTGGGAGGTTTGCTCTCCACTCTGTAGGATTTCTATTACTTAGGCGAGCACTGGGCTGCAGCTAAGCCTCCGAGTGGGAGGTTTGCTCTCCACTCGGTAGGATTTCTATTACTTAGGCGAGCGCTGGGCTGCGGCTAAGCTCCCGAGTGGGAGGTTTGCTCTCCACTCGGTAGGATTTTTATGGCGTAGCTTTGAAGGAGAAGGTAGCACTGGCCTGCACCTCGCCTGTCCTTGAGGTTTTCATTATTTTGGATGTTAAGAAGAATCATTGGGCTGTTAGAAGCCCCGAGTGGGAGGCTGGCTCACCACTCGGTAGGATTTGAATACTTAGGCGAGTACTTGACTGCAGCTAAGCCTCCGAGTGGGAGGCTGGCTCGCCACTCGGTAGGATTTTGAATACTTAGGCGAGTACTTGACTGCAGCTAAGCCTCCGAGTGGGAGGCTGGCTCGCCACTCGGTAGGATTTTGAATACTTAGGCGAGTACTTGATTGCAGCTAAGCCTCCGAGTGGGAGGCTGGCTCGCCACTCGGTAGGATTTTGAATACTTAGGCGAGTACTTGACTGCAGCTAAGCCTCCGAGTGGGAGGCCGGCTCACCACTTGGTAGGATTTTGAATACTTAGGCGAGTACTTGACTGCAGCTAAGCCTGCGAGTGGGAGGCCGGCTCACCACTCGGTAGGATTTTGAATACTTAGGCGAAGCGGATTAGCTAAGCCCCGAGTGAGAGACCTGCTCGCCACTCGGAAAGGATTTTTTACAAACTTAGGCAAACCGGATTCGCAACTAAGCCACCCATCGGGGAAATTTCAACAAAAAGTAATAACAATCACCGAAAATTATAACATTCTTGTCTTAGATAAACAAACTACAAAGTACTTTTATTACATCTCGACCGAGTGAGTATTAAGTGTAAAAGGGGCGGAGCAGCTCCGCGTTCCAAGCTCGAGGCTCGTCGATCTGGCGATCAACGTTGTAGAGATGATACGCTCCATTGTGGAGAACTCTTGTGACGATGAAGGGACCTTCCCAAGTGGGAGCGATCTTGTGTGGTTTCTGTTGATCCACTCGGAGGACCAAATCTCCCTCTTGGAAGGCTCGACTCTTCACATTTCTGGCATGGAATCGACGCAAGTCTTGCTGATAGATAGTCGAGCGGATCAGGGCCATTTCTCTCTCCTCTTCCAAGAGGTCGACTGCATCTTGCCGTCTTGTTCCGCTTCTTCTTTAGAGTATAGTTCGACTCGAGGCGCATTGTGAAGCAGGTCACTCGGCAGAACCGCTTCAGCTCCATAGACCAGGAAGAATGGAGTTCTCCTAGTCGACCGATTAGGAGTGGTCCTCAATCCCCAGAGAACTGATGGAAGTTCGTCGACCCAAGCTCCTGCTGTGTGTTTGAGATCACGCATCAGCCGTGGTTTCAGCCCTTTGAGAATGAGGCCGTTTGCATGTTCTACTTGTCCATTCGACCGAGGATGAGCCATCAAGCATAGTCGACCAGCGTGCCTTGAGAGGCGAAGAAGGCTTTGAACTTGTCATTATCGAAGTTTGACCCATTGTCGGTGATGATGCTATGCGGAACTCCATATCTGAATATCAACTCTCTGATGAAACTGATAGCAGTGCATGCATCGAGGTTCTTGATGGGCTTGGCTTTGATCCACTTGGTGAACTTGTCGACTGCTACTAGCAAATGAGTGAAGCCGCTTCTGCCAGTTCTCAATGGTCCAATCATGTCCAATCCCCAAACAGCGAAGGGCCAGACGAGTGGAATGGTCTTCAAGGCTGAGGCGGGCTTGTGCGATATGTTGGAATAGAACTGACATCCTTCACACTTGTCAACTATTTCTTTTGCCATTTCATTTGCTTTCGGCCAGTAAAATCCCGCTCGGTATGCTTTAGCCACAATGGTCCGAGAGGACGCATGATGGCCACAGGTCCCCGAGTGGATATCCTCAAGAATTATCTGACCTTCTTCTGGCGTGATACACTTCTGGCCGACTCCAGTCAAGCTTTCTCTGAACAACTGTCCCTTGATCACTTTAAAGGCCTTGGATCGTCAGACGATCTGTCGAGCCTCTTCTTCATTCTCTGGGAGCTCTTTCCTTAGGATATATGCGATGTACGGCACCGTCCAGTCGGGAGTGATGACCACAACTTCCATAATTAGGTCGACCACGGCTGGGACCTCAACTTTAGTCGGATCATTGGCACTCTTTTGCTGCGGGGCTTCTTCTGTGAAAGGATCCTCCTGCACTGATGGTGCATGAATGTGCTCCAAAAATACATTACTAGGAATGGCTTCCCTCTTGGATCCTACCTTCGCCAAATCATCCGCAGCTTGATTTTTCAGTCGGGGTATATGATGAAGCTCTAACCCCTCGAATTTCTTCTCCAACTTTCTCACTGCATTACAATAACCTGTCATAGCTGGGCTTCTGACATCCCACTCCTTCATCACTTGATTAACAACTAGATCCGAGTCGCCGTAGACCATAAGGCGACGGACGCCGAGTGAAATGGCCATGTGCAACCCATACAGGAGTGCTTCATATTCTGCTTCGTTGTTGGAAGAATAAAAGTGAATCTGGAGAACATATTTGAGCCTATCTCCTCGGGGGGAAACCAATACAACCCCTGCACTAGAACCGTTCAGCATCTTGGAACCGTCGAAAAACATAGTCCAGTGCTCCAAGTGAACTTGAGTCAGAAGCTGCTGCTCGGTCCACTCGGCGAGGAAGTCTGCTATTGCTTGGGACTTGATGGCTTTCTTTGCCTCGAATTTGATATCAAGGGGAAGGAGTTCAATCGCCCATTTTGCCACTCGACCAGTTGCATCTCTGTTATGAAGAATTTCCGACAATGGGGCGTCGCTGACGACTGTAATGGAATGATTGGAGAAATAATGAGCAACCTTCTTTGTGGTCATATAGATCCCATAAACAAGCTTCTGATAGTGAGGGTATCTTTGCTTTGATGGGGTCAGCACTTCAGAAAGATAATAAACTGGGCGTTGAACTTTGAAGGCTTTTCCTTCTTCTTCCCGCTCGACCGTAAGTACGGTACTGACGACTTGTCCAGTGGCTGCAATGTAAAGCAGCAAAGGCTCTTTGCTGATTTGGGCAGCAAGCACCGGCTGGGTGGAGAGCAGAGCTTTGAGCTCTGCAAACGCTGCATCAGCTTCTAGAGTCCACTCGAACTTGTCTGACTTCTTCATTAGTCGGTAAAGAGGCAATGCCTTTTCACCGAGGCAAGAGATGGATCGACTTAAAGCGGCCAAGCATCCAGTAAGTTTCTGGACATCGTGCACACGCACAGGGCGCTTCATTCGGAGTATGGTGCCAACCTTTTCGGGTTAGCATCGATTCCTCGCCGTAAACGAGAAACCGAGTAACTTTCCACCAGAACTCCAAATGTACACTTTGATGGGTTAAGCTTGATATCATACCTCCCGAGATTGGCAAATGTTTCAGCAAGGTCACCAACAGGTCGGAACCTTTCGTGACTTGACCACTATATCATCCATGTACGCTTCCACATTCCGACTGATTTGAGTGAGCAAACACTTCTGAATCATCCTCATGAATGTGGCTCCGACATTCTTGAGACCGAATGGCATGGTGACATAACGTAGCACCCGAATGGAGTGATGAACGCTGTTTTAATCTCATCGGGTCCATACAGACGGATCTGATGGTACCCGGAATAGGCGCCTAAAAAGACAACATCTCACATCCCGCAGCTTGAGTCGACTATTTGGTCAATGCGAGGAAGAGGAAATGATCTTTCGGCAGGCCCGATTGATATGCTTGAAATCGATGCACATGCGCAACGACTTGTCCTTCTTGGGGACCATGACGACATTGGCGAGCCACTTGGAGTGGTAGATCTCTCGGATGAACTCTGCCGCTAAGAGCCGAGCCACCTCCTCGCCAATGGCCTTTCTTCTTCGGACGGCGGATCGCCAAGATATTCTTTAACCGGTTTGAATTTTGGGTCGACTCAGAGGCGATGCTCAGCCAGCCCCCAGGAACACCCGCATGTCAGCAGGCTTCCATGCAAAGATGTCCCAGTTCTCATGGAGGAACTGGATGAGCGCTTCTTCCTATTTTGAGTCAAGTGTTGTTGAGATGTTGGTTGGAGCAGCATTGGGATCAGTCGGGTGAATGTGAACCTGTTTCGTCTCACCAGTCGACTAAAATGCTGACTCCGTAGCAGGCTTCTTAGCTTGCAACAAATCACTCGGATCTGCAGTTTTCTGATACTCTTGTAGCTCTACCACTGCCAACTGAGCATCGGCGATCTTAGAGCCTTTTGGAAGCACTCTTCCGCCTTCTTCCGATTGCTCGTAACAAAGGATCACGCCTTTGGGACCAGGCATCTTCGCTTAAGATACATGTAACATGGTCGGGCCATGAAACGTGCATAAGCTGGCCTTCCTAGAATAGCGTGATAAGCGCTCTGGAAATCCACGACCTCAAAGGTCAACTTTTCTTTCCGGAAATGCTTCGAATCACCAAAAACTACATCAAGAGCAATTTGGCCGAGTGACTCAGCCTTCTTTCCAGGAATGACTCCGTGGAAGCTCATGTTATCGGTAATCGAGTCCGACATCGGAATGCCCATCCCTTTCAACGCCTCCGCAGACAATATGTTCAAGCCACTACCACCATCCATCAGACTTTGGTCACCGAGTTCCCTCAACAACCGGGTCGACCACCAATGCTTGCCTCCCGTGGTGGCAATATGCGCCGGGTGATCGACCGGTCGAATGTGATGGCGGTCCGGGACCATTTCAGATAATTGGGAGTCGCTGGAGCAACCAAGTTCACTTGCCGATTGATAACCTTCAATCGACTTTTGCTTTCGACTTAAGCAAAAATCATCAGGGTGGAATTGACCAGGGGATATCCATCATCACTGTCATCTTTGTCCTCAACTTTGTCTGTTTCCTTATCCTTATCCTTGAGTTGTTTCCGTTGGAACTGCTGAATCAAGAGCCGACACTCTGGAGTGGTATGTTTTGGGTAAATGAGTTTACCCTCTTCATCTTTCTTTGTATGAATATGACATGGCAAATCCAACACGTCGTTTCATCCTGGTCTTTCACCTTCTTGGGGTTCCAAGGACCCTTGGGTTTCCCCTTGAACTTTCCTCGGGTCACAGCCAAGGCCTCTCCGGAGCGGCCGGCTCGGCTTTGCGCTTCGCTCCGATCGAATTTCCTCCGCCGCCTCATTGGCGACGATTTGTATTTACCACTCCGAGCCGATCCTCTTCTTCACCATTTGCATACTTGGTGGCAATCTCCATCATCCGACTCAGGGTCATATCTCCGGTTCGACCAAATTTCAAACTCAACTCTCTCGTTTTGACACCTTCCTTGAAGGCACAGATCGCCTGGTGATCGATACATTCTCGATCGTGTGGTGCAAAGTGATCCACCTCTGATATAATCTCTCAAAGTTTCACTCGACTTTTGCACACACGACTGCAACTCCGTCAATCCTGCTGGTCATTTGCAAGTTCCTTCAAATCTCCTGACAAACACTCGGGCAAGATCTTCCCAAGTGTAAATACTGCTCGGTGCTAACTGATTCAACCACGCCCTGGCTGAACCCTCCAACATAAGAGGCAAATGCTTCATGGCTACCTCATCGTTGCCACCGCCGATCTGAACAGCCACTCGGTAATCTTCAAGCCAAGTGTCAGGCTTGGATTCACCAGTGAACTTACGGACTCCAGTCGCCAACCTGAAGTTGGGAGGAATCACCGCGGCTCTGATGGCTCTGCTGAAACACTCGTCCCGAGACATGAACTCTGCTGCTGGAGGGAATATCTCTATCATGGCCGCCTCGGTGAGCTCGGTGAGCTCCAAACCTTGAACGATACTAGATCTCGTGAAAGCCTGGTTCCTCAGGGTCGATTGGAACTCTTCGCCCAACAACTATCGTTTGTCGCCTGCTGCCGAGGAGCGTAACACCCAATATGCGACCCTATCCAAAAGGAACTCGAAGGTCCCACCAAGGATAGACCAGATATTGAAACGCTTTTGCAAGGTGGATATCATTACATCAACATTACATAATAGATGGGGATACATACATAAGGCACAAATGCCACAATAATACATCAACATCATATAAAGATCAACATCCGACTACGGATGAAACATAAACAGAAACTCAAACGACATCCACCTCGCTAGCCCAGGCTGCCGACCGGAACCTATCCCCGATCGAAGAAGCGTAAGAAGAACTCAAAACAAGCAAACATCGCTCTCGCGTAATGATCATCGCAAACCTGTACCGCAATCGGTGGTGTAGTAATCAGGAGCCACGAGGACTCAAAGAATCCCATTACCATGGGTATCAAGACTAGCAAAGCTTAATGGGAAAGGAAGGGGTAAAGTGGTGAGGTTGCAGCAGCGACTAAGCAATATGGTGGCTAACATACGCAAATGAGAGCGAGAAGAGAAACAAAGGAACGGTCGTCAACTAGTAATGATCAAGAAGTGATCCTAAACTCCTACTTACGCCGACATAACCCGAAACCGTGTTCTCCTCTCGATCAACCCCAAAAGAGACACTCACGGTTACGCATTACGGTTGGTGTATTTTAGAAGAGTTTACTTCAAGTTTACTACAACCGGATATTAACAAATTCCCATCTGCCACATAACCGCTGGCACGGCTCTCGAAAGTTTAAACCCTGCAGGGTGTCCCAACTTAGCCCATGATAAGCTCTCCCGATCAACGAAGGATATTCCTTCTCCCGGAAGACCCGATCAGTCTCGAATCCCGGCTACAAGACATTTCGACAGCAATAAAACAAGACCAGCAAAGCCGCCGGATGTGCCGACAATTCCCGATAGGAGCTGCACATATCTCGCTCGTGGCAACACCGGATGAGACATCCTACGAGTAAAACCAACCCTCGAGTTTCCCGTGGTGGCCCCGCAGTTGTTCGATTCGGACCAACACCTAGACAAGCATTGGCCCGGGGGCTAAAATAAAGATGACCCTCGGGTTAATTAACCCAAGGGAAAAGGGCATAGGTGAGGCAAATGGTAAAACCAATGTTGGGCCTTCCTGGAGGAGTCTTATTCAAAGCGAACTGTCAAGGGGGTCCCATAAATCACCCGACCGCGTTAGGGACGCAAAATCCGGGAACATAATACCGATATGACGGAAACTAGGGCGGCAAGAGTGGAACAAAACACCAGGCATAAGGCCGAGCCTTCCACCCTTTACCAAGTATATAGATGCATTAATTAAATAAGATATATTGTGATATCCCAACAAGTAAACATGTTCCAACAAGGAACAACATCTCCATGTTCCAACAAGGAACAAACTTCATCTTCACCTGCAACTAACAACGCTATAAGAGGGGCTGAGCAAAGCGGTAACATAGCCAAACAACGGTTTGCTAGGAAGGTGTCAAAGGTTAGAGGCTGACATGGCAATTTGGGATGGCTTGATAAACAGTAATAGGTAGCGCAACATAGCGATAGAACGAAGCAACTAGCATAGCAATGATAGTAGTGAGATCCAGGGTAGCGGTCATCTTGCCTGAAATCCCGCTAGGAAGAAGAACGAGTCCATGAAGAAGATGAAGCCACGAAGACGAACCAAGCGTAGACGAACGAATCCTCATGATCGCAACGAAACGAGAACTAACAAGAAGAAGCACACAACATAGTAAACACACCACACATAGACAAGACATGATGCACAACAAGCATGATGCATGACAAGGCTAGATGAAGCTACTCATGGCAAGAGATGATGCAAACAAGAGCAACACATCAAAGCAAGTTTAAATGAGGCCGAAACAACATAGAACAATTCCGTAAGTCCTCATATGCAAATTTCGAAATTGGTCCAGATCTGAATAAACTTTATGTTCAAGTTGTTAAACAGCAAGTTAAGATGCACCACGATGATCTACACGAAATTCTAGTCAAGTTACATATAAAGTTCATTAGATTCGAGCTACGCCTAGAAGATATGAGCAAAACAAGTTAAACATGGCATTGATGCAAAATGCATACAAACATCAAGCAAACACCTCAAAACAAGGATGCAACATGATAATATGAAACTACATGCAAAATCAAGCAAGTTTCATATAGAGCACACTCAAACGGAGCAACGGTTCAACACATACACACTATACAAGTTATAGCAACAATCTGTCCAAAACAGCAACTAGGCATATTGCAGGCATCAAAACAACATGCTACAGGACCTCAACATGAAAACAAAAGGCATGGGCATGATGTACAGGTAAAGCATGACAAAACATGAACACTGAGCTATCTCCAGAAATCACTAGAACATGCTCAAAATGACATGGCAAGATTGCAAATAATAACAGCTTCAGACTTATCAGAAATAACATCAAAGTTGCAATGTTTAGAGCTATCAAACAACATGCTACAGGAACTTATCATGGCAAACAAAGGCATGGCATGATACTACTAAATGCATAGAACAAAAGTCCTTTACTGACCATGAGCCAAAAAGGATCATAAGATATGATGGCACCCATGTAAACATGGCAAGTTATATTACAGATTCAAACATGGCAGGAACAACAATAAGTAGGCATGTTGGTGAGCTTGAACCACTCACCACAGAGAAATACATGGCATGGCAAGGCAACTAACAGTAAGAAGCTATACATGGCATAGAATCTATACATGGCAAGAACATGGCAATAACATATCATAGCAAACACGGATCAACTACAACAACCTTGGCAAAATTGAATAACATGTAAACAATCTGCCAGGAAACATTTTATAGCAAAAGTAGAGCTCGATTGACTCAAGCTATGGCACTCCATAATTGCAAACAAGGGCATGGATGGATAGAGAATAACCATATGTTCAAAACATCCTTACTGAAGTATCTCAAAATAAGCATGGATCTCTCGGTAGCATCAAGTTTACATGGCATAAAAATATCAGCAGAATAGGGCTGAAATCAGCAACATCAGGAAGCCTAGTTTGCATGCTTGTGCTAGTCACCACAGAGATCACAAAATACATGGCATACACCCCTGTAAAGATGGCATGGCATATTACAAAACACATGTAGACTCAAGTTCATAGGATGCACACATCAATCATGGCAAAATGACAAAAGTGCATGTTCGATAAGAATCTGAAACTAACATCACATAGCCCTCTTCTAACAGCATTTCAGGCATCAAGATGAGCTCAAATGAAAATGATGCAATGAGATGAAATGATGTACTCATCGAGATGAACAATTTGACATATTACACGCATTTAAACGGAGCAATATGCGAGAGTTACGGTGATGAATATGGCATGAAAATGTGCATGCGGGGACTTAGCAGAATTTACCTAGCGAGGAGGGAAAGATCAAGCTCAAACGGATCTCGCGCGAAGAAGAGGAGGGAGATGGGCGGCGTGGGGCTTGCAGGCGGGGAGGCGAGGATGGATCCGCCGATCCGGCCGATCGGCGAGGGCCTCGAGGCCCCACATGGCCGGGCGCGGCGAGGAGGTGGCGGCGGCGCGGGCTGCTGGGCTCGACGGCCGAGCGAAACAGGAGGCCGGGAGATGTTAGATCGAGAAGGAGAGCACGGAAGCGAAAAGGGAGGTCGAGGGCACTCATCTCCGTGGCGCGGGTCAGCGCTCGGCCGCCTCGGCAAGGCCGCCGGTGAGGACGGGGCGGGCGGCGCTAGGGCTCGATCGGCTCTGGCGATCCCGCCGGGCGAAGGATCGAGCGGCGGCGGGGCGCGGGCGCCGCAGGCTGCCGGTGGCAGATCCGCCCGAGCGACCCACGGGCTCCGGCGGATCTCGGCCTGGAGGGCGGGAGAGAGAGAGAGGGGTGGCGACGTGGCGCCTCGGATTGGGCGCGAGGCGGCGGCGCTGAGGTGGCGGCCTGTGATTCGCCGGGTGTGGTGGAGGTGGAGGTCCGGACATGTCCATGTCCGCGGCGGGAGGAGTTGGCTAGGGTTTGATCTGCGAATTTTCGGGAGGCACATATATATAGGTAGAGGGAGCTAGGAGAGTCCAAATGAGGTGCGGTTTTGCCACGCGATCGTGATCGAACGATCGAGAGCATGGAGAGGAGTTAGATGGGTTTTGGGCCACTTTGAAAGGGTGTTGGGCTGCAAAGAGAAGGGGCTTTACGGTTACCCGTTAACTGTTGGAGTATCAAACGACCTCCAAATGACCCAAAACTTGACAGCGGTTCACGGTGCTATACCAAGGCCGCTTGACAAACCTCGGTCCATTCCGAGACCGTTTAACACCCGCACATGAAAAGAGGTAAAAGGGGGCGCCGGGAGACATAGGAGTGCCGGATTGCAAAACGGACAACGGGGAAAATGCTCGGATGCATGAGACGAACACGTATGCAAAATGAAATGCACATGATGACATGATATGAAATGCATATGATGACATGGAAAAGTGCAACACGCAAGCAAATGACATGGCAACGACGGCGAATAATCGGCGGACACCGGCGATCGAATCCGGGCGCTACAAACGTTGAACGATAATAGATCTCGCATCAAAGCCTGGTTCCCTAGGGTGATCTTCGCCCAACACCGTCGCCGGGAGGGCACTTGTCCTGCTGCCGAGGAGCGTATGATCCACCCTTGGGGAGGAGGGCACTCGAATCGATCGCTCGATCGAATCGGTTCTCATACCGCCGCGCCCTTGTATCGATCATCACGCCGCCCCCACGCTCCTCACGCCTCGGGCGATCTCGGACTATGGGCTGACCGACTGAATTCGCAGCGACGGATCGGCTCAATCCTGTTCCGCGATCGTGATACAACTGAGTTTTGATCTCCGCCACCCGAGCAGATCTCGATTTGCAGCAAACCTCTACCCGCCCGACCGGGAAGGCTGAATTGACTCGCTATACGGGCGGCAGCTGCTAAATTCTGAATCGGAGTTTGATATACCTGAGTTGGCGGTTGAAAGAGCCGACGCCGATCGGATTCTCGAACCCTTGGTCGCAAGCGCTGCCGAGTACTCGCTGAAGGTTCTCCACGAAAGTCGCCAGCCAGGTTGGCCAAGCGCGCATCCTCCAAGGCACGAGCCTCGGGTGTTTCTCCAACGATAGGAGTGTGAAGTGCATCCATGTTCCGACGGTGAAGCTCCTCTCTCTGGAGCGAAGTGAGGGGCTCGGGCAAGTACTCTTTGTGGGCTTGCTCCGGATCGCTTCCACCGCCACCTCCGCTGGTGCGGTTGAACCGGGGACTGCGGGTCCATCGACCATCGTAACCTCTGCCGCCGGGTCACTACTATCGCATTCGGACGCAGTCTCTGCGAGCCGCCGAACATGCCGTAGAGAGTTTCGTCGGGCTCGATTGCCGCGACTTGGGGGGTGGCCGACTGGCGGGCCACCGCATGTCTCACCCACCGCTGAAGCCTCGACCGACCGGAACGCTTGCGCCAAGGGAGATTGGGAGCGAGACGACACAGTGCCGACCCATACTGGGTCGACGGTTGCCGCAGAGAACGCCATGACACACGCGCGAAAGTGCGCCGCCACGGACGGGAGCGCGGCCCACGGCGTGGAGCCTCCTAACGTGAGCGCACCGAGACGGATCTCGTGGACGGATCTCGGCCGTAACTCCACCAAACCATGATGCCGGAGATCGAAAGAATCCCAACTTCTCCAACAAATCGCTAGAACACCGCCCCAAGGAGGGCGCCAACCGTCGTGGTTCTAAGTCCGACAAGAGAATGGGGGTAGGTATGGAGAGGCAAGTTCCTAGCTATGGAGTAGTTGTATACGCAAGAGATTTACGAGTTCAGCCCTTCTGAGGAAGTAATAGCCCCACGCCTCGGAGCCCGGAGGCGGTCGATCGGATTATATGCGTATGTGTTACAGGGTGCGAACCCTTCTACCTATGAAGGGGGTGGCTTATATAGAGTGCGCCAGACCCCAACCAACGCACGAAAGGTAGGGGGTTTAAGGTGCGTTAAGGCTAGGCGCATCGTAACGCCTTACATAAAGTGTCATTAAGATCATAAAGACTACTTAACTACAGACCGCTTGGGCACCGAGTGGCTCTTGGACTCCCGGTGGTCGAGTGGGTCTTCATGGTCGAGTGTCTTTGAATCTGCCGAGTGGAAACCTACCAGGTCGACTCGAAGGCCGCTTCTCTTGCGAGTGTCCTTGTGGAGGGTACCTTTGGGAAGGTTTATGACCCTACCCTGTACATGACTTCATCGATCCCTCGCAGCCACTGCCACCGCCGATGCTTCCGACGCCCGTAGGGCGACGTGCCAGCCTGGAGTGTCGTCCGGGTCGCTGTCCTCATGGAGTACCACCTGTTCTGGCGGCAGCTCCATGGCGGGGGGAGGGGGACGGCCGGTGCGGGTGCCGGCGCAGCCGTCGGGGGTGCTGGTTGGCGGCGGGAAGTTCCGCGACGGCGCTCCCGCGGGGCCGGGCCATGCGAAGGCGGCCTCTCGCGCCCATGAGGTCGGGGATGACGCTGGCCTACGCTAGCCGGAAGGCGGCGATGACGTACACCTTCCCCTTCCAGAAGGCGTGACGTCCAGAGATGTTGTGGCGGCCGCCGCGGTGGGTCCGGAGCTCCCCCGCCATCGTGCCGGGGCCGAGTGTCGGGTAGCCGTCCGTGCTGATATGCCACTGCTGGGGAAGACGGCAGCCCGGCGGCACGAGCAGGCCGTACCAGCGCAGCTCCGCCGTCTCCGGGTTGCCGAGGCTCGACGGCCAGGAGCTCGGGGCGACGTCGTCGCCGTCAGCGTTGCTGCTCCCGTGGTGGTAGCCCATCGCCGGTGTTGTGCTGGTTCTCGTCGGCGGCAGGAGTCGGGGTGTGAGGTCGGGTGTGGGGGGACGGCGGCCGGGTGGGGGTCTTATAGCCGTCCGGCCGGGCCGGCACCGGCATTACTGCTCATTAATGTCGGTGCCTCGGGACGGGACGCGACGATGGGACGGGGCGATGGGGGTGGAAAGCGAGGCGGCCGTCGACGGGACAAGGTGTCAGGGGTGGCAGACGCTGCAGTTTGACCGGGCGACGCGCGTCTATTTGTCCGGGCGATGAGGCTGGACGGCACACGTCACACCGGGCATGTGGGGTGACGTGTTGGAGCACGTTTTGTCGTCAGCTGGCGGACGGCAAAGGCCGCCGTTAGCCACCTAACGTGGCTAACGCACGGTTTTTGTCGTCCATGTTCTTTACCGTCTCTCAACGGCAAAGTACCTTTGTCGTCCGCTCTGAGGAAGCAGACTATAAATAACCTGGTTACCGTCGCTCTCTTTGGTGGGCAGGTTCACCGTCAGTGGCAGACGGCAAAGGGCTTTGCCGTCCGCTTTTGGTGCCTTTGCCGTCTGCCATGGTACACGGCAAATAAGCCGATTCCTGTAGTGTTTGTATACCCGAAACCCCACACGCCCGGGAGGGACCCTGTCAGGGCGCGCGACAGCTATGGGCTGCCCTAGGTCGACCTGATTGCCCCTAGGGCCTCTAGGTTCACCGCCCTGCAACAAGAAGAACGAGCGAAGAACGAGGAAGAAGAAGAACTAGGGTGAAGGAGAAAAGATAAAAGATAAAAGTGGTAGATGATAGATTGATTGTATTTTGTTTAATCGGCTGTCACCTCTTAGGTATATAAGAGGCGGATGGACTTCCCGTACAAGAAAAATACTCCAAATCACGTCCAAATCTTTCCAAAATTAACCGAACTCGGATTTAGTTAAGTCTGGAACATCAGTTCGGCTTTGAGGTCCCACTGGCCACCAACGACCTTGGATGAAGATGAGCCCAAAAGCAAATTTAACTGTTTCAACGAGACGAACAACTTTCGTGTTGAACTTCTTTTTGATTCGAACCCATATTGAGGGCCGAATCTTTAACGCAAAACATCCGATTGGTGGCGCTACCCATCAGACACGTGTCTAATGGGGCGCGCCATATTTTGCCTCCTGGCACGGCTGCATTCCGATAGCTCTAACTTTTGCGTACGAACTCGGATTGGGACGATTTTTTTATCAAAAATCGACCGTTTCGACGAGATGCACAACTTTCATGTTGAAACGTTTTCCATCAGATGCCATCTTAATTGAGTTTCATGCCATTCTTTAATCTGGTGTCAACATGAGCATCTCTGAACTTGTCATAACTATTGCATAAGAGCTCTGTTTTAGACCATGTTCATATCCATCTCGATCTTCTTAAAGAGAGCCATCCGGAGGTGACCTCTAGTCATAAGTTTGATTTAGTCTTGATATAACTTAAAGCTACTCTCTACGATTGTGCCACATTTAAGCATCAACACGATGGATCCAAAAGGAAGTGGGTGAACACCCACATTTTCTGATAAAGGGCATTTTATTAAGTTAAAATGTAGCGTCAAATAGATAGAAAGCATGATGAATGACATCCGGCCTCTAAGTAATGAAGATGCACACACCCAACCAATAAAAGTCTAACAATAAAATGAAAATAAACGAGAAACTGACATATCGACAACAGTAGAGTCATATGGGACAAACACTCTGCCTATGTCGAAGAAGGTGATGGATCAATCCGTAGATTATGCTATGTTGGGTAAAAACCTCCTTGGCCACCCACTTCAACTGAAGGAAATATGCCCTAGAGGCAATAATAAAGTTATTATTTATTTCCTTATTTCATGATAAATGTTTATTATTCATGCTAGAATTGTATTAACCGGAAACATAATACATGTGTGAATACATAGACAAACAGATAGTCACTAGTATGCCTCTACTGGACTAGCTCATTAATCAAAGATGGTTATGTTTCCTAACCATAGACATGTGTTGTCATTTGATTAATGGGATCACCTCATTAGGAGAATGATGTGATTGACATGACCCATTCCGTTAGCTTAGCACTTGATCGTTTAGTATGTTGCTAATGCTTTCTTCATGACTCATACATGTTCCTCGTAACTATGAGATTATGCAACTCCTGCTTACGGAGGAACACTTTGGGTACTACCAAACGCCACAACGAATCGGGTGATTATAAAGGAGTACTACAGGTGTCTCCAAAGGTACTTGTTGGGTTGGCGATTTGAGATTAGGTTTTGTCACTCCGATTGTCGGAGAGGTATCTCTAGGCCTTCTCGGTGATACACATCACTTAAGCCTTGCAAGCATTACAACTAATGAGTTAGTTGTGAGATGATGTATTACGGAACGAGTAAAGAGACTTACCGTAACAGATTGAACTAGGTATTGGATACCGACGATCGAATCTCGGGTAAGTAACATACCGATGACAAAGGGAACAACGATGTCGTTATGCGGTTTGACCGATAAAGATCTTCGAGAATATGTAGGAACCAATATGGTCATCCAGGTTCCGCTATTGGTTATTGACCGAGAATAGTTCTAGGTCATGTCTACATAGTTCTCGAACCCGTAGGGTCCGCACGCTAACGCTTCGATGAGTTCATAATGAGTTTATAAGTATTGATGCACCAAGGTTGTTCGAGTCCTGGATGTGATCACGGACATGACGAGGAGTCTCGAAATGGTCGAGACATAAAGATTGATATATTGGAAGCCTACATTTGACATCGGAAGTGTTCCGGTGAAATCGATTTTACTGGAGTACCGGAGGTTACCGAACCCCGGGAAGTCTATGGGCCTTAATGGGCCATGGGAGAAGAGGAAGGGCAGGCCAGGTGGGCTGCGCTTCCCCCCTCTAGTCCGAATAGGACAAGCAAGGGGGGCGCCCTTCCCTCTTCCCTCCTCCAATCCTAGTCCAACTAGGAGAGGGGAGTCCTACTCCCGGGAGTAGGACTCCTCCTTGCGCCCCCCTAGGGCCGCCACCTCCCCTTGGCTCCTTTATATACGGGGCAGGGGCACCCCAAGATACACAAGTTGATCTACGGATCTGCCTTAGCTGTGTGCGTGCCCTTCCACCATATTCCACTTCGGTCATATCGTCATGAGCTTAGGAGAAGCCCTGCGCGGAGAAGTCATATCGTCATGGAGCTTAGGCGAAGCCTCGCGCCGGTGGAGCATCAACATCGCTACCACGCCGTCGTCTTGACGGAACTCATCCCCGACACTTTGCTGGATCGAGTCCGGGATCGCCATCGAGCTGAACGTGTGCAGTAACTCGGAGGTGCCGACGCTCGGTGCTTGGATCGGTCGGATCGTGGAGACGTTTACTACTACATCAACCGCGTTGTTATAACGCTTCCGCTTTCGGTCTCGAGGGTACGTGGACGGACACTCTCCCTCTCGCTGCTATGCCATCACCATGGTCTTGCGTGATCGTAGGAAAATTTTTGAAATTACTACGCTCCCCAACAAAGGGCATCCGAGCCTGGTTTTATGCGCTGATGTCATGTGCACGAGTAGAACACAAGTGAGTTGTGGACGATATAAGTCATACTGCCTACCAGCATGTCATACTTTGGTTCAGCGGTATTGTGAGATGAAGCGCCCGGACCGACATTACGCCAGACGCTTACGCGAGACTGGTTTCACCGCCCGAGCACTCGTTGCTTAAAGGTGACCGGCGGGTGTCTGCTCTCTCACTTTAGTTGAATCGAGTATGGCTACGCCCGTCCTTGAGAAGGTTAAACGGAGTCTATTTGACGAAATATCGCTGTGGTTTTGATGCGTAGGTAAGAACGGTTCTTGCTCAGCCCGTAGCAGCCACGTAAAACTTGCAACAACAAAGTAGAGGACGCCTAACTTGTTTTTGCAGGCATGTTGTGATGTGATATGGTCAAGACGTGATGCTATATTTTATTGTATGAGATGATCATGTTTTGTAACCGAGTTATCGGCAATCGGCAGGAGCCATATGGTTGTCGCTTATTGTATGAAATGCAACGCCATGTAATTGCTTTACTTTATCACTAAGGAGTAGCGATAGTCGAGAAGCAATAGTTGGCAAGACGACAACGATGCTACGATGGAGATCAAGGTGTCGCTACCGGTGACGATGGTGATCATGACGTTGCTTCCGCGATGGAGATCACAAGCACAAGATGATGATGACCATATCATATCACTTATATTGATTGCATGTGATGTTTATCCTTTATGCATCTTATCTTGCTTTGATTGACGGTAGCATTATAAGATGATCTCTCACCAAAATTATCAAGAAGTGTTCTCCCGAGTATGCACCGCTGCGAAAGTTCTTCGTCTTTGAGACACCACGTGATGATCGGGTGTGATAGGCTCTACGCTCAAATACAACGGTGCAAAACAGTTGCACACGCGAATACTCAGTTAAACTTGACGAGCCTAGCATATAACAGATATGGCCTCGAACACGGAGACCGAAAGGTCGAGCGTGAATCATATAGTAGATATGATCAACATAGTGATGTTCACCATTGAAACTACTCCATCTCAGTGATGATCGGACATGGTTTATTGGAAAGTAGTTCATCACAGAAATCAGTTTCGTGATTCCTACACCAATTAGTAAGGAAGTTAATGATGATGATCATGAAACTTCAGATCAAGTTGCTACCAAACCTCGTAGGTCTTCCAGAGTGAGATCCGCACTGAGTGGTACGGTAATCATGTTCGGAAGTCATGTTACTAGACCATGATGAACCTACGAACTATGAGGAAGCGATGATGAGCCCAGATTCATGAAATGGCTTGAGGCCATAAAATCTGAGATAGGATCCATGTATGAGAACAAAGTATGGACTTTGATTGACTTGCTCGATGATCAGCAAGCCATGTAGATAAATGGATCTTCAAGAGGAAGACGGACACTGATAGTGGTGTTACTATCTACAAAGCTCGACTTGTCACAAAAAGGTTTTCGACAAGTTCAAGGTGTTGACTACAATGAGACTTTCTCAAGCAGAAGCGATGCTTAAGTCTGTCCGAATCATGTTAGCAATTGCCACATTTTATGAAATCTGGCAAATGGATGTCAAAACTACATTCTTTAATGGATTTATTAAAGAAGAGTTGTATATGATGCAACCGAAGGTTTTGTCAATCCTAAAGGTGCTAACAAAATGTGCAAGCTCCAGCGATCCATCAATGGACTGGTGCAAGCATCTCGGAGTTGGAATATACGCTTTTGATGTGTTGATCAAAGCATATGATTTTATACAGACTTTTTGGAAAGGCCTGTATTTACAAGAAAGTGAGTGGGAGCACTACAGCCTTTCTGATAAGTATATGTGATTGACATATTGTTGATCGGAAATAATGTAGAATTATTCTGCAAAGCATAAAGGAGTGTTTGAAAGGAGTTTTTTCAAAGAAAAACCTCGTTGAAGCTGCTTACATATTGAGCATCAAGATCTATAGAGATAGATCAAAACGCTTGATAAGTTTTTTCAATAAATATATACCTTGTCAAGATTTTGAAGTAGTTCAAAATGGAACAGTCAAAGAAAAAGTTCTTGCCTGTGTTGCAAAGGTGTGAAATTGAGTAAGACTCAAATCCCGACCACGACAGAAAATAGAAAAGAGAATGAAAGTCATTCCCTATGCCTCACTCATAGGTTCTATAAAGTATGCTATGCTATGTACCAGACCTATTGTATACCTTGCTCTGAATTTGGCAAGGAGTACAATGGTGATCTAGGAGTAGATCATCGGACATTGGTCAAGAACATCCTTAGTGAGGACTAAGGAAATATTTCTCGATTATGGAGGTGTAAAAAGCCCGTCGTAAAGAGTTACATCGATGCAAGCATTTTACACTGATCCAGATGACTCTAAGTCTCAATCTGGATACATATTGAAAGTGGGAGCAATTAGCTAGAGTAGCTCCGTGCGAGCATTGTAGACATAGAATATTTGCAAAATAGATACGGCTCAAATGTGATGCACCCGCTGACTAAGCTTCTCTCACGAGCAAAACATGATCATACCTTAGTACTCTTTGGGTGTTAATCACATAGCGATGTGAACTAGATTATTGACTCTAGTAAACCCTTTGGGTGTTGGTCACATGACGATGTGAACTATGGGTATTAATCACATACAGATGTGAATATTAGTGTTGAATCACATGATGATGTGAACTAGATTATTGACTCTAGTGCAAGTGGGAGACTGAAGGAAATATGCCCTAGAGGCAATAATAAAGTTATTATTTATTTCCTTATTTCATGATAAATGTTTATTATTCATGCTAGAATTGTATTAACCGGAAACATAATACATGTGTGAATACATAGACAAACAGATAGTCACTAGTATGCCTCTCTTCGGACTAGCTCATTAATCAAAGATGGTTATGTTTCCTAACCATAGACATGTGTTGTCATTTGATTAATGGGATCACCTCATTAGGAGAATGATGTGATTGACATGACCCATTCCGTTAGCTTAGCACTTGATCGCTTAGTATGTTGCTAATGCTTTCTTCATGACTCATACATGTTCCTGTAACTATGAGATTATGCAACTCCGCTTACGGAGGAACACTTTGGTACTACCAAACGTCACAACGAATCGGGTGATTATAAAGGAGTACTACAGGTGTCTCCAAAGGTACTTGTTGGGTTGGCGATTTGAGATTAGGTTTTGTCACTCCGATTGTCGGAGAGGTATCTCTAGGCCTTCTCGGTGATACACATCACTTAAGCCTTGCAAGCATTACAACTAATGAGTTAGTTGTGAGATGATGTATTACGGAACGAGTAAAGAGACTTACCGTAACGAGATTGAACTAGGTATTGGATACCGACGATCGAATCTCGGGTAAGTAACATACCGATGACAAAGGAACAACGTATGTCGTTATGCGGTTTGACCGATAAAGATCTTCGAGAATATGTAGGAACCAATATGGGCATCCAGGTTCCGCTATTGGTTATTGACCGAGAATAGTTCTAGGTCATGTCTACATAGTTCTCGAACCCGTAGGGTCCGCACGCTTAACGCTTCGATGACAGTTCATAATGAGTTTATAAGTATTGATGCACCAAGGTTGTTCGAGTCCGGATGTGATCACGGACATGACGAGGAGTCTCAAATGGTCGAGACATAAAGATTGATATATTGGAAGCCTACATTTGGACATCGGAAGTGTTCCGGTGAAATCGGGATTTTATCGAGTACCGGAGGTTACGGAACCCCGGAAGTCTATGGGCCTTAATGGGCCATGGGAGAAGAGGAAGGGCAGGCCAAGGTGGGCTGCGCGCCCCTCCCCTCTAGTCCGAATAGGACAAGGAAGGGGGGCGCGCCTTCCCTCTTCCCTCCTCCAATCCTAGTCCAACTAGGAGAGGGGGAGTCCTACTCCCGTGGGAGTAGGACTCCTCCTTGGTCGCCTCCCTAGGGCCGCCACCTCCCCTTGGCTCCTTTATATACGAGGGCAGGGGCACCCCAAGATACACAAGTTGATCTACGGATCTTGCCTTAGCCGTGTGCGGTGCCCCTTCCACCATATTCCACTTGGTCATATCGTCGCGGAGCTTAGGAGAAGCCCTGCGCCGAGAAGTCATATCGTCATGCGGAGCTTAGGCGAAGCCCTGCGTCGGTGGAGCATCAACATCGCCACCACGCCGTCGTCTTGACGGAACTCATCCCGACACTTTGCTGGATCGGAGTCCGGGATCGCCATCGAGCTGAACGTGTGCGAGAACTCGGAGGTGCCGTGACGCTCGGTGCTTGGATCGGTCGGATCGTGGAGACGTCGACTACATCAACCGCGTTGTTATAACGCTTCGCTTTCGGTCTCACGAGGGTGGGCGGACACTCTCCCTCTCGTTGCTATGCCATCACCATGGTCTTGCGTGATCGTAGGAAAATTTTTGAAATTACTACGCTCCCCAACAAAGGGCATCCGAGCCTGGTTTTATGCGTTGATGTCATGTGCACGAGTAGAACACAAGTGAGTTGTGGACGATACAAGTCATACTGCCTACCAGCATGTCATACTTTGGTTCAGCGGTATTGTGAGATGAAGCGCCCGGACCGACATTACGCGACGCTTACGCGAGACTGGTTTCACCGCCCGAGCACTCGTTGCTTAAAGGTGACCGGCGGTGTCTGTCTCTCTCACTTTAGTTGAATCGAGTATGGCTACGCCCGGTCCTTGAGAAGGTTAAACGGAGTCTATTTGACGAAGTATCGTTGTGGTTTTGATGCGTAGGTAAGAACGGTTCTTGCTCAGCCCGTAGCAGCCACGTAAAACTTGCAACAACAAAGTAGAGGACGTCTAACTTGTTTTTGCAGGGCATGTTGTGATGTGATATGGTCAAGACGTGATGCTATATTTTATTGTATGAGATGATCATGTTTTGTAACCGAGTTATCGGCAATCGGCAGGAGCCATATGGTTGTCGCTTATTGTATGAAATGCAACGCCATGTAATTGCTTTACTTTATCACTAAGGAGTAGCGATAGTCGTAGAAGCAATAGTTGGCAAGACGACAACGATGCTACGATGGAGATCAAGGTGTCGCGCGGTGACGATGGTGATCATGACGTTGCTTGGCGATGGAGATCACAAGCACAAGATGATGATGACCATATCATATCACTTATATTGATTGCATGTGATGTTTATCCTTTATGCATCTTATCTTGCTTTGATTGACGGTAGCATTATAAGATGATCTCTCACCAAAATTATCAAGAAGTGTTCTCCCGAGTATGCACCGCTGCGAAAGTTCTTCGTCTTTGAGACACCACGTGATGATCGGGTGTGATAGGCTCTACGCTCAAATACAACGGTGCAAAACAGTTGCGCACGCGAATACTCAGGTTAAACTTGACGAGCCTAGCATATAACAGATATGGCCTCGAACACGAGACCGAAAGGTCGAGCGTGAATCATATAGTAGATATGATCAACATAGTGATGTTCACCATTGAAACTACTCCATCTCACGTGATGATCGGACATGGTTTAGTTGATTTGGATCACGTAATCACTTAGATGACTAGAGAGATGTCTGTCTAAGTGGGAGGTTTTAATATGATTAATTAAACTTTAATTTATCATGAACTTAGTCCTGGTAGTATTTTGCAAATTATGTTGTAGATCAATAGCTCGCGTTGTTGCTTCCCTATGTTTTTATATGTGTTCCTAGAGAAAATTGTATTGAAAGATGTTAGTAGCAATGATGCGGATTGGATCCGTGATCTGAGGTTTATCCTCATTGCTGCAGAAGAATTATGTCCTTAATGCACCGCTAGGTGATGGACCTATTGCAGGAGCAGATGCGACGTTATGAACGTTTGGCTAGCTCAATATGAGCGATCTGACGTTATGAACGCTTGGCTAGCTCAATATGATGACTACTTGATAGTTTAGTGCACCATGCTTAACGGCTTAGAATCGGGACTTCAAAGACGTTTTGAACGTCATGGACCATATGAGATGTTCCAGAATTGAAGTTAATATTTCAAGCAAATACCGAGTTGAGAGATATGAAGTCTCCAACAAGTTCTATAGCTAAAAGATGGAGGAGAATCGCTCAACTAGTGAGCATGTGCTCAGATTGTCTGAGTACTTCAATCACTTGAATCAAGTGGGAGTTAATCTTCCAAATAAGATAGTGATTGACAGAATTCTCTAGTCACCATCACTAAGTTAGTAGAACTTCGTGATGAACTATAGTATGCAAGGGATGACGAAAAAGATTCTCGAGCTCTTCGCAATGCTAAAATCGGCGAAGGTAGAAATCAAGAAAAAAAAACATCAAGTGTTGATGGTTGACAAGACCACTAGTCTCAAGGAAAATGGCAAAGGGAAGAAGGGGAACTTCAAAAGGAACGGCAAGCAAGTTGCTACTCGAATGAAGAAGCCCAAGTCTAGACCTAAGCCTGAGACTGAGTACTTTTGCTGCAATGGAACTGGTCACTGGAAGCAGAACTACCCCTGGATATTTGGTGGATAAGAAGGATGGCAAAGTGAACAAGGTTATATTTGATATCCAGGTTATTGATGTGTGCCTTACTAGTGTTTATAGTATCCCCGAGTATTTGATACTTGTTGGTTACTAAGATTAGTAACTCGAAACAGGAGTTACAGAATAAACAGAGACTAGTTGAAGGGGAAGTGACGATGAATGTTGGAAGTAGTTCCAAGATTGATATGATCATCATCGCACACTCCCTATACTTTCGGGATTAGTGTGGAACCTAAATAAGTGTTATTTGGTGTTGAGCATAAATATGATTTGATCATGTTTATTGCAATACGGTTATTCATTTAAGTAAGAGAATAAATTGTTGTTCTGTTTACATATGGTTACACACTCAATGAAAATGGTTCATTGGATCTCGATCATAGTGATACACATATTCATAATATTGATGCCAAAAATGCAAAGTTAATAATGATAGTGCAACCTATTTGTGGCACTGCCATTTGGGTCATATCGGTGTAAAGCGCATGAAGAAACTCCATGCTGATGGGTTTTTAGAATCACTTGATTATGAATCATTTGATACTTGCGAACCGTGCCTTTTGGGCAAGATGACTGAAACTCCGTTGTTCGGAACAATGGAACGAGATACTGACTTATTGGAAATAATACATACCGATGTATGCGATCCAATGAGTGTTGATGCTCGTGGCAAGTATCGTTATTTTCTGACCTTCACAAGATGATTTGAGCAGATATGGGTATATCTTCTTGATGAAACATAAGTCTGAAATAGTTGAAAGGTTCAAAGAATTTCAGAGTGAAGTGGAAAATCATCGTAACAAGAAAATAAAGTTTCTGCGATCTGATCGTGGAGATGAATATTTGAGTTACGAGTTTGGTCTTCAATTAAAACAATGTGGAATAGTTTCACAGCTCACGCCACCTGGAACACCACAATGTTATGGTGTGTCCGAACGTCGTAATCGTACTTTATTTTGATATGGTGCGATCTATGATGTCTCTTACAGATATAGTTTTGGGGTTATGCATTAGAGATAGCTGCATTCACATTAAAAGGGCACCATCTAAATCCGTTGAGGCGACACCGTATGAACTATGGTTTAACAGTAAACCTAAGCTGTCGTTTCTTAAAAGTTTGGAGTTGTGATGCTTATGTGAAAAAGTTTTCACCTGATAAGCTCGAACCCAAATCGGAGAAGTGCGTCTTCATAGAATACCCAAAGGTAACTATTGGGTACACCTTCTATCACTGATCCGAAGGCAAGTTTTTCGTTGCTAAGATGGATCCTTTCTAGAGAAGAAGTTTCTCTCGAAAAGAAGTGAGTGGGAGGAAAGTAGAACTTGATGAGGTAATTGTACCTTCTCCCTTATTGGAAAGTAGTTCATCACAGAAATCAGTTTCGGTGATTCCTACACCAATTAGTAAGGAAGTTAATGATGATGATCATGAAACTTCAGATCAAGTTGCTACCAAACCTCGTGGGTCTTCCAGAGTGAGATCCGCACTGAGTGGTACGGTAATCATGTTCTGGAAGTCATGTTACTAGACCATGATGAACCTACGAACTATGAGGAAGCGATGATGAGCCCAGATTCCGCGAAATGGCTTGAGGCCATAAAATCTGAGATAGGATCCATGTATGAGAACAAAGTATGGACTTTGATTGACTTGCTCGATGATCAGCAAGCCATGTAGATAAATGGATCTTCAAGAGGAAGACGGACACTGATAGTGGTGTTACTATCTACAAAGCTCGACTTGTCACAAAAAGGTTTTCGACAAGTTCAAGGTGTTGACTACAATGAGACTTTCTCAACTGTAGCGATGCTTAAGTCTGTCCGAATCATGTTAGCAATTGCCACATTTTATGAAATCTGGCAAATGGATGTCAAAACTACATTCTTTAATGGATTTATTAAAGAAGAGTTGTATATGATGCAACCGAAGGTTTTGTCAATCCTAAAGGTGCTAACAAAATGTGCAAGCTCCAATGATCCATCAATGGACTGGTGCAAGCATCTCGGAGTTGGAATATACGCTTTTGATGTGTTGATCAAAGCATATGATTTTATATGAGACTTTTGGAAAGGCCTGTATTTACAAGAAAGTGAGTGGGAGCACTACAGCCTTTCGATAAGTATATGTGATTGACATATTGTTGATCGGAAATAATGTAGAATTATTCGCAAAGCATAAAGGAGTGTTTGAAAGGAGTTTTTCAAAGAAAACCTCGTTGAAGCTGCTTACATATTGAGCATCAAGATCTATAGAGATAGATCAAAACGCTTGATAAGTTTTTTCAATAAATATATACCTTGTCAAGATTTTGAAGTAGTTCAAAATGGAACAGTCAAAGAAAAGTTCTTGCCTGTGTTGCAAAGGTGTGAAATTGAGTAAGACTCAAATCCCGACCACGACGAAAATAGAAAAGAGAATGAAAGTCATTCCCTATGCCTCACCATAGGTTCTATAAAGTATGCTATGCTATGTACCAGACCTATTGTATACCTTGCTCTGAATTTGGCAAGGAGTACAATGGTGATCTAGGAGTAGATCATTTGGACATTGGTCAAGAACATCCTTAGTGAGGACTAAGGAAATATTTCTCGATTATGGAGGTGTAAAAAGCCCGTCGTAAAGAGTTACATCGATGCAAGCATTTTACACTGATCCGATGACTCTAAGTCTCAATCTGGATACATATTGAAAGTGGGAGCAATTAGCTAGAGTAGCTCCGCAAGAGCATTGTAGACATAGAATATTTGCAAAATAGATACGGCTCAATGTGATGAGACCGTTGACTAAGCTTCTCTCACGAGCAAAACATGATCATACCTTAGTACTCTTTGGGTGTTAATCACATAGCGATGTGAACTAGATTATTGACTCTAGTAAACCCTTTGGGTGTTGGTCACATGACGATGTGAACTATGGGTATTAATCACATACAGATGTGAATATTAGTGTTGAATCACATGATGATGTGAACTAGATTATTGACTCTAGTGCAAGTGGGAGACTGAAGGAAATATGCCCTAGAGGCAATAATAAAGTTATTATTTATTTCCTTATTTCATGATAAATGTTTATTATTCATGCTAGAATTGTATTAACCGGAAACATAATACATGTGTGAATACATAGACAAACAGATAGTCACTAGTATGCCTCTATCGACTAGCTCATTAATCAAAGATGGTTATGTTTCCTAACCATAGACATGTGTTGTCATTTGATTAATGGGATCACCTCATTAGGAGAATGATGTGATTGACATGACCCATTCCGTTAGCTTAGCACTTGATCGCTTAGTATGTTGCTAATGCTTTCTTCATGACTCATACATGTTCCTGTAACTATGAGATTATGCAACTCCGCTTACGGAGGAACACTTTGGTACTACCAAACGTCACAACGTAATCGGGTGATTATAAAGGAGTACTACAGGTGTCTCCAAAGGTACTTGTTGGGTTGGCGATTTGAGATTAGGTTTTGTCACTCCGATTGTCGGAGAGGTATCTCTAGGCCTTCTCGGTGATACACATCACTTAAGCCTTGCAAGCATTACAACTAATGAGTTAGTTGTGAGATGATGTATTACGGAACGAGTAAAGAGACTTACCGTAACGAGATTGAACTAGGTATTGGATACCGACGATCGAATCTCGGGTAAGTAACATACCGATGACAAAGGAACAACGTATGTCGTTATGCGGTTTGACCGATAAAGATCTTCGAGAATATGTAGGAACCAATATGGGCATCCAGGTTCCGCTATTGGTTATTGACCGAGAATAGTTCTAGGTCATGTCTACATAGTTCTCGAACCCGTAGGGTCCGCACGCTTAACGCTTCGATGACAGTTCATAATGAGTTTATAAGTATTGATGCACCAAGGTTGTTCGAGTCCCGGATGTGATCACGGACATGACGAGGAGTCTCAAATGGTCGAGACATAAAGATTGATATATTGGAAGCCTACATTTGGACATCGGAAGTGTTCCGGTGAAATCGGGATTTTATCGAGTACCGGAGGTTACCGAACCCCGGGAAGTCTATGGGCCTTAATGGGCCATGGGAGAAGAGGAAGGGCAGGCCAAGGTGGGCTGCGCCCCCCCCCTCTAGTCCGAATAGGACAAGGAAGGGGGGCGCGCCTTCCTCTTCCCTCCTCCAATCCTAGTCCAACTAGGAGAGAGTCCTACTCCCTGGGAGTAGGACTCCTCCTTGCGCGCCTCCCCTAGGGCCGCCACCTCCCCCTTGGCTCCTTTATATACGAGGGCAGGGGGCACCCCAAGATACACAAGTTGATCTACGGATCTTGCCTTAGCCGTGTGCGGTGCCCCCTTCCACCATATTCCACTTCGGTCATATCGTCGCGGAGCTTAGGAGAAGCCTGCGCCGAGAAGTCATATCGTCGCGGAGCTTAGGCGAAGCCCTGCGTCGGTGGAGCATCAACATCGCCACCACGCCGTCGTCTTGACGGAACTCATCCCGACACTTTGCTGGATCGGAGTCCGGGATCGCCATCGAGCTGAACGTGTGCGTAACTCGGAGGTGCCGTCGCTCGGTGCTTGGATCGGTCGGATCGTGGAGACGCACGACTACATCAACCGCGTTGTTATAACGCTTCCGCTTTCGGTCTCACGAGGGTACGTGGACGGACACTCTCCCTCTCGTTGCTATGCCATCACCATGGTCTTGCGTGATCGTAGGAAAATTTTTGAAATTACTACGCTCCCCAACAAGGGCATCCGAGCCTGGTTTTATGCGTTGATGTCATGTGCACGAGTAGAACACAAGTGAGTTGTGGACGATACAAGTCATACTGCCTACCAGCATGTCATACTTTGGTTCAGCGGTATTGTGAGATGAAGCGCCCGGACCGACATTACGCGTGACGCTTACGCGAGACTGGTTTCACCGCCCGAGCACTCGTTGCTTAAAGGTGACCGGCGGGTGTCTGCTCTCTCACTTTAGTTGAATCGAGTATGGCTACGCCGGTCCTTGAGAAGGTTAAACGGAGTCTATTTGACGAAGTATCGTTGTGGTTTTGATGCGTGGTAAGAACGGTTCTTGCTCAGCCCGTAGCAGCCACGTAAAACTTGCAACAACAAAGTAGAGGACGCCTAACTTGTTTTTGCAGGGCATGTTGTGATGTGATATGGTCAAGACGTGATGCTATATTTTATTGTATGAGATGATCATGTTTTGTAACCGAGTTATCGGCAATCGGCAGAGCCATATGGTTGTCGCTTATTGTATGAAATGCAACGCCATGTAATTGCTTTACTTTATCACTAAGGAGTAGCGATAGTCGAGAAGCAATAGTTGGCAAGACGACAACGATGCTACGATGGAGATCAAGGTGTCGCGCCGGTGACGATGGTGATCATGACGTTGCTTGGCGATGGAGATCACAAGCACAAGATGATGATGACCATATCATATCACTTATATTGATTGCATGTGATGTTTATCCTTTATGCATCTTATCTTGCTTTGATTGACGGTAGCATTATAAGATGATCTCTCACCAAAATTATCAAGAAGTGTTCTCCCGAGTATGCACCGCTGCGAAAGTTCTTCGTGCCGAGACACCACGTGATGATCGGGTGTGATAGGCTCTACGCTCAAATACAACGGGTGCAAAACAGTTGCGCACGCGAATACTCAGGTTAAACTTGACGAGCCTAGCATATAACAGATATGGCCTCGGAACACGAGACCGAAGGTCGAGCGTGAATCATATAGTAGATATGATCAACATAGTGATGTTCACCATTGAAACTACTCCATCTCACGTGATGATCGGACATGGTTTAGTTGATTTGGATCACGTAATCACTTAGATGACTAGAGAGATGTCTGTCTAAGTGGGAGGTTTTTAATATGATTAATTAAACTTTAATTTATCATGAACTTAGTCCTGGTAGTATTTTGCAAATTATGTTGTAGATCAATAGCTCGCGTTGTTGCTTCCCTATGTTTTTATATGTGTTCCTAGAGAAAATTGTATTGAAAGATGTTAGTAGCAATGATGCGGATTGGATCCGTGATCTGAGGTTTATCCTCATTGCTGCGCAGAAGAATTATGTCCTTAATGCACCGCTAGGTGACAGACCTATTGCAGGAGCAGATGCGGCGTTATGAACGTTTGGCTAGCTCAATATGAGCGAATCTGACGTTATGAACGCTTGGCTAGCTCAATATGATGACTACTTGATAGTTTAGTGCACCATGCTTAACGGCTTAGAATCGGGACTTCAAAGACGTTTTGAACGTCATGGACCATATGAGATGTTCCAGAATTGAAGTTAATATTTCAAGCAAATACCGAGTTGAGAGATATGAAGTCTCCAACAAGTTCTATAGCTAAAAGATGGAGGAGAATCGCTCAACTAGTGAGCATGTGCTCAGATTGTCCGAGTACTTCAATCACTTGAATCAAGTGGGAGTTAATCTTCCAAATAAGATAGTGATTGACAGAATTCTCTAGTCACCATCACTAAGTTAGTAGAACTTCGTGATGAACTATAGTATGCAAGGGATGACGAAAAAGATTCTCGAGCTCTTCGCATGCTAAAATCGTGAAGGTAGAAATCAAGAAAAAACATCAAGTGTTGATGGTTGACAAGACCACTAGTCTCAAGGAAAATGGCAAAGGGAAGAAGGGAACTTCAAAGGAACGGCAAGCAAGTTGCTACTCGAATGAAGAAGCCCAAGTCTAGACCTAAGCCCGAGACCGAGTACTTTTGCTGCAATGGAACTGGTCACTTTGAAGCGAACTACCCTGGATATTTGGTGGATAAGAAGGATGGCAAAGTGAACAAGGTTATATTTGATATCCAGGTTATTGATGTGTGCCTTACTAGTGTTTATAGTATCCCCTGAGTATTTGATACTTGTTCGGTTACTAAGATTAGTAACTCGAAACAGGAGTTACAGAATAAACAGAGACTAGTTGAAGGGGAAGTGACGATGAATGTTGGAAGTAGTTCCAAGATTGATATGATCATCATCGCACACTCCCTATACTTTCGGGATTAGTGTGGAACCTAAATAAGTGTTATTTGGTGTTGAGCATAAATATGATTTGATCATGTTTATTGCAATACGGTTATTCATTTAAGTAAGAGAATAAATTGTTGTTCTGTTTACATATGGTTACACACTCAATGAAAATGGTTCATTGGATCTCGATCATAGTGATACACATATTCATAATATTGATGCCAAAAATGCAAAGTTAATAATGATAGTGCAACCTATTTGTGGCACTGCCATTTGGGTCATATCGGTGTAAAGCGCATGAAGAAACTCCATGCTGATGGGTTTTTAGAATCACTTGATTATGAATCATTTGATACTTATGAACCGTGCCTTTTGGGCAAGATGACTAAAACTCCGTTGTTCGGAACAATGGAACGAGATACTGACTTATTGGAAATAATACATACCGATGTATGCGATCCAATGAGTGTTGATGCTCGTGGCAAGTATCGTTATTTTCTGACCTTCACAAGATGATTTGAGCAGATATGGGTATATCTTCTTGATGAAACATAAGTCTGAAATAGTTGAAAGGTTCAAAGAATTTCAGAGTGAAGTGGAAAATCATCGTAACAAGAAAATAAAGTTTCTGCGATCTGATCGTGGAGATGAATATTTGAGTTACGAGTTTGGTCTTCAATTAAAACAATGTGGAATAGTTTCACAGCTCACGCCACCGGAACACCACAATGTTATGGTGTGTCCGAACGTCAGAACCGTACTTTATTTTGATATGGTGCGATCTATGATGTCTCTTACAGATATAGTTTTGGGGTTATGCATTAGAGATAGCTGCATTCACATTAAAAGGGCACCATCTAAATCCGCTGAGGCGACACCGTATGAACTATGGTTTAACAAAGAAACCTAAGCTGTCGTTTCTTAAAGTTTGGAGTTGTGATGCTTATGTGAAAAAGTTTTCACCGATAAGCTCGAACCCAAATCGAGAAGTGCGTCTTCATAGAATACCCAAAGGTAACTATTGGGTACACCTTCTATCACGATCCGAAGGCAAGTTTTTCGTTGCTAAGATGGATCCTTTCTAGAGAAGAAGTTTCTCTCGAAAGAAGTGAGTGGGAGGAAAGTAGAACTTGATGAGGTAATTGTACCTTCTCCCTTATTGGAAAGTAGTTCATCACGAAATCAGTTTCGTGATTCCTACACCAATTAGTAAGGAAGTTAATGATGATGATCATGAAACTTCAGATCAAGTTGCTACCAAACCTCGTGGGTCTTCCAGAGTGAGATCCGCACTGAGTGGTACGGTAATCATGTTCGGAAGTCATGTTACTAGACCATGATGAACCTACGAACTATGAGGAAGCGATGATGAGCCCAGATTCCGCGAAATGGCTTGAGGCCATAAAATCTGAGATAGGATCCATGTATGAGAACAAAGTATGGACTTTGATTGACTTGCTCGATGATCAGCAAGCCATGTAGATAAATGGATCTTCAAGAGGAAGACGGACACGATAGTGGTGTTACTATCTACAAAGCTCGACTTGTCACAAAAAGGTTTTCGACAAGTTCAAGGTGTTGACTACAATGAGACTTTCTCAACTGTAGCGATGCTTAAGTCTGTCCGAATCATGTTAGCAATTGCCACATTTTATGAAATCTGGCAAATGGATGTCAAAACTACATTCTTTAATGGATTTATTAAAGAAGAGTTGTATATGATGCAACCGAAGGTTTTGTCAATCCTAAAGGTGCTAACAAAATGTGCAAGCTCCAATGATCCATCAATGGACTGGTGCAAGCATCTCGGAGTTGGAATATACGCTTTGATGTGTTGATCAAAGCATATGATTTTATACAGACTTTTGGAAAGGCCTGTATTTACAAGAAAGTGAGTGGGAGCACTACAGCCTTTCGATAAGTATATGTGATTGACATATTGTTGATCGGAAATAATGTAGAATTATTCGCAAAGCATAAAGGAGTGTTTGAAAGGAGTTTTTCAAAGAAAACCTCGTTGAAGCTGCTTACATATTGAGCATCAAGATCTATAGAGATAGATCAAAACGCTTGATAAGTTTTTCAATAAATATATACCTTGTCAAGATTTTGAAGTAGTTCAAAATGGAACAGTCAAAGAAAAGTTCTTGCCTGTGTTGCAAAGGTGTGAAATTGAGTAAGACTCAAATCCCGACCACGACAGAAAATAGAAAAGAGAATGAAAGTCATTCCCTATGCCTCACCATAGGTTCTATAAAGTATGCTATGCTATGTACCAGACCTATTGTATACCTTGCTCTGAATTTGGCAAGGAGTACAATGGTGATCTAGGAGTAGATCATTTGGACATTGGTCAAGAACATCCTTAGTGAGGACTAAGGAAATATTTCTCGATTATGGAGGTGTAAAAAGCCCGTCGTAAAGAGTTACATCGATGCAAGCATTTTACACTGATCCAGATGACTCTAAGTCTCAATCTGGATACATATTGAAAGTGGGAGCAATTAGCTAGAGTAGCTCCGCAAGCGAGCATTGTAGACATAGAATATTTGCAAAATAGATACGGCTCTGAATGTGATGACCTGTTGACTAAGCTTCTCTCACGAGCAAAACATGATCATACCTTAGTACTCTTTGGGTGTTAATCACATAGCGATGTGAACTAGATTATTGACTCTAGTAAACCCTTTGGGTGTTGGTCACATGACGATGTGAACTATGGGTATTAATCACATACAGATGTGAATATTAGTGTTGAATCACATGATGATGTGAACTAGATTATTGACTCTAGTGCAAGTGGGAGACTGAAGGAAATATGCCCTAGAGGCAATAATAAAGTTATTATTTATTTCCTTATTTCATGATAAATGTTTATTATTCATGCTAGAATTGTATTAACCGGAAACATAATACATGTGTGAATACATAGACAAACAGATAGTCACTAGTATGCCTCTCTTGGACTAGCTCATTAATCAAAGATGGTTATGTTTCCTAACCATAGACATGTGTTGTCATTTGATTAATGGGATCACCTCATTAGGAGAATGATGTGATTGACATGACCCATTCCGTTAGCTTAGCACTTGATCGCTTAGTATGTTGCTAATGCTTTCTTCATGACTCATACATGTTCCTGTAACTATGAGATTATGCAACTCCGCTTACGGAGGAACACTTTGGTACTACCAAACGTCACAACGAATCGGGTGATTATAAAGGAGTACTACAGGTGTCTCCAAAGGTACTTGTTGGGTTGGCGATTTGAGATTAGGTTTTGTCACTCCGATTGTCGGAGAGGTATCTCTAGGCCTTCTCGGTGATACACATCACTTAAGCCTTGCAAGCATTACAACTAATGAGTTAGTTGTGAGATGATGTATCGGAACGAGTAAAGAGACTTACCGTAACGAGATTGAACTAGGTATTGGATACCGACGATCGAATCTCGGGTAAGTAACATACCGATGACAAAGGGAACAACGTATGTCGTTATGCGGTTTGACCGATAAAGATCTTCGTAATATGTAGGAACCAATATGGGCATCCAGGTTCCGCTATTGGTTATTGACCGAGAATAGTTCTAGGTCATGTCTACATAGTTCTCGAACCCGTAGGGTCCGCACGCTTAACGTTTCGATGACAGTTCATAATGAGTTTATAAGTATTGATGCACCGAAGGTTGTTCGGAGTCCCGGATGTGATCACGGACATGACGAGGAGTCTCGAAATGGTCGAGACATAAAGATTGATATATTGGAAGCCTACATTTGGACATCGGAAGTGTTCCGGGTGAAATCGGGATTTTACCGGAGTACCGGGAGGTTACCGGAACCCCCCGGGAAGTCTATGGGCCTTAAGGGGCCATGGGAGAAGAGGAAGGGCAGGCCAAGGTGGGCTGCGCGCCCCCCTCCCCTCTAGTCCGAATAGGACAAGGAAGGGGCGGCGCCTTCCTCTTCCCTCCTCCAATCCTAGTCCAACTAGGAGAGGGGGGGGGAGTCCTACTCCCGGTGGGAGTAGGACTCCTCCTTGGTGCGCCTCCCCCTAGGGCCGGCCACCTCCCCCTTGGCTCCTTTATATACGGGGGCAGGGGGCACCCCAAGATACACAAGTTGATCTACGGATCTTGCCTTAGCCGTGTGCGGTGCCCCCTTCCACCATATTCCACTTCGGTCATATCGTCGCGGAGCTTAGGAGAAGCCCTGCGCCGGAGAAGTCATATCGTCGCGGAGCTTAGGCAAAGCCCTGCGTCGGTGGAGCATCAACATCGTCACCACGCCGTCGTGCTGACGGAACTCATCCCCGACACTTTGCTGGATCGGAGTCCGGGGATCGTCATCGAGCTGAACGTGTGCAAAACTCGGAGGTGCCGTACGTTCGGTGCTTGGATCGGTCGGATCGTGGAGACGTCGACTACATCAACCGCGTTGTTATAACGCTTCGCTTTCGGTCTCGAGGGTGCGTGGGCGGACACTCTCCCCTCTCGTTGCTATGCCATCACCATGGTCTTGCGTGATCGTAGGAAATTTTTTGAAATTACTACGTTCCCCAACATCAACCGCGTACAAACCACCTTGAAATAACCCGCAAAGCTAAAGAGTTTATGTTATTGAAAACCAAATTATTTCTACATAGCCAAAGCGACCACAACAAATCTCAATCGCCCTTTATCAATGGCCAATTTACCTATTTGACGAAACATATTGCAATCCTCAAAATTATGTTTGAACAAATGATGCAACCTACAATACATTCGTCCTTGAATTGATGGCTTGACATGGTGATCAAGAATTCTTATGTAATTATTTTTCAGCAACAAATCAAATATTTGATCACGCATGCTTGAATTGAAGGTAAACTTTTTAATTTTCTAGCCGATCTTGCTGTGAGAACGGCTTTGGAGTTAAGAAAATGAATGGTTCAAATTTTACATAACACCATTCGGCTATGCATTGTGTTTTGCACTCTATCTTCCATGTCTTTGGGTAAGATATTATACTAGCATCGGATTTCTCAACAGAATTTAACCTTTGCTTTAAATTTCTAAAACGATAATAGTTAGAATATACATGTCTCAATTGAGACCAAGTGCAAGCCAAGTACGAAATAAGCAAAGCTACCCAATTAGATATGAACTTTAGATAAAGCAAGGGGGAAAGCTTTGGCTGCAACAATAAGTCATCATCGATCTTTATAAATCACGCAATTGGTTGACTGATATGTTCTATAACAATTTTATTGCTAATAAGTAAATTATCCTTCTTCATCGGTCTTTCAGAATTACTTATGAGGATTTTTCTAATAGATGCATCAACCATAAAGTTCTGACCAAATCAGAAAATAGGTAAATTACTTGCTAAACATACCTCTTCAAATATATTAGGAGAGCATGATGGTTGTATCACTTCAATAATACTTTTCTCCGTCTTTGGATGGCTCCCCAATGCCTTTTCATCACCTCTTTCTTGATTTTGTGCACTGTTACTTCAAAGATCCTTGTCAACCGAACTTTGTTCGGCCACTTGTTCTTTTCCTTGAGGCTTGTCAATTTCTGTGGCACGGAACTCATAGGGAAGGAAGTAGGTTCACTTAACTTCAGAAAAAACAAACATGTCGTTTTGCTATGCTTGCCATGCCCTTTTTCAATAATGCTTGCCTCTTGGGATTTGATGGACTCAAAATATAAACTACTTGATTCGGATTTTTCAACCGAACTTTCATGTTCGGAATCATCCTTATTTTCATTGATTCTACCAATTGAAAATCCTTCTTTTATTTGAGCCAATTCTTTCTCTATTTGTTTATGGCGGCGAGCGGAAAAATTGGCTTTAAGTTTTTTCTCAATTTATGCCCACTCCAGATATGATTGCCCCCCAATGCTTTTAGATTCTTTCGGCAATGACACACGAGTGTTGCCAAAATTTTGCAATTGTGTAGGGGGTGTATAATATGATGTAGTACTAGGTGAAGACATATGCATTGTTGTAAAACCATATTTTTGCTCGCCAATTTTATCAATTGGCAAAGATTCATCTTCTTGCAAAACTCTAGCTTTTATTGCCACATAATCAGGAAATAGCCCTTTTTCATGTTGTTCAAGGCAAAGACCACTAATCCTCTTATTCTGGGCTAAACTCTTCAATGCAGCCACCACTACCTCATCTTCTACAATATTTGGCACAACCGCTTCTGTAAAATTTACATTAATTCGGCGATGACCAAAATGGTGTGAAGACGAATTATGAACATCTACAGTTGTGTGTGGTGCTGAAAAAATATTGTCATGATGTGTAGCATATGATGGTTGAGAGTAACTGGCCAAATAGCTAGTAGCGGTATGGCCAATTCTCCCATCCATCGGCAAGGTTGGATTCACATATTGCAAATTAGTTGCCGACGAATAAAAGGGCGAAACACTTTCTTGTATGCTATTGGAAATTTTAACATGAGGTGTTTCAAATTGATTAACCAGACCCATCATGTTGTTCATCGACATATGGATTTGTGGGGTTGCTGATGCATGAGAGTTAGTATACATATGTTGTATGTTACTAGTATCATAAGAAGTTGAAGCATGTAAATTACTTTGAATTGGCCTATGCATGTAATTAGATGCATTATTGAAAAAACTAGGGCTGGCCGATACAGTATACTCATTGAACGATCTAGTAACACCATATGAATTATTTGCATCTACAGTAGGGAATTGGGTATTCATATTACCTTTGTAGATTGCAAAACCTAGATGACGATCTCTTCGTAGCAAGAACGGGCTGGAGACCGTTCAAAGCTTCGTCCCCATCGGAGTCACAAAAAAGTTTGTTCGCACACAAACACGTCACTGTGTACCTCCAACGCCGAGGGTGATGCACCGTAGCTCACGTCGAATGAGACCCATCCGGAAGTGCGGTACGAAAGCAATCCGGCAGGCATTTTTGTAGACCCGAAATCCCGCACGCTCGGGAGGGATCCTGTCTGGGCGCGCGACGGCTATGGGCTGCCCTAGGTCGACCTGACCGCCCCTAGAGCCTCGTGGATTTGCAGCCCTCCATTACTGAAGAACGACAAAGAACGAGAAGAAAAATATAAGGGTAGAGGATAGGTGAACACGAAAAAGTAGTAGATGTGTTTGTTCGATTGGGTGTTGTTCAATCGGCCGTCACCCCTTAGGTATATAAGAGGCGGATGGACTTTCCGTACTAGAAAAGGACTCCAAATCACGTCAAAATCTTTCCAAAATTAACCGAACTCGGATTTTGCTAAGTCTGAAACATCAGTTCGGTTTTTAGGTCCCATTGGCCACCAACGGCATGGGATGAAGATGAGCCAAAAAGTAAATTTGACCATTTCGACGAGAAGAACAACTTTCGTGTTGAACGTTTTTTGATTCGAAGCCATATTGAGGGCTGAATCTTTAACGCAAAACAGCCGGCGCTACCCATCAGACACGTGTCTGGTGGGGCGCGCCATATTTTCCCTCCTGGCACGGCTGCATTCTGATGACTCTAACTTTTGCATACGAACTTGAATTGGGACGATTTTTATATCAAAATCGACCGTTTCGATGAGACGCACAACTTTAGTGTTGAAACGTTTTCCATCAGATACCATCTTAATTGAGTTTCATGCCATTCTTTAATCTGGTGTCAACATGAGCATCTCTGAACTTGTCATAACTACTGCATAAGAGCTCCGTTTTAGACCTTCTTCATATCCATCTCGATCTTCTTAAAGAGAGCCATCCGGAGGTGACCTCCGTGAAAGAAATATGCCCTAGAGGCAATAATAAAGTTGTTATTTTATATTTCCTTATATCATGATAAATGTTTATTATTCATGCTAAAATTGTATTAACCGAAAAATTGGTACATGTGTGGATACGTAGACAAAACACCGTGTCTCTAGTAAGCCTCTACTAGACTAGCTCGTTAATCAAAGATGGTTAAGTTTCCTAACCATAGACATCTGTTGTTATTTGATGAACATGATCACATCATTAGGAGAATGATGTGATGGACAAGACCCATCCATTAGCATAGCATATTGATCGTTCAATTTTATTGCTATTGCTTTCTTCATGTCATATACATATTCCTTTGACTATGACATTATGCAACTCCAGGATACCGAGGAATACCTTGTGTGCTATCAAACATCACAATGTAACTGGGTGATTATAAAGATGCTCTACAGGTATCTCCGAAGGTGTTTGTTGGGTTGGCATAGATCGAGATTAGGATTTGTCACTCCGAATATCGGAGAGGTATCTCTGGGCCCTCTCGGTAATACACATCATAAGAAGCATTGCAAGCAAAGTGACTAATGAGTTAATTGCAGGATGATGTATTACGGAACGAGTAAAGAGACTTGCCGGTAATGATATTGAACTAGGTATGAAGATACCGATGATCGAATCTCGGGCAAGTAACATACTGATGGACAAAGGGAATAACGTATGTTGTCATAACGGTTCGACCGATAAAGATCTTCGAAGAATATGTAGGAGCCAATATGAGCATCAAGGTTCCGCTATTGCTTATTGACCGGAGAAGTGTCTCGGTCATGTCTACATAGTTCTCGAACCCGTAGGGTCCGCACGCTTAACATTCGATGACGATTTTGTATTATATGAGTTATGTGATTTGGTGACCAAATGTTGTTCGGAGTCCTGGATGAGACCACGAACATGACGAGGAGTCTCGAAGTGGTTGAGAGGTAAAGATTGATATATAGGACGATGGTATTCGGACACCGGAAGTGTTCCAGAGGGTACCGGGTACATATCGGGTCACCGGAAGGGGTTCCGGGCACCCCCGGCAAAAGATATGGGCCTTATGGGCCAAGAGGGGAAACACACCAGCCACAAGGGGCTGGTGCGCCCCCCATATGGGCTGGCCTAAGTGGAGAAGGAAAAGGGGAGGAGGAAAGGAAAGAGAGAGAATAGGATTCCCCCTTCCTTCCCCCTCTCCCCTCGTTCCTTCCCCCTTGCGTTTACAAGGAAGGGGGGAGGCCGAATTGGAGGAGGCCCCCAAGTAGGATTCTATTCGCACACGAACACATCACTGTGTACCCTCGACGCCGGGGGTGATGCACCGCAGCTCACTTTGAAGGAGACCCGCCGGAAGCGCGGTACGCAAGACAATCCGGCGGGCGCTTTTGAGGACCCGAAACCCCACACGCCCGGGAGGGACCCCGTCAGGGCGCGCGGCGGCTATGGGCTGCCCTAGGTCGACCTGATCGCCCCTAGGGCCTCGAGGTTTGCCGCCTGCAATGAAGAACGAACCAAGAATGAGGAAGAAGAATAACAAGGGAGAGAGATAAAGGTAAAGATAAAAGATGATAGATTGATATGTCGATTGTGTGTTGTTCAATCGGCCGTCACCTTCTTCTATTTATGAGGCGGCTGGACTTCCCGTACAAAAAAAGGATTAAAAATTCCATCCAAAACATCAAAACCCCTAACCTAACTCGGACAGGAATCTTTGGCAATTTTCCGGATCAACTCGGTCTCACCGATTGGTTTGCTTCGGTCCCACCGAGTGAACGTGGCCAACTCTCTGTAAATTTCTGTAATTTCCCGGATCAACTCGGTCTCACCGATTAGTTTGCTTCGGTCCCACCGAGTGAGTGTTGCCAACTTTCTATAACTTTCTGTAATTTTCCGGATCAACTCAGTCTCACCGAGTCAATCAACTCGGTCGGTCCGAAATGACTCTGCAGCTTCTGTTTCTGATCTTGTTTTGCCTCCACAGGTTGCATACGACCTCGGATTAAGACGATTTTTATATCAAAATCAACCGATTCGATGATACGCACAACTTTAATGTTGAAACATTTTACATCAGAGGCCATCTTAATTGACATTTTAGCCATTTTATAATCTTGTGTCAATATGAGCATCTCCGAACTTGTCATAACATTTGCATCCGAGCTCCGTTTTAGACCATCTTCAAATCCATCTTGATCTTCTAGAATAGAGCTATCCCATGGTGACTTCCAATCATAACTTTGAATTAATCTTGACATAGCTTTAAGCAACTTTTACGATTGTGCCACTTTTGAGCGTCAACAGATTCCTCCTACTTGGGGCGCCCAAGGCTGCTCCCCTCCCCCTCCCACCTATATATACGTGGGGAGGGGGCCCCTAGAACACACACCAACAATTGTTAGTAGCGCCCCCCCTCCACAGTTTATGCCTCCGTTCATATCTTCGTAGCGCTTAGGCGAAGCTCTGCGCGGATCACTTCACCTTCACCGTCGCCACCCTGTTGTGCTGACGGAACTCGTCTTCTTCTTCAACACCTTTTCTGGATCAAGAGGACGAGGGACGTCATCGAGCTGAACGTGTGCAGAACCCAGAGGTGCCGTACGTTCGGTGCTTGATTGGTCGGATCTAGAAGAATTTCGACTACATCTACCGCGTTGTCGAACGCTTCCACTTTCGGTCTACGAGGGTACGTGGACACACTGTCCCCCTCTCGTTGCTATGCATCTCCTAGATAGATCTTGCGTGAGCGTAGGAAATTTTTTGAAATTGCATGCTACTTTTCCCAACAATGGTATCCGAGCCAGGTCTATGCGTAGATGATATGCACAAGTAGAACACAAAGAGTTGTGGGCAGTGATCTTCATACTGCTTACCACCAATGTCTTATTTTGATTCGACAGTATTATTGGATGAAGCGGCCCTGACCAACCTTACATGACCATGTTCATGAGACAGGTTCCACCGACAGACATGCAACTAGTTTTGCATAAAGGTGGGTGGCAGGTGTCTGTTTCTCCAAATTTAGTTGAATCGAATTTGGCTACGGCCGGTCCTTGTTGAAGGTTAAAACAGCAAACTTGATAAATCACCATTGTGGTTTTGATGCGTAGGTAAGAACGTTTCATGCAAGAAGCCCGTAGCAGCCACGTAAAACTTGCAACAACAAAGTAGATGACGTCTAGTTTTTGCAGGGCATGTTATGATGTGATATGGTCAAGACATGATGTGATATACATTATTGTATGAGATGATCATGTTTTGTAAAAGTTACTGGCAACCGGCAGGAGCCTTATGGTTGTCTCTTCATTGTATGAAATGCAAACTTCATGTAATTGCTTTACTTTATCACTATGTATTAGCCACAGTTGTAGAAGCAATAGTTGCCGAGACGACCATGACGGTACGATGGAGATCAAGATGTCAAGCCAGTGACGATGGAGATCATGACGATGCTTTGGAGATGGATATTAAAGTCACAAGATGATCATGGCCATATCATGTCACATATTTTGATTGCATGTGATGTTTATCTTATTTACATCTTATTTTGCTTAGTACGGCGGTAGCATTATAAGATGATCCCTTCACTAAATTTCAAGGTAGAAGTGTTCTCCCTGAGTATGCAACATTGCTAGAGTTCGTCTTTTCGAGACACCACGTGATGATCAGGTGTGATATATAGACTCTATGTTCACATACAACGGGTGCAAGACAATTTTGCACATGTTGAATACTCGGGTTAAACTTGACGAGCCTGACATGTACAAACATGGTCTCGGAACACTGGAGACCGAAAGGTCGAACGTGAATCATATAGTAGATATGATCAACATAGAGATGTTCACCGTTGATGACTACTCCATCTCATGTGATGATCGGACAAGGTTAAGTTGATTTGGATCATGTATCATTTAGATGACTTGAGGGATGTCTATCTAAGTGGGAGTTCTAAAGTAATTTGATTAACTGAACTTAATTAATCATGAACTTAGTCCTGATAGTATTTGCGTATCTATGTTGTAGATCAATAGCTCGCATTGTGGCTCCCCTATGTCTTTGATATGTTCCTAGAGAAAGCTAAGTTGAAAGATGATAGTAGCAATGATGGGGACTAGGTCCGTGATCTAAGGATTGTCCTCATTGCTGCACAGAAGAATTATGTCTTTGATGCACCGCTAGGTGACAGACCTATTGCAGGAGCAGATGCAGACGTTATGAACGTTCGGCAAGCTCGATATGATGACTACTTGATAGTTTAGTGAGAAATGCTTTACGCTTAGAACCGAGACTTCAATAACGTTTGAATGCCACGGAGCACATGAGATGTTCCAAGAGTTGAAATTGGTATTTCAGACTCATGCCCATGTCAAGAGGTATGAGACTTCTAACAAGTACTTTGCCTACAAGATGGAGGAGAATAGCTCAACCAGTGAGCATGTGCTCAGAATGTCTGGGTACTAAAATCACTTGAATCAAGTGGGAGTTAATCTTCCAGATAAGATAGTGATTGACAGAATTCTCTAGGCACTATCGCCAAGCTAATAGAACTTCGTGATGAACTATAATATGCAAGGGATGACAAAATGATTCCCAAGCACTTCGCGATGCTGAAATCGGCGAAGATAGAAATCAAGAAAGAGCATCAAGTGTTGATGGTTAACAAGACCACTAGTTTCAAGAAAAAGGGAAAGAAAAACAAAGGGAACTTCAATAAGAATGGAAAGCAAGTTGCCACTCTAGGAAGAAGCCCAAAGCTGGACCCAAGCCTGAAACTAAGTGCTTCTACTACAAAGGAAATGATCACTGGAAGTGGAACTGCCCCAGATACTTTGCGGATAAGAAGGATGGCAAAGTGAACAGAGGTATATTTTGCTATACATGTTATTGATGTGTACTTTACTAGTGTTTATAGCAACACCTCGGTATTTGATACTAGTTCAGTTGCTAAGAGTAGTAACTCGAAACAGGAGTTGCAAAATAAACAAAGACTAGTTAAGGACGAGGTGACGATGTGTGTCGGAAGTAATTCCAAGGTTGATACGATCACCATTGTACACTCCCTTTACCTTTAGGATTAGTTTTGAACCTAAATAAAAGTTATTTGGTGTTTGCGTTGAGCATTTATATGATTAGATCATGTTTATTGCAATACAGTTATTCATTTAAGTCAGAGAATAATTGTTGTTCTGTTTATATGAAAAAAAAACCTCTATGGTCATATACCCAATGTAAATGGTTTATTGAATCTCGATCGTAGTGATACAGATATTCATAATATTGATGCCAAAAGATGCAAAGTTAATAATGATAACGCAACATATTTGTGGCACTGCCGTTTAGGTCATATTGGTGTAAAGCGCATGAAGAAACTCCATGCAGATGGGCTTTTGGAATCACTTGATTATGAATCATTTGATACTTGAGAACCATGCCTCATGGGCAAGATGACTAAAACTCCGTTCTCTGAAACAATGGAGCGAGCTAATTACTTATTGGAAATAATGCATACCGATGTGAAGCTCGCGGCGGGTATCATTATTTTCCAACCTTCACAGATGATTTGAGCAGATATAGGTATATCTACTTAATGAAACACAAGTCTGAAACGTTTGAAAAGTTCAAAGAATTTCAAAGTGAAGTGGAGAATCATCGTAACAAGAAAATAAAGTTTCTACGATCTGATCGCGGAGGCGAATATTTGAGTTACGAGTTTGGCCTCCATTTAAAACAATGTGGAATAGTTTCACAATTCACGCCACCTAGAACACCGCGGCGTAATGTTGTGTCCGAACGTCGTAGCCGTACTTTATTAGATATGGTGCGATCTATGATGTCTCTTACCGATTTACCACTATCATTTTGGGTTATGCATTAGAGACAGCTGCATTCATGTTAAAAAGGGCACCGTCTAAATCCGTTGAGACGACACCGTATGAATTGTGGTTTGGAAAGAAACCTATGCTATCGTTTCTTAAAGTTTGGGGTTGCGACACTTACGTCAAAAGGCTTCAGCTTGATAAGCTCGAACCCAAATCGGAGAAGTGCATCTTTATAGGATACCCAAAAGAAACTGTTGGGTACACCTTCTATCACAGATCCGAAGGCAAGATCTTTGTTTCTAAAAAAGGATCCTTTCTAGAGAAGGAGTTTCTCTCGAAAGAAGTGAGTGGGAAAAAATAGAACTTGATGATGTAATTTTACCTTCTCTCGAATTGGAAAGTAGATCATCATTGAAAAACCGTTCCCGTGATGCCTACACCAACTAGAGAGGAAGCTAATGATAATGATCATGAAACTTCAGATCAAGTCACTACCGAACCTCATAGGTCGAACAGAGCATGTTCCGCACCAGAGTTATACGGTAATCCTTTTCTAGAAGTCATGTTACTAGACCATGACGAACCTACGAACTACGAAGAAGCTATGATGAGCCCAGATTCCAACAAATGGCTTGAGGCCATGATCTCTGAGACAGGATCCATGTATGAGAAAGAAGTGTGGACTTTGGTGGACTTTCCCGATGATCGGCAAGCCATTGAAAATAAATGGATCATCAAGAGGAAGACGAACACTGATGGTAGTGTAACTATCTACAAAGCTCGACTTAACGCAAAAGGTTTTCGACAAGTTCAAGGTGGTGACTATGTTGAGTTTTTCGCACTCGTACCGATGCTTAAGTCTGTCCGAATCATGTTACCAATTGCTGCATTTTATGAAATCTGGCAAATGGATATAAAAACCGCATTCCTTAATTGATTTCTTAAAGAAAGAGTTGTATATGATGCAACCAGAAGGTTTTGTCGATCCTAAAGGTGCTAACATAGTGTGCAAACTCCAGCGATCCATCTATAGACTGGTGCAAACATCTCGGAGTTGGAATATACGCCTGAGTTGAAATGTATGAAGTTGAGTAAGACTCAAAACTTGACCACGGCAGAAGATAAAGAGAGAATGAAAGTCATTCCCTATGCATCAGCCATAGGTTATGTAAAGTATGCCATGATGTGTACTAGACCTGTTGTGTGCCTTGCCATAAGTTTAGCAGGGAGGTACCAAAGTAATCCATAAGTGGATCACTAGACAGCGGTCAATAGCATCCTGAAGTACCAGAGAAGGACTAAGGAAATATTTCTCAGTTATGGAGGTGATAGAGAGTTCGTTGTAAAGAGTTACGTCGATGCAATCTTTTACACCGATCTGAATGACTCTGAGTCTCAATATGAATACATATTGAAAGTGGGAGCAATTAGCTAGAGTAGCTCCATGCAGAACATTGTAGACATAGAAAATTTGCAAAATACGTACGACTCTGAATTTGGCAGACCCGTTGACTAAATTTCTCTCACAAGCAAAACATGATCACACCTTAGTACACTTTGGGTGTTAATCACATACCGATGTGAACTAGATTATTGACTCTAGTAAACCCTTTGGGTGTTAGTCACATGGCGATGTGAACTAATCACATAAAGATGTGAACTATTGGTGTTAAATCACATGACGATGTGAACTAGATTATTGACTCTAGTGCAAGTGGGAGACTGAAAGAAATATGCCCTAGAGGCAATAATAAAGTTGTTATTTTATATTTCCTTATATCATGATAAATGTTTATTATTCATGCTAGAATTGTATTAACAGGAAACTTGATACATGTGTGGATACATAGACAAAACATCGTGTCCCTAGTAAGCCTCTACTAGACTAGATCGTTAATCAAAGATGGTTAAGTTTCCTAACCATAGACATGTGTTGTCATTTGATGAACGTGATCACATCATTAGGAGAATGATGTGATGGTCAAGACCCATTCGTTAGCATAGCATATTGATCGTTCAGTTTTATTGCTATTGTTTCTTCATGACATATACATATTCCTTTAACTATGAGATTATGCAACTCCCAGATACCGGAGGAATACCTTGTGTGCTATCAGACATCACAAAGTTATTGGGTGATTATAAAGATGCTCTACTGGTATCTCCGAAGGTGTTTGTTGGGTTGGCATAGATCGAGATTAGGATTTGTCACTCCGAATATCGGAGAGGTATCTCCGGGCCCTCTCGGTAATACACATCATAAGAAACCTTGCAAGCAAAGTGACTAATTAGTTACTTGCAGGATGATGTATTACGGAGCGAGTAAAGAGACTTGCCGGTAACGAGATTGAACTAGGTATGAAGATACCGATGATTGAATCTCGGGCAAGTAACATACCGATGGACAAAGGGAATAACGTATGTTGTCATAATGGTTCAACCGATAAAGATCTTCGTAGAATATGTAGGAGCCAATATGATCATCTAGGTTCCGCTATTGGTTATTGACCAAAGAAGTGTCTCGGTCATGTCTACATAGTTCACGAACCCATAGGGTCCGCACGCTTAACGTTCGATGACGATTTTGTATTATACGAGTTATGTCATTTGGTGACCGAATGTTGTTCGGAGTCTCGGATGAGATCACGAGAAATGACGAGGAGTCTGAAAATGGTAGATATGTAAAGATTGTTATATAGGACGATGGTATTCGGACAACGAAAGTGTTCCGGAGGGTATCGGGTACATATCGAGTCACGGAAGGGGTTCCGGGCACCCTCGGCAAAAGATATGGGCCTTATGGGCCAAGAGGGGAAACTCACCTGTCTCGTAAAAGATATGGGCCTTATGGGCCAAGAGGGGAAACACACCAGCCACAAGGGGCTAGTGCGCCCCCCTCCCCCACCCCCATATGGGTCGGCCTAAGTGGAGAAGGAAAAGGGGAGGAGGAAAGGGAAGACAGGGAATAGGATTCCCCCTTCCTTCCCCCTCTCCCATCTTTCCTTCCCCCTTCCATTTACAAGGAAGGTGGGAGGCCGAATTGGAGGAGGCCCCCAAGTAGGATTCCTCCTATTTCTCAAAAAAAAAAGAGAGCAGGATTCCTCCTACTTGGGGCGCCCCAAGGCTGATCCCCTCCCACTCCCACCTATATATACGTGGGGAGGGGGTGCCTAGAACACACACCAACAATTGTTAGTCGTGTGCGGCGCCCCCCTCGACAGTTTACTCCTCCGGTCATATCTTCGTAGTGTTTAGGTGAAGCCGTGCACGGATCACTTCACCATCACCGTCACCACGCCGTCGTGCTGACGGAACTCATCTTCTTCCTCGACACCTTTGCTGGATCAAGAGGACGAGGGACGTCATCGAGCTGAACGTGTGCAGAACTCAGAGGTGTCGTACGTTCAGTGCTTGATTGGTCGGATCTAGAAGAAGTTCGACTACGTTAACCGCGTTGTCAAACGCTTCCGCTTTCAGTCTACGAGGGTATATGGACACACTCTCTCCCTCTCGTTGCTATGCATCTCCTAGATAGATCTTGCGTGAGTGTAGGAAATTTTTTGAAACTGCATGCTACGTTTCCCAACACTCCAATCATAAGTTTGAATTAGTATTGATATAACTTAAAGCTACTCTCTGTGATTGTGCCACTTTTAAGCGTCCACATGGTGGATCCAAAAGGAAGTGGGTGAACACCCACATTTTTCGATAAAGGGCATTTTATTAAGTTAAAATATAGCATCAAATGGATACAAAGCATGATGGGTAATATCCGGCCTCCAAATAACGAAGATGCACACACCCAAACAATAAAAGTCTAACAATAAAATGAAAATAAGCGAGAAACCGACATATCGGCAACAATAGAGTCATATAGGACCAACACTCTGCCTGTGTCGAAGAAGGTGGTGGATCAATCCGGAGATTATGCTATGTTGAGTAAAAACCTCCTTGGCCACCCACTTCAACCGCGTACAAACCGCCATGAAATAACCCGCAAAGTTGAAGAGTTTATGTTATTGAAAACCAAATTATTTCTACATAGCCAAAGCGACCACAATAAAGCATATGCTACAACGTATGTTTGTGATCACATTCGGGCATAATAATTCCAATTTCTTGTTTTTTTCGTGTGACTTCTAGCACAAATCTAAAGTTAAAGCATCCCATCCTGCACAAATATGACAAAATAATAATTGATTAGACCAAGACAAGGATTTTAGAAGATTACCCTCACAAAGTTGAAGTTGGTTTCCCTTTCGCCTGCAACAAAAAAATTATCAACAGAATCACAAAAATCTAAATCTAATGCACGTGCGTGAACATGCTTATCTAATCTATTATTTTCTTGTTCTTTGGGATGGAATACAAATCCATTTTCTTTGATGGCACTCTGTAGTAGCTCTGAGCAAAAACCTTTTTCTAATGCACGTACGCGAACATTCTTATCTAATTCTGGACTGATCGAAGTATAGAGTATAAACTACTGGATTGCCTTTAGAGAAGAAAACAAGAGAAACTCAAATGAACTGATCCAATCCTGACCTTGCTCTGAACCAGGGCACCCCTGCCCCGAGGCTGTCTCAAACTCAAACTCAAACGAACTTATCCAATTGCTGGCACCCGCGGCCGTCCTGGCCTTAGGGGCGCTGGTGGCGGCGGCCACCTGACCTTCCCCTATCGGTGGCTCTCCGGCGCGGGGTGGAGCTGCACCGGGGGGTGCTCCTAGGCGGCGACGGGCCAGGCGGCGGGGGGTTCCCAGCCTTGGCGCGCGCGGCGGCTGGACGGCGGCGGCATCGTTGGTGGCGGGGTGGCGCAGCGGCGCGTCCTGGCGGCGGCGTTCGACCCAGATCTGGGCCCTACGAGCCCCATCTGGGCTCGCGGGCCGGCGGTTGGGCGTGTCTACGGCGAGAATTCCGGGAGGTGGGGAGCAGTGTTGACCGGCGGGGTGCTGGCGGCGCCGACGCTAGCCTGCTGCAGCACGGCCGGCGGGGCTTAGCGGGCCCGTTTCGGGCTTGGCCGGGCCAGGGGTGGCCTGGTTGTTGGGGAACGAAGTATTTCAAAAAATTTCCTACGATCACGCAAGATCTATCTAGGAGAAGCATAGCAACGGGCGGGTAGAGTGTGTCCACGTACCCTCGTAGACCGAAAGCGGAAGCTTTTAGTAACGCGGTTGTAGTCGAACGTCTTCGCGATCCAACCGATCCAAAGCACCGAACGTACGGCACCTCCGCGTTCAGCACACGTTCAGCTCGATGACGTCCCTCGAGCTCTTGATTAGGGATGGAACCTGCAATATTTGGGTATGGGTGGAGCCACCCCATACCCTTACCTGTCATCCCAAACCTTACCCATCACCCGTACCCATACCCGTTGACGGGTACAATTTTTTTCCCATACCTGTCACCCATCACGGTAAATGGGTACCCGCCGGTAAAATTACCCAGATTTGCAACACATCAATTTGAGCATTACATAGTCATAAACAACAACTTATAATATTAATTTACAAACAACAACACATCATGATAGCAACGCATACTCGTTTGTGGGCTAGCTATTGTGGTGCGGCGGCCTAGCATGAATGCATGAGGAAGTCCTTTTAGGGCTATGGGATTTATGTACATATAATATGTTTAATATGTGGATAAATAATATGTAAGGCCTATTTCTCAGAGTATATGCGGGTACATGGGTACATGGGTATGGGTTATACTAAACCATACCCATACCCACTATACTCAATGGGTATGATATTTTCCTATTTATGTACCCATGGGTACTTTTTTGACCCATTCCCTTGCCCTAATAGGGTTTTTACCCGCAGGGTACGTGGGTAATGGGTACCCATTGCCATCCCTACTCTTGATCCAGTTCAGGCCGAGGGAGAGTTCCTTCAGCACGACGACGTGGCGACAGTGATGATGAAGTTACCGGCGCAGGGCTTCGCCTAACCACTACGACGATATGACTGAGGTGTGTAACTGTGGAGGGGGGCACTGCACACGGCTAGGAACAATTGATGTGTGTTCTAGGGGTGCCCTCCCCACGTATATAAAGGAGGGAGAGGGAGGGAGGCAGCCTAGGGCGCGCCCAAGTAGGAGGAATCCTACTTGGGCCCCTAGTCCAATTCGCCCCCCTTACCATATTTGGACAAGGGCGAAAGGAAGGAGAGGGGAAGGGAAGGAAGTAGGAGTCCTACTTCATACTTTCCTTTTCCTCCTCTCATTTCCCTTTCTCCCCACGTGGCTGGCCCTATAGGGGGCGCACCAGCCCCTTGTGGGCTGGTGTGTTCCCTTACTTGGCCCATTAAGCCCATATCTTTGCTGGGGGTTGCGCGGAACCACTTCCGGTGACCCGGTATCACCCGGAACACTTTCGGTGTCCAAATACTATCATCCTATATAGGAATCTTTACCTCTCGACCATTTCGAGACTCCTCGTCATGTCCGTGATCTCATCCGGGACTCCGAACAAACATCGGTCCTCAAATCACATAACTCATAATACAAATCGTCATCGAACGTTAAGCGTGCGGACCCTACGGGTTCGAGAACTATGTAGACATGACCGAGACATATCTCCGGTCAATAACCAATAGCAGAACCTGGATGCTCATATTGGCTCCTACATATTCTACGAAGATCTTTATCGGTCAAACTGCATAACAACATACGTTGTTCCCTTTGTCATCGGTATGTTACTTGCCCGAGATTCGATCGTCGGTATCATGATACCTAGTTCAATCTCGTTACCGGCAAGTCTCATTACTCGTTCTGTAATGCATCATCCCGCAACTAACTCATTAATCACATTGCTTGCAAGGCTTATAGTGATGTGCATTACCGAGAGGGCCCAGAGATACCTCTCTGATACACGGAGTGACAAATCCTAATCTCGATTATGCCAACTCAACAAACACCATCGAAGACACCTGTAGAGCATCTTTATAATCACCCAGTTACGTTGTGACATTTGATAGCACACAAGGTGTTCCTCCGGTATTCGGGAGTTGCATAATCTCAGTCAGAGGAACATGTATAAGTCATGAAGAAAGCAATAGCAATAAAACTAAACGATCATTATGCTAAGCTAACGGATGGGTCTTGTCCATCACATCATTCTCTAATGATGTGATCCCGTCCATCAAATGACAACACATGGAAACTTAACCATCTTTGATTAACGAGCTGGTCAAGTAGAGGCATACTAGGGACACTGTTTTGTCTATGTATTCACAAATGTACTAAGTTTCCGGTTAATACAATTCTAGCATGAATAATAGATATTTATCATGATATAAGGAAATATAAAATAACAACTTTAATATTGCCTCTAGGGAATATTTCCTTCAGTCTCCCACTTGCACTAGAGTCAATAATCTAGTTCACATCGCCATGTGGTTTAACACCAATAGTTCACATCACCATGTGATTAACATCCATAGGGTTTACTAGAGTCATTAATCCAGTTCACATTACCATGCGATTAACACCCAAAAAGTACTAAGGTGTGTTCATGTTTTGTTTGTGAGAGATGTTTTGTCAACGGGTCTGCCACATTCAGATCCGTATGTATTTTACAAATTTCTATGTCTACAATACTCTACACGGAGCTACTCTAGCTAAATGCTCCCACTTTCAATATGTATCCAGATCAAGACTCAGAGTCATCCAGACCAGTGTCAAAGCTTGCATCGACGTAACTCTTTACGATGAACTCTTTATCTCCTCCATAACCGAGAAATATTTCCTTAGTCCTCTAAGGATAATTTTGACCAATGTCCAGTGATCTACTCCTAGATCACTATTTTATTCCCTTGCCAAACTCAGGGCAGGGTATACAATAGGTCTGGTACACAACATGGCATACTTTATAGAACCTATGGCTGAGGCATGGGGAATGACTTTCATTCTCTCTCTATCTTCTGCTGTGGTGATACGTCTCTAACGTATCTATAATTTTTGATTGCTCCATGCTACTTTATCTATTGTTTTGGACTATAATGGGCTTTATTTTCCACTTTTATATTACTTTTGGGACTAACCTATTAACCGGAGGCCCAGCCCAGAATTGTTGTTTTTTGCCTTTTTCAGTATTTCGAAGAAACAGAATATCAAACGGAGTCCAAACGGAATGAAACCTTCGGAAACGTGATTTTCTCACCGAACGTGATCCAGGAGACTTGGAACCTACAAGGAACCAGAGAGGCGGTCACGAGGGTGGGGGGCACCCCCCTAGGGCGCGCCCCCTGCCTCGTGGGCCCCTCGAAGCTCCACCGACGTACTCCTTCCTCCTATATATACCTCACGCACCCCAAACGATCAGAACAGGAGCCAAAAACCTAATTCCACCGCAGCAACTTCCTTTATCCACGAGATCCCATCTTGGGGCCGGTTCCGGAGCTCCACCGGAGGGGGCATCCACCACGGAGGGCTTCTACATCAACACTATAGCCTCTCCGATGAAGTGTGAGTAGTTTACTTCAGACCTTCGGGTCCATAGCAAGTAGCTAGATGGCTTCTTCTCTCTTTTTGGATCTCAATACAATGTTCTCCCCCTCTCTCGTGGAGATCTATTCGATGTAATCTTTTTTTTGCGGTGTGTTTGTTGAGACCGATGAATTGTGGGTTTATGATCCAGCTTATCTATGAATAATATTTGAATCTTCTCTGAATTCTTTTATGTATGATTGATTTATCTTTGCAAGTCTCTTCGAATTATCCGTTTGGTTTGGCCAACTAGATTGGTAGTTCTTGCAATGGGAGAAGTGCATGGCTTTGGGTTCAATCTTGCGGTGTCCTTACCCAGTGACAGAAGGGGTTGCAAGGCATGTATTGTATTGTTGCCATCAAGGATAACAAGATGGGGTATTTATCATATTGCATAAATTTATTCCTCTACATCATGTCATCTTACTTAAGGCGTTACTCTGTTTTTAACTTAATACTCTAGATGCATGTTGTATAGCGGCCGATGTGTGGAGTAATAGTAGTAGATGCAGAATCGTTTCGATCTACTTGTCTCGGACGTGATGCCTATATACATGATCATACCTAGATTACTTCATAACTATGCTCAATTCTGTCAATTGCTCAACAATAATTTGTTCACCCACCGTAGAATAATTATGCTCTTGAGAGAAGCCACTAGTGAAACCTATGGCCCCGGTCTATTCTCATCATATCAATCTCCATCACTTTTATACTTGCTTTGTTTTTACTTTGCTTTTTACTTTTCACTTTGCATCTTTATACCAAAAATACCAAAATATTATCTCTATCAGATCTCACTCTAAGTAAGTGACCGTGAAGGGATTGACAACCCCTAATCGCATTGGTTGCGAGTAGCTATCGTTTGTGCAGGTACGAGGGACTTGTGCGTGGCCTCCTCTTGGATTGATACCTTGGTTCTCAAAAACTGAGGAAAATACTTACGCTCTCTGTGCTGCATCATCCTCTCCTCTTGGGAAAACCAACGCAAGCTCAAGACGTAGCAAGAAGGATTTCGGCGCCGTTGTTGGGAGTCTACGCAAAAGTCAACATACCAAGTACCCATCACAATCCCTATCTCTCGCATTACATTATTTGCCATTTGCCTCTCGTTTTCCTCTCCCCACTTCACCCTTGCCGTTTATTCGCCTCTCTTTCCCAATCTCCTCCTCTTTTCCCGTTGCCTTTTCCTCGTCCGTTTGTTTGCTCGTGTGTTGGATTGCTTGTTTGTCGCGATGGCTCAAGATGCTACCAAATTGTGTGACTTCACCAATACCAATAATAATGATTTCCTTAGCACTCCGATTGCTCCTCTTGCCAATACTGAATCTTGTGAAATCAATACTGCTTTGTTGAATCTTGTTATGAAAGATCAATTCGCGGCCTTCCTAGTGAAGATGCCGCTACTCATCTGAATAGCTTCGTTGATTTATGTGATATGCAAAAGGAAAAAGATGTCGATAATGATGTCGTTAAATTGAAGCTATTTCCTTTTTCGCTTAGAGATCGTGCTAAAGCGTGGTTTTCATCTTTACCTAAAAATAGTATTGATTCTTGGAACAAGTGCAAAGATGCTTTTATCTCTAAGTATTTTCCTCCCGCTAACATTATCTCTCTTAGAAACGATATTATAAATTTTAAGCAACTTGATCATGAACATGTTGCACAAGCTTGGGAGAGAATGAAATTAATTATACGTAATTGTCCTACTCATGGTTTGAACTTGTGGATAATTATACAAAAAATTTATGCCGGATTGAATTTTGCTTCTAGAAATCTTTTAGATTCAGCCGCGGGAGGCACTTTTATGGAAATCACTTTAGGAGATGCTACTAAACTCCTAGATAATATTATCGTTAATTATTCCCAATGGCATACTGAAAGATCTACTAATAAAAAAGTGCATGCTATAGAAGAAATCAATGTTTTGAGTGGAAAGATGGATGAACTTATGAAATTATTTCCTACTAAGAGTGTTTCTTCTGATCCTAATGATATGCCTTGTCTACCTTGATTGAGAATAATAATGAATCTATGGATATGAATTTTGTTGGTAGGAATAGTTTCGGTAACAACGCGTATAGAGGGAATTTTAATCCTAGGCCTTATCCTAGTAATCCTTCTAATAATTATGGAAATTTCTACAACAACTCTTATGGAAATTTTAATAAGATGCCCTCTGAATTTGAGAATAGTGTTAAAGAGTTTATGAATTCACAAAAGAATTTTAATGCTTTACTTGAAGAGAAATTGATTAAAGTTGATGATTTGGCTAGGAACGTTGATATAATTTCTCTTGAGGTTGATTCTTTAAAGCTTAGATCTATTCCTCCTAAGCATGATATCAATGAGTCTCTCAAAGCTATGAGAATTTCCATTGATGAGTGCAAAGAAAGAACCGCTAGGATGCGTGCTTCCAAAGATGCCTTTATTAAAACATGTTCTTCTAATTCCTATGAAAATCAAGATGAAGATCTAAAAGTTATTGATGCGTCCCCTATTAAATCTTTGTTTTGCAATATGAATCTTGATGAAACTGAATATGATCTTCCTTTACCTAGAAGGCGTTCTAAGAATTCGGAGTTTTTAGATCTTGATGTTGAAGTTGATAAAAGTGGGATTGAAAGAAATAAAAATCTAGATATTACTAAACCCACTATACTGGATCTCAAGGAATTTAATTATAAAAATTTCTCTTTAATTGATTGTACTTCCTTGTTGCAAACCGTGCTAAATTCTCCTCATGCCTATAGTCAAAATAAGGCCTTTACAGAACACATTGTTGATGCCTTGATGCAATCTTATGAAGAAAAACTTGAGTTGAAAGTTTATATCCCTAGGAAACTCTATGATGAGTGGGAACCTACTATCAAAATCAAAATCAAAGATGATGAGTTTAATGCTTTGTGTGATTTGGGTGCTAGTGTCTCTACTATTCCCAAAACTTTATGTGATTTGCTAGATTTCCATGATTTTGATGATTGCTCTCTGAACTTGCATCTTGCGGATTCCACTATTAAAAAGCCTATGGGAAGAATTAATGATGTTATTATTGTTGAAAATAGGAATTATGTGCCCGTAGAATTTATCGTTCTTGATATAGATTGCAATCATTCATGTCCTATTATTCTTGGTGGACCTTTCCTTAGAATGATTGGAGCAATTATTGATATGTAGGAAGGGAATATTAGATTCCAATTTCCTTTAAAGAAAGGCATGGAACACTTCCCTAGAAAGAAAATAAAATTACCATATGAATCTATTATGAGAGCCACTTATGGATTGCCTACCAAAGATGGCAATACCTAGATCTATCCTTGCTTTTATGCCTAGCTAGGGGCGTTAAACGATAGCGCTTGTTGGGAGACAACCCAATTTTATTTTTAGTTTTTAGTTTTTTGTTATGTTTAGGAATAAACAATCCATCTAGCCTCTGTTTAGATGTGGTTTTATCTTTTAATTAGTGTTTGTGCCAAATTAAACCTATTGGATCTTCTTGGATGATAGTTATTTGATCTTGCTGTAATTTCCAGAAACTTTGCGCTCAGTGCCCGAATTGTTAAAAATCACCATAAAGTGATAAAATATTGATTCCAATTGCTTATGATCAATAAATAAATTGTCCAGGTTGTCTAATTTTGGTAGAATTTTTTGAGTTCCAGAAGTTTGCATTAGTTACAGATTACTACAGACTGTTCTGTTTTGCGTGTGTTGTTTGCTTATTTTGATGAGTCTATGGCTAGTAAAATAGTTTATGATCCATAGAGAAGTTGGAGTACAGTAGGTTTAACACCAATATAAATAAATAATGAGTTCATTACAGTATCTTAAAGTAGTATTTTGTTTTCTTTCTCTAACGGAGCTCACGAGATTTCTATTGAGTTTTGTGTTGTGAAGTTTTCAAGTTTTGGGTGAATTCTTTTGATGGATTATGGAACAAGGAGTGGCAAGAGACAAAGATTGGGGATGCCCATGGCACCCCCAAGATAATCCAAGGACACCAAAAAGTCAAAGCTTGGGGATGCCCCGGAAGGCATCCCATCTTTCGTCCACTTCCATCGGTAATTTACTTGGAGCTATATTTTTATTCACCACATGATATGTGTTTTGCTTGGAGAGTCTTGTATTATTTGCGTCTTTGCTTGTTAGTTTACCACAATCATCCTTGATGTACACACCTTTTGAGAGAGCCATACATGAATTGGAATTTGATAGAATATTGTATGTGCTTCACTTATATCTTTTGAGCTTGATAGTTTTGCTCATAGTGCTTCACTTATATCTTTTGAGCGTGATAATTTTTGCTCAAGTGCTTCACTTAGATATTTTAGAGCACAGTGGTGGATTTGTTTTAAAGAAACTTGATCTCTCATCCTTCACTTAGATTATTTTGAGAGTAGTTAATAGCATGGTAATTTGCTTAATGTTAATATACTTGGTATTCAAGATATGTGAAACTTTCTTTTGAGTGCGTTGAATACTAAGATAAGTTTGATGCTTGATAATTGTTTTGAGATATGAAGATGATGATATTAGAGTCATGCTAGTTGAGTAGTTGTGAATTTAAAGAATACTTGTGTTGAAGTTTGTGATTCCCGTAGCATGCACGTATGGTGAACCGTTATGTGATGAACTCGGAGCATGATTTATTTATTGATTGTCTTCCTTATGAGTGGCGGTCGGGGACGAGCGATGGTATTTTCCTACCAATCTATCCCCCTAGGAGCATGCGCGTAATACTTTGCTTTGATAACTTCTAGATTTTTGCAATAAGTATATGAGTTCTTTATGACTAATGTTGAGTCCATGGATTATACGCACTTTTTCCCATCCTTCCACTATTGTTAGCCTCTCTAAATACCGCTCACCTTTCGCCGGTATCATACACCCACCATATATCTTCCTCAAAACAGCCACAATACCTACCTATCATGGCATTTCCATAGCCATTCCGAGATATATTGCCATGCAACTTTCCACCATTCCGTTTATTATGACACGCTCCATCATTGTCATATTGCTAGCATGATCATGTAGTTGACATCGTATTTGTGGCAAAGCCACCGTTCATAATTCTTTCATACATGTCACTCATGTTTCATTGCATATCCCGATACACCGCCGCAGGCATTCATATAGATTCATATTTTGTTCTAAGTATCGAGTTGTAATTGTTGAGTTGTAAGAAAAATAAAAGTGTGATGATCATCATTATTAGAGCATTGTCCCAAGTGAGGAAAGGATGATGGATACTATGATTCCCCCACAAGTCGGGATGAGACTCCGGACGAAAAATAAAAAAATAAAAAATATATAAATAAAGAGGCCATAAAAAATAGAGAAAAGGCCCAAATAAAAAAATGAGAGAAAAAGAGAGAAGTGACAATGTTACTATCCTTTTACCACACTTGTGCTTAAAGTAGCACCATGATCTTCAAGACAGAGAGTCTCTCATTTTATCACTTTCATATACTAGTGGGAATTTTTCATTATAGAACTTGGCTTGTATATTCCAATGATGGGCTTCCTCAAATGCCCTAGGTCTTCGTGAGCAAGCGAGTTGGATGCACACCCACTTAGTTTCTTTTGTTGAGCTTTCATATACTTATAGCTCTAGTGCATCCGTTGCATGGCAATCCCTACTCACTCACATTGATATCTATTGATGGGCATCTCCATAGCCCGTTGATATGCTTAGTTGATGTGAGACTATCTTCCCTCTTTTTGTCTTCTCCACAACCACCATTCTATTCCACATATAGTGCTATATCCATGGCTCACGCTCATGTATTGCGTGAAGATTGAAAAAGTTTTGAAAATGTTAAAGTATGAAACAATTGCTTGGCTTGTCATCGGGGTTGTGCATGATTTAAATATTTTGTGTGGGAAGATGGAGCATAGAGACTATATGATTTTGTAGGGATAACTTTCTTTGGCCATGTTATTTTGAGAAGACATAATTGCTTTGTTAGTATGCTTGAAGTATTATTATTTTGATGTCAATATGAACTTTTGTCTTGAATCTTTCGGATCTGAATATTCATACATGATTAAGAAGATTTACATTGAAATTATGCCAAAGTATCACTCCGCATCAAAATTCTCTTTTATCATTTACCTACTCGAGGACGAGCAGGAATTAAGCTTGGGATGCCTCGATACGTCTCCAACGTATCTATAATTTTGATTGCTCCATGCTACTTTATCTATTGTTTTGGACTATAATGGGCTTTATTTTCCACTTTTATATTACTTTTGGGACTAACCTATTAACCGGAGGCCCAGCCCGAGTGCGGTTTTTGCCTTTTCAGATTTGAAGAAACAGAATATCAAACGGAGTCCAAACGGAATGAAACCTTGAAACGTGATTTTCTCACGAACGTGATCCAGAGACTTGGACCCTCACGCCAAGGAACCAGAGAGGCGGTCACGAGGTGGGGCGCCCCTAGCGCGCCCTGCCTCGTGGGCCTCAAGCTCCACCGACGTACTCCTTCCTCTTATATATACCTCGCACCCCAAACGATCGAACAGGAGCCAAAACCTAATTCCACCGCCGCAACTTCCTCAGATCCACGAGATCCCATCTTGGGGCCTGTTAGGAGCTCACGGAGGGGCATCCACCATGGAGGGCTTCTACATCAACACCATAGCATCTCCGATGAAGTGTGAGTAGTTTACTTCAGACCTTCGGGTCCATAGCTAGTAGCTAGATGGCTTCTTCTCTCTTTTTGGATCTCAATACAATGTTCTCCCCCTCTCTCGTGGAGATCTATTCGATGTAATCTTCTTTTTGGGGTGTGTTTGCTGAGACTGATGAATTTTGGGTTTATGATCCAGCTTATCTATGAATAATATTTGAATCTTCTCTGAATTCTTTTATGCATGATTGAGTTATCTTTGCAAGTCTCTTCGAATTATCCGTTTGGTTTGGCCAATTAGATTGGTAGTTCTTGCAATGGGAGAAGTGCATGGCTTTGGGTTCAATCTTGAAAAGAAGCGAAAGGCGCCAGAGCCGCTGCTGAAGGTATGGAAAACAAGGTCTGTTTTCTGGGACTTGTCGTACTAGAAGATCCTCTGTGTGCCTCACAGCCTTGATGTCATGCATATCACGAAGAACGTGTGCGAGAGTCTGCTTGGTACCCTGCTCAACATGCCAGAGAGGACCAAAGATGGGCCGAAAGCAAGGGCAGACTTGAAATCAATGGGCATCAGGGAGGAGCTTCACGCTAACGATGATGATGATGATGATGATGATGATGATGATGAGGCGAAGGACACAAAAAGTCATCGCAAAGGCAAAAAGGCCAAGAAGATTGGAAATGACTGCCCTCCCGCGTGCTTCACTCTAAGTCAGGAGAAGATCGAGCAGTTTTTCACCTGCCTCGTAGGAGTAAAACTTCCTTACGGTCACGCGGGGAAGATAAGCAGATACCTAGACTCAGCGAAGCAGAAGTTCAGCGGGATGGAGTCTCGCGACTGTCACGTGCTGATGACGCAGATACTTCTAGTTGCAATCCGTGGGATCATGGATGCGCATGTCCGTGAAACGCTATTTGGCCTATGCAACTTTTTCGACGTCATCTCTCGGAAGTCGGTTGGCGTGAGGCAACTCAGAAGGCTACTGGAAGAGATCATGGTGATACAATGCGAGCTTGAGATGTACTTCCCGCCCGCATTCTTCAACGTTATGGTGCATTTGCTGGTCCATATCGTGGAGGCTATCATCCAACTCGGGCCGACGTTCCTGCACAACATGATGCCATTCGAAAGGATGAATGGTGTCATCAAAGGATACGTTCGCAAAATTTCACGTCCAGAGGGAAGCATAGCCAAGGGCTTTCTGACCGAAGAGTGCATCTCCTACTGCATGATTTATCTAGGCATCGAGAACCCCGTTGGTCTTCCCGTCAACAGGCACCTCGGTAGGCTCGCTGGATGGGGTCACCTCGAGGGTCGCCGCGAAATGCATGTCGACTTCAAGGGTCGACTCGCCGACTTTGAAAGAGCAAACCTAGTCGCGCTACAACACATAGACGTGGTCGATCCTTGGGTGGTAGAGCACAAAACCTTTATTCAGAAGATGTACAATGATCGAGGCCAACAGAGGACGGACGTAGATATAATCAAAGAGCACAACTCATGTTTCACGTGTTGGTTCAAGGAGAAGCTTCTGTCGTACCCTTTACATGAGGATTCTTCAGCGGAAGAAAAACTCATATTCGCCTTGTCACAAGGCGCCGAGCACAACCTAATGACCTATGAGGCGTACGATATCAACGTCTACACATTCTACACCGAGGAAAAGGACATGAAGAGCGATGATTATCAGAACTCCGGGGTAACGATGGAATCCTACACCGGCAACGACAAGGACAGATACTACGGAAGGATCAAGGAGATCTGAGAGCTGAGCTACGCTGGGGAGAAGGTCCCGATGTTCCATGTCAGATGGGCCAAGAGCGTCCTAAAAGAAGACCGGTATTTCACCACCATGGTTATACCCGAAGCCAAATACAAGACCGCGGGCGCAAACGTCACCGCAAAAAATGAGCCATGGGTACTGGCTTCCCAAGTGGACCAATGCTTCTTCATTACCGACCCGTCAAACCCAGTCGTGTTGTCGTGAGGAGAGGCAAAAGGAAGATCATCGGAATGGATGGAGTCACCAATGAGCAAGACTTCGACACGTACGGCAACCCGAAGATGAAACATGATGACGACGATGAAGTACCATATACCACAAGAAGAAGCAGGACCACCCTACCTAAAGGACGTCCGTTCAAGAGAAGAACTCCATTTGCGAAAAAGAAGGGCAAGAAGATTGTGAAAAGATAGCTAAGATCGATTGTATTTAAACTGTAGTCTTCATTTCTCGATTGTATTTCGACATATGGAAATGGCACTTTTTGGATTGTAGTCTTCATCTCCCAAGTTGAAGTATCGACCACTTTCCTCTTGGATTTGGAATTTTTGTTCTTCTGCCTCTTGTTTTGTTGCAAATCATCATTTACAGGCACCTTGGGCTTCTTTGTTTTTTCTTCTGGTATTTTAATTGTTTTTATTTATGTTTATTCTGGTAAAAAAGTTACTAATGGCGCACCAAGAGAAGGTGCACCATTGCTATCAAGGTACTTATGGCGCACCCCTAGGAGGTGCGCCATTGATATACCAAGTTTTATTTATGTTTATTCTGGAATTTTATTTTTCAGTGTTCCTTTTCCTGCTTAAATTTGCAAACATTTTTTTGAAAATGCGAACATTTTTCTAACCCACACAAAGTATTGAATTTGTTAATATTTTTTGAACTCATGAATATTTTTAAATATCATGGGCACTTTTTGAATTCATGACTATTTTTTCAAATTTGATGATATTTTTTCATATTCATAAATGTTTTACCAATTCACAAATGTTTTGCAATGCAAGTATTTGAAAATTAGTAATAACTACTTATATCGTAACAATTTAAAATTTATGGTTATTTTCTAAAAAATTATTAGATGCAACTAAAAATCTCAAAAAAAAGTTAGTAATGGCGCACCAGGGGAACGTGTGCCATTGCTATCACGATGTTTATGGCACACCCCTAGATGGTGCGCCATTGCTAACCTTCCCCCCACTAAAATATCCAAGACGTTCCATCTCGCTAGCCGTTCGTCCTTCTCCCATATCGCCCCTCGCCTCTCGCCACCGCCGCCGATCCCCTTCCACCACCACCGCCGCCTCCATCCACCCCCTCCCCCGCCTTCGCCACACCCACCCACCCCCTCCCTCGCCTTCCTAGCCCTCGAACCCCTAGAAACCCGCGGCGCCTCTCCGCTCGAGCTCTACCGTGCGAGGCGACAGGCAAGGCGGCGGGCGGAATCTGCTTCCTCGGGTCACCGCCGCCTTCCCAGCCCTCGAAACCCTAGAAGGCCGGCGAGCCGCGGAAGTAGGGCGCGACGGCGCTCAACCCCTCCACCCCCTCCACCTCTTCTTCCTCGGGTCACCGCCGTCTTCCTCAACTCGGCCACCTCTGCTGCTACTAAGCTATCACAGGGCCTCCTTGCGCCTCCCTGGTGAGCTCCGCCTCCTCGCCCCTCTTCCTTCTCGACTTGCCACGCCCGTAGCCATCGTGCTCGTCGGGGCTAAACTCGTCGCTGTAGACGTGCTCGTCGCCGTCGATGTCAACTGAGCTCATAGGCGTGCTCAGCGCAGCCGTAGGACCCCAACGCGCTAGCCCATGCGCCTCATCGTGCCCGCAAACACTGGATTCGTCGAGCTCTCGTACGGGTCGCGGCCGCCCGCAAACACTCTGTTTCTCCGGCAAATCGGCGATGGACAGAAGCAGCAGTGGTGCCGGAGTTGAGTTCAGTTAGTAGAACTAGTGCTAGTTCCTTCTGTGATCCTGTAGGTCGAGAGGTGGGTCTCTGGTGAAGCTGGAATTGCAGAAGCTTTCACCTGAGTTAGCCTGAATGTGTGTTTGTTCGTCGTGTTTGTTCTCTGAATCTATGTAGTGGTCCTTGTACATACAATCTTCTTCAGTTCTAGCTTCAGAAGAGAGGGTTAGTAGTGGGATGTTGGCCTTTTAAGTTGCAACTTGCAACAGATACGCTTTTGATTCAGATACCAGCAACAGAGTTGTTGCAGTTGCATGGATTTTGGCCTTTTAAGTCGCAACTTGCAAAGTCCTGTATGCATGTATTATCCCGTGGGATGTTGGTTCTGAACTTTTGTCTGCAACTTGTTTGTTCTTAATCACCATTAACCAATGGCGTTATTTGGTCAGTCACATGATGGATGGCTCCTCCGAGTATATACCTAACTGAAACCAGTTTTACTTCCGAGAATGAAGAACCGAAAACACTTTGCTACCTAACTGAAACCACTATGTTATTGACATCCTACTGTATGTAGTTCAAGTGGTTCTAGGTTGTTTCTAATATTGTTGGCACTATGGATATAGTTTCTTGTATTGTTAATTGTGCTATTGTTATCAGTTTTGTAACACTGTTAGGATAAAAGGCATGAATTACTAGTCTAAGGATTTACTGATTGTGCTCAGTACTACTGTCATGAGGCATGCTAATTTTTTAGTCCGTATGCTACTGCTTTATGTCACATGTACATACAGGGGTCACTTGACAGCTTGTTTATGTTGCCTCTTTGTTTGGTTTGTGGCTGCTTGACGAATAGACTAGCAATACTACATTGCTAAGTGTTCTGGTTGAACAACCTATAAGGCTGTATTTCTGAAATGTGGTGATGATCTTATCTGCAAGAATGAAAATGATGAGCTATGTTTCTGAAATGTGGTGATGATCTCATCTTAGCTGTATTTCTGAACTGGTAGCTAAGTGTACAAGCTAGATGTTGTGAGTCCTTCAACTTGTGATGAACTTAGCCGTGTTTCCAGTCTTGAAATAGTCTGAACATATGGGGATCGTGACGATGTTGTGAGTCCATCACCTGTTTTGCATTGCCTGGGAGGCCTGATAGATAGATAGATAGTTGGCCTGCTCGGCGCCACTTGTATGATGTGAAGATAGATGGTGTATACTGCAAGCAATGATGCTTTGGAATTGGAAGGATAGGGGTCATCTGGTTCACTGCTGTTGTTTTTTCTCGAGAGAACCGAACCCAAAGTACATACTATAAAAACTGTATTCACTGCTGCTGTTGTACTACTTGTGATGATGCTGCTTCTGTACTACTTGTGATGCTGCTGCTACTTGTGATTTTGTCAACTTGTGATGCTGCTGCTACTTGTGATCTTCTGAAATGACCCCTTTCTCCTGAAATGTTGATTAATTTCTGTTTCGGTTGAGAATGGGCACTCCTAGGTCAAGAAAATTAGCAAAGTTCATGCCCAATTTTTTTGACCTAGAAGGTGCCCGATTCTCAACCGAAACAAAAATTAATCAACATTTATAGTTTGACCTAGAAGATGCCCAATCAGTAGAGCATTACAGTGGAAACAACCTATACTTTCTAATTATTTTAGATTACATGCCGAATAACCTAACAGCCATCGAAATCTAGTTTGAATCAGAAAAATGTGAGAAAACCCATCGATTGAGGCGGGCAACTAGTTGTAGATGAGGAAGGGCATTTGAGGCCCCATCGAGTCTATGAAGATGTGATGGGTCCTGATATATTGACTTGTGGATTTATTTTTCCTAGACATAACTCTAGTAGTCTTTTTCCTATTTAGAGCAAACATGGCCAACAACGATGAGGCCGGCGGTTCAGGCAAGGCATTCTGGGAGCTGTCCAAGGAGATGGAGGAAGAACCTCACCGCTATGAGGACACCACGGAAGACACCGATCCCGACTACACAACCCCTAGTGGCGTCGGGGATAACACCACTGATAGTGCCGCCGAGGATGCCACCACTGATGATGGCAGCGCACGCACAGATGGCAGCCAACCGAAGAGGCAACGGAAGGACCGGCGCCCAAACATGCTCGGCACCGTCAAGGAGGAATTTACTAAAGTGTCCTCCAGTGGGCATCCAATGGCGCCCAAAGAATTAGTCAGTGGGTACGCGGGACAACTCGGGTGCATTCTCCAGAGCACCGTCTCGATCAACACCGAGAACCTAAGGCATCGTGACCGAGGGAATTTTCGCAACCTCCTCTTCACGAAGCTGCACGAATGATACAAGTTCCCCGGTGACTTCGCAAAACACACGCCCCTCAGGGAATAAAGTGAACAGTGCCGCCCTCACGAAGATGAGCACGGCCCTGGCTACTTGGAGAGCCGCGGTGAAGAGAAGGATTCTAAGAGGTGATGGTTATGAGAAGATCAAGGAGACAAATCCTTCGATCAGCGAAGCTGACTACCTGGAGTTCAAGATCAAGTGCGAGAGCAACGCATCTGCGGAATCAAGTCAATGGGGGAAAGATATGCGGGACTTGAACTTAGGGGTCCACAAACTCGGTCCCGACGGTTACAGAGTGGCTGAACCTATATGGGACAAGGAGGACGCGGAGCGTGCCGAGCAAGGCCTACCGCCCCTCTTTGATAAATACCGTGACAAGCAGACTAGGAACTATGTCAGGGCCCGGTACAAGGTGGACCCGGTAACAAAGGAGCTTACCACGGATCTAAAGACCAAGGCGCTTGAGCTTGTTCTAGTAAGGAATACACCCCGCGTAATTAGCTCCATATGGTTGCATTCTAATTAATGAAGCCAAATTTCTAAATGGTTCATGTTCCTTCCGTAGGACACTGAAAGCAGTAGCGCGGGGTCGTCTCAGAGCTCCCCTTGGGACACCACTTTAAATAGGGCGTTGAACGTAATGAAACACAAGGATAAGTTCAGTAAGCTGTCGTCAGCTAGTCGTGTGGCCGGCAAAGGCTTGTCCACGAAATGGTCGGAATACTATAACGCTGGGCGAAAGGAGAGAAAGAACAGATCGGAAAGCCAGGAGTGCGAGGTTCAAGAACTCAAGGCACAAGTGGCGCAGATTCCGGAGATAGTCGAAGAGCAAGTGCGAGACCAACTGGGAGCGACGATCACCGCCATTGTGCCTACCTTGATTGAGGGGCTGCAGGCGTGGATTGCGGGCGGCCAACAGGGGCCGCCCCCGATTCCCATCTTCACGGGAAGCAACTCACACAACGCGCCAGCGCCATTGGTGTCTCCGGCGGAGGCGGCATTGGTGTCTCCGGCGCCGGCGCCGGCATTGGAGCTTAATGCACCCGGGTGTGGGAAGAATACGCCGGCCGACACCTCGGCAGCAAGCGGCCCCTTCGTCACTTGCACGCCCGCCGTTGGCGGTTCCTCGACATTAGCCGAGCTCGACGCCATGACGGTAACTAAGCCTCTCGGCCGATGACTTCATCTCCTTGCCTTTGACTGGATATCCCTGACGCCCTACATGTTTTCGCAGGGCGCCGCCAACGTTCCATGCACTCTCCTGCACTTCGTGGACGGCGAGTTGATTGATGTCGCCAAGGCCAGAATCGTTCAACCGGGCAACCGCCTGTTCCACGGTAATCCGATGCCACCCACCATGTATAGGGTTCAACTGGTTCGGGTGCTGCGGAGCTGCGACGACTTGTTACCTCCGTATCGACCCCCTGGGGCCGACGAAGATGATGTGATGACCCTCACCGCCTGCATAAGCTGGTCCATGCTTTGGCCGAATAGCCAGATTCGTTTGGGGGCGGGGGACACCACCCCACAAACAACACCGCCGGTCGTGCCGGCGCCAAGCCATGGCAAGACCGCCGCAACGCTACCGCCGTCAGCTGATCCGGACATGCATATGGCACAGGATCCGGACGACGACGACGGTACATTTACCAACGTCGATAAGTACTTCAACGAACATGGGTACGATGACGAATTCTTGGGGCTTCCTTCTCAAGAACCCAACCCTGCAAAAGACGATCGCGATCTAGCTGGTACCGCGGAGAAACCCAATTGCAATAGGCGTCGTCTGGCGTTCAGTTCTCAGGAGACGCCTCCAGCTGCCGCCTTCACCGAGCCTCAAATAGCCGAGGTGCAAAATATTATCAGCCCCAACACACTCAAGAAGGTGGTCTCTAAGCAGAACTCGATCCCATTACAGCACAAGAAGAAGAAGGGACAAAAAAGAAAAAAATAACAAGGGTGCAAGCCAGCCGGCACCGAGTACGATCCGTGCTCAGGACGGGCCACCTTCACCTAAGGATATCTTGAGGAGGTTGCATGTGGCGGGTAGGCCGATGCTACCGACTAATTTGCTCAATGCTGCAACCGGTGCTATGGGGAGTCTGCATGACAGTGTTCTTTCTTTGGAGAAGCGGCGTCTCTCTGAGAATGATGTGGCATACCCGGTTTTCATGGCCAAGGTGCCAGAGGGCAAGGGCTTTGTCGGTAGCACCATTGGGGGTATTGATCGTCCTGCGGTTTGATGACATCTTCACTATGTTTAACCTTCATCCACTGCACTACACCTTCATTCGGCTATTTTCACTCCGTATGGAGATGCGGATCATTGGAGACAAGACCCCGGACATCGTGATAGTCGACCCCTTCTACATGTGTGCCAAGATCTTGGGCAGCGCTGGGGACCGGCAAGTCGCGAGTCCATACCTCAAAGGCGTTGTTCTGGCGAACCCAGATAAGGATAACTTCCTCGTGCCTTAATTTCCCGAGTAAGTCATCCCCTCACCGCCCCGTAACATATGATTTCTTAGGTTTCGATCATTCTTTTTTTTCTAACATTCCGTGTTTTGTGCAGTGACACACATTGCACACTCATCCTCGTAAGCCCAAAATATTCCATGGCCACGTATTTCGACTCGGACCGTCGGTCGAAGAAAGTCTACACAAATATTAAGAAAGTTCTTGATGATGCTCTCCCCGGCTACGCCAAATCTAGAGGCACCTTCAGGAGGCCAATTTGTAGGTACGGCAAGCACGTGTTCACCCACGTAACGACGTTCCCCTGCATCAAGCAGCCGCCTGGCGTCATAAGGATGCCTACTACGCCCTCCATCACATGCGGGCGATCGTACGGGACCATAATCACCTTCTGCTACCAACTAATCTCAAAGATTTGGCCGCACGCTTGTCGGCCATCTAGGACGTGGACATCAGACAAGAATTCTTTCGCATCCAGTCGGAGTTTGCGGAAATCATCCATCAAGATGTCCTTCGTACCTCGGGGCAGTTCTACCTCAAATATCAACCGTCCAACAGTGAAATAGAAACAACGCTACAAATGCAGGCTGACAACGATCGCAATTTCATGACCATAATGAAAGACGGCGGCTTCATCCACGCTCCGGTCCCTGAGTCGAGTCGAATGTAATGATGCTATGTAGTTCTGAAATATCGATTAGCTCATGTTGTAATTAAACTTTAATGAACTAGTATGTCTCTTTAGTTTGGACAGTCGTTCAACTTATATGTAATCGATGCTATTTATTAGTAGGACCATAAATCGTGCTATTAATGTGTTGCTTTTCTCTTCCGATCCTTTTGTTGCATACTTATATATTGCTTATATATTGTTTGTGAATTGCTACTAACATTTTGTTTGTCTAGTGCATAGAGATGCCGTCGTATGTCATGTACAAGGGTAAGGTTCCTGGAGTCTACGACGACTGGGAGGAGTGTCGGAGACAGGTTCACCGTTTCAGCGGTAACAGTTACAAAGGGTACACCACTAGGGCGGAGGCGGAAGCTAGATACGCGCGCTATCTAGCGGGAGAGAGGAGGGAGCGGAGGAGGAACCGGATGAAGACCAGCTTCATTGCGATGATGCTCATCGTGACCGCAACTCTCTTCTATGTGATGGTAGTTTAGATGATCGATATCGACTTTGTAATGTGACGACAAACTCGGCTAATATATATGATGAACTTTGCTAATGTCTCGAGACCTAAACTTGGCTAATGTTTGAACTTTGTTCGCTATTTCGAATTTGGAGACTAATATGATGAATTCTATTGTGTGATGTTTATATTCTGTACTGTGTAACGTGTATTTTGTAACTGTGCAAATACCAGATATTTTGTAACCTGTGCAAATACCAGAAAAGCAAAAAATAATAAATCCTAATATTCATAGTAGTGGCGCACCATATTGAGCATTAGTGGCGCACCAGGGCTAAATACCAGTGGCGTATTATGGGGCATAGTAATGGCGCACTTGGGGGCATCCGTGAAGGTAAATATGGCCCCTAGGAGGCATAGTAATGGCGCACTGTTGGACATAGTAATAGCGCACTACCAGGTGCGCCACTACTATCTGGGATACTAACACTACTAGGGAAAAGCCTATACACAGAATCTTAGCAGCAGCGCGGGTCAAAAAGGAGCGCTGCTGCTAATTAGTAGTAGCGAGTGTGCGGGAAACTCGCTGCTGATAAATTTTTAGCAGTAGCGCGCTTTGTGTAAACCGCGCTGCTACAAATATCGACCAGCGGTGTTCACCGAGCTCCATTTAGCAGTAGCGCCATTGCGAACAGCGCTCTTGCTACGGATATAGTAGCAGCGCGCTTTTCTCGATCGCTGCGCTACATTTCAAATTGGCAATTTTTTGTCATCATAGCGATGGCGCCGTTGCCCAAAGCGCTGCTGCTAATTCTTTAGCAGCAGCGCGTTTCTTCTCCAGCCGCTCTGCTAACCCGCACCAACCCACCACCTTTCCCCACCGTGCCTCCCTCCCCCTCCTCTCTTCCCTTCCCGCTACCTCCCCACATGCTCCCTCTCTCACTCTTCTTCTTCCTCAATACTTCTCCCCATTACTCTTTCTCTTCTATCCACCTTTCTCTCTCTTCATTACTCCTACCTAACTACACCACCTCCATTAATGCATCTCCTTTATCTTTTTCCTTTCCCCTCCACTAGTTGAAGTTGTCTCCTCCCAAATTAGCTAGCTAGGTAGATGTAGCATTTAGTTAAGTGACCTATTTGCCCCCTAACTAGATCTATCTTTGTCAACAAGAGCTTTGTGCACTTTTGATCTCCCTACAACATCATCTCCACCGTGTGCTCGATCTCGATCGAGGTGATGAAAATTTCATGCTTTTGCAAAATGAAAATATGTTTATGTGTGTGTGATATGTTTGTGTAAATTGTGTGTGTGGCACGCCAAATTGTGCTTTTGAGTTGCCTATGTTTTGCCGAAATGTCGATTTATTTCCGTTTCGGCGAATTCCGGGCAAACTCTAGATCCATATATGTCCTATTTTTAGGGAAGGTCGTGCCAAATTTTTGTATCACTTTGATGCATGCATGCATTTTTATAATCAATTTGTTTATTATTACCATGCAGAGTTGACGTTGGTCAGTGGAACGATGGTGGACAGGTGGTTGCGGTCGGCGGTGCAGGACATGAGAGAAAATAACCGGACAGAGGTTTTATGTCCGTGTCGAAAATGCAAAGGAATAGTTTGGCTCGACCCCCATGACGATGGTCGTGTCGAAGCGCACCTGCTCATGACTAGTTTCATGGATGGCTATACGCGGTGGATAATTGAAGATGAGGATGACGATGTTGAGGATGCCGACGGGGCAGGCAATGATGACACGGGGCAAGACGAAGAGATGATCGATAATGGCAGAGGGGAAGAGGCCGAACATGGCGGCGGAGAAAGGGCCGGACATGGCGGAGGAGAAGGGGCCAGACATGGCGGCGGAGAGAACGACATGGACTCCACGTAGCAGAGTTCGTCGGTACTAAGTTCAATCGTGTGGGACCCTCATGTTCAAGCATTGCTTCGCAAGGAGACGAGTACTGAGAGAGCTGCTTCTTGAGAGGAGGCTAAGCTGGAGCAACTGGTGGTAGACTCGAACACTCCATTGTATGATGGTTGCAATCCTGAGGTGACCCACTTGAGTTTCACGCTCCGACTCCTGAAGACGAAGGCTAAAAACAAATGGACTGACACTAGCCTCGATGAGCATCTCAAGTACCTAAAGGATGTTCTTCCTGCGGGTAATCTATGTCCTACTAGTGTTGATGAGGCCAAGAAGATCATGTGCCCTCTTGATCTGCCACACGTTAGATACCATGCATGCATCAACGATTGCATAATTTAACGGCGAGCAGACGCGAAAAAACAAGCTGTCCGGTGTGCAATGCTTCTCGATACAAGAAGGCCGGAAGAAATGTCCCCGAAAGTTGTATGGTACTTACCGATCACTCCCGTCTCGGGTATTTTGTAGATCCCAAGGAAGCAAAGCTAATGCGCTGGCACGCGGAGAGGAAGAAGCCCGACGATGGAGATGATCCTAAGCTGAGACACGTGAAGGATGGAAGCCAGTGGAGAGCGTTGAACATCTTCTATCGGTATTTTGAATGTGATGCAAGGAACATCGTGCTCGGCGCGTGTACCAATGGCATGAATCCGTTTGGCAACCAGAACACCAACCATACTACATGGCCCGTGTTTGTATGGATGTACAACCTCCCCCCTGGTTGTGCATGAAATCGAAGTACATTCACATGAGCATGCTTGTTCAAGGGTCGAAACAACTAGGAAATAATATTAATTTGTATCTGGGGCTACTTCAAGAGGAGTTAGACACGTTATGGAAAACACCGGCCAAGACATGGGACGCCAACAAAGGTGAGTATTTCAACATGAGAGCAGCTGATCACGACAAAGGCAGGGACTATCTCGGTTATGGATATGTGGCAGGCCAGGTGTGCCATGGATATTGCGGATGCACGCGGTGCATGGATGATACGACGCCTCAAAGCAGCTAACGTCAAGGAAAGATGGCGGTCAGGGAAAATCGTGTACATGGGGCATCAAGATGGCTTGAACAGGACGACCCGTGGAGATCTATTCAATGGTCACGCTGAGCATCGAGGACCTCCACGTAAGCGGAGCGGTGCCGAAATCGATGAGCTGTTGAAAACTGGAAGGAGTGCCCCGCGTCGGGAAAGACGATGAGAAAGGCGCCGAGCCGTTCTTTGAAGGTATGGAAGACGAGGTCGTGTTCGGGACTTGAAGTATCGCACAAACTCGATACACCTCATTGCCTTGATCAAATGTATATCTGTAAGAATGTCCTGGAGAGCTTGCTCGCAACACTGATGAACATGCCGGATAAGACCAAGGATGGGCCGAAGGCAATAAAAGACTTGCAAGATTTGAAAATTAGGGAAGATCTGCACATGCCGCCCCATAAAATGTCAGACGAGACAGAGACGGAGACAGAGGCACGGGAGAAGAAGGGCAAGAAAATAAAGAAAGAGGATTATTGCCCCCCTTCTTGCTTCACCTTAAGTCAGGCTGAGATCAATGCCTTCTTTAAGTGCCTTACCGGAGTCAAAGTTAGTTCCGGTTACTGTGGCAAGATAAGCAGATATCTAGACACGGACAAGAAAAGGTTCAGCGGGATGAAGTCTCATGACTGTCATGTGATGATGACGCAGATACTACCTGTTGCCCTTAGAGGGATAATGGACAAGCACGTCCGTGACACGCTTATTGGTCTCTGCAACTTTTTCGACGTCATCTCTCAAAAGTCGATCAGTGTGAAGCAGCTCCAAAGGCTACAGGAAGATATCGTTGTGATATTGAATGAGCTTGAGATGTACTTCCCGCCCGCGTTCTTTGACGTGATGGTGCATCTGTGTGTCCATATTGTGGATGACATAATAGACCTGGGGCCGTCATTCCTGCACAACATGATGCCATTTGAGAGGATGAAATAGGATCATAAAAGGATTTGTTCCTAACATGTCCCGTCCGGATGGAAGCATCATCCAGGGCTATTTGGCACAAGAGTGCATCTCTTTCTGTGAGAATTTTCTATATGGCGCAGACCAGCCGCTTTGGTGTTAGTGTTGGTTTGCCCGTTAACAAGCACGATGGGAGGCTCAAGGAGATGGTCATCGCAGCGGTCGCAGGAACTGCACGTGGCATACTCAGATCGACGTAGCGACTTTGACAGCAAACTTGGTAGTGCTACAACACCTAGACGAGGTAGATCCTTTCGTGGCACTGCACAAAGAAATTATCGCAAAGAAGTATCGTGACGGGGGTATGCAGGACGGACGCCGGTTACTAGAGAGCACAACTCCACTTTCCCGCATTGGTTCAAAGAGCATATTATTGCTAATCCTCCGGAGGAGGGCTCTAAGGACGGATTGCTCATATACGCCTTAGCACATGGCCCTCGCCCAACCTCGTAACCTATCGGGCATATGATATCAACGGATACACGTTCTACACGGAGGCCAAAGATATGGACGGTGATGATCGTAACTCAGGGTGACGATGGAATGCATGACCGGCAGCGACAACGGCGCAATCGAACGATTTTATGGAAGGGTCGAGGAGATCTGGGAGCTTGACTACTCGACTGCACAACACGACGATGTTCCGTGTCGATGGGCTAAGAATGTCGAAAGAGAAAGCGGATTTTCACTACCATGACTATACCGGCGCCAAGAGCGCTACCGTGAACGCTATCGCAAAAAACGAGCCATGGGTACACGCTAAGCTCGTGACACAATGCTTCTTCATAACTGACCCGCGCAATCCCAGCTGTGTTGTCCTGAGGAGAGGCAAAAGGAACATCATTGTAATGGATGGAGTCGCCAACGAGGAAGACTATGATCAGTACGGCAACCCAATGAGGGAAGATGACGATGATGATGAAGTATACGTCAAAAGAAGAATCAATACTACATTACCAAAGAAAAATCGTACTCCATGGAAAAGGCAAAGTCACAATGAGGGGCTCAATTATTCTTCGACGAACAAGAAGGGAAAGAAGCTGACTCAAAAACAAAAACATCAGCAGTGAGGAAACTTATGTTATCGGTCAAATGATGTAATATATATATATGTTCCTATTTTGTATACACACTTAGCCATTATTATGCATGGGTCCAATGATGTGTAATATATATGTTCCTATTTTGCGTACATATTTAACCGTCAAATGATGTAATATATATTGCCCTCCCTTCGTTCACTGCCCTCGGGAAATAAAAGTGGGATAAAATAAAGGAAAAGGAAAACTGGCAGTAGCGAAGGTAGTAGCAGCGCGTTTTTCCTAAACCGCTACAGATACTGAAGTTAGAAGAAGCGAATTTCATGTAAAGCGCTACAGCTACTAAAGGTAGTAGCAGCGCGTTTTGTCAAAATGCGCTACTGCTACGTCCACTTAACCCAAAATTCTCACCCGCCCTGCTTCATCCCGCCTCCCCCCCCCCAAATCCCCACTCTCCCCCGTCGCACCGCCGCGCCCGACCCGGCCCCGGCGCTCGCCCCGACTCGGGCCAAGGCGCTTAGCTCCTCGACCCCAGCGCTCGCCCCGACCAGGCCCTCGCCTCGACCCGACCCAGCGCTCGCCCCGACCCATAGCGCTCGCCCCGACCCGGCTCGCCCCGACCCGTCGGCCTCGCCTCCTCCTCTCCCCTCCCGGCCGTCGTCGGGCCTGCCTCCTCGCCCTGCACCCTCAGAAACCCCCCTCTCTCTCTGCTAGGGTTCTTCGGTTAATTTACTTAGGTTTTAGTTAGGGCAGTATGTTAATTAGGTTATCTATTTAGTTATGAATTTATCTAGGTTTCAAAATTTGAACTGGACATGTGATATGTGCAAATTTGAACTGGACATGTGATATGTGCATATGTCATGTTTTGGACATGTCATGTTTGGAAAATGATCCGAGTGGCCTGTGTTACGCCGGAATGTTGATTCATTTCCGCTCCGTGAATTTCAGTGCTCGATATGTCCATTTTTAGCAAAGGTCATGCCGAAATTTCCGTGAATAAAGGCATGATTTTGTGCTACATAGTTGGTATATCGAGTCTGGCACATAGATTTCTTTTATGTCATTTATCATTTATTCATACTTTTAGAAATAAATGAGGACACTTAATCATAGGAAACATGTTGAACAACGAAGAAACTGGGCCCTCGACCAAGATGCGATTTAGATGGATTATGAGGGTGAACAAGAGTACCTCGACTATTTGATGCTAAGCAAGGTTTGCAGGTCGGCCTCGATGATGGTATCGACGCCGACATCGACACCGACAGCGCCGGCACCGATGGCGACATCGAGACCGTGGGGAAGGTATCAAGGGAAGGTACCGACCCGATGCCGCTACCAAAAGAGGAAGCATAAGAAGCAGAGGATACGAAAACCTAACAAACTAGGGATTGGACGACTTGTGATCACAAAGATGGCACTGCAAGTTTGAGCCGTTAGAGCCGGAAGAACCTCGGAAGTGCTATGGGAACCAAGTAGGATGCATCCTACGGGAATGCGGGAGCATCAACGACGATGACTTAAGGAGTAAATAACATTTGACGCAGTTGCTCCTAACAAAGTTGCACAAGAGATTCAAGTTCCCCGACCGGGATGATAACATAGAACAACCGTGGGATGATCCGAAGATGAAAAAGATTAACAATCACGCCATGGGCATGTTCAGCAATGATTTGGCCTCCTGGAAAACGAGGGTGAAACGAGCTATTGAGGCTGATGAACCCCTGTCCAAGATTCTGGAGGAAAATCCGACACTTACGGAAGGGGAGTTCGAAAAGTTCAAGGACACTTGCGCTACCGAGGCAGCCAAGGCTAAGGCTGCGAAATTCAAGAGCCTTCAGCAAAGGAACACGGGGAAGCATCGCCTCGGAAGCCGTGGCTACCTCGGTAAAAGGCCCATATGGGATAAGGAGGACGCGAACATGAAGCCGCTGGTCTCCTGCACCCCTTGAAGTTCACCAACCCCTTGGAGCATGACTTCATCGGGGCCTGCTACAAGTGGGACAGGAGAAAAGGTTTTTACACGACAAGATCACGAGGAAATTGATTAGACTACTGGAGAAGCAACACCAGCTTGCAGCCGAATGCCCTACTTCTCCGATGAGGCCCAAGTGGGACACCCCTCTCAACCGGGCCTTGAACGAACTTAAGGGACTCCCTTTGGATCAACGGCCGCAATATGGTCGTGTGCACGGCGCTGGAGACGGAGCCACGTGGAAGGTGTTTTACAACGAGGGCCCGGAGGCCAAGAAGCTGAAAATGAAGTTTAGTCAGGCGGACATCGACGCGAAGGTGAAGCTTGCGGTTGAGAAACAAGCAGATGAGGACGCGAAAAAGCAGCCGAGGACAAATATGAGTTGCTACAGCGGGCGGTCAATGCAGCAGAATCGCTCTGCGAAATGATTTCGCTACTAACTTGGTTCCAGCTATCATCAATCGGGCGAAGGAAAATCCAGACAAGACGGTACATGATTTCCCGATGCCCGTTTAGTGGGAGCAACTCCATGAACAACAACACCATCGCACCATCACTTGCTCATGCAACCGGCCTCCTCTCGCATCGCTCCGCTCATAGCAGCCCGTCCTCGGTCTCAAAGCGCTAGGTGGGCCTTCGTCTTTGGCTGAGCTCGGCGCCACACGGTAATTACATGTCGCACCAACATATATATATATATATATATATATATATATATATATATATATATATATATATATATATATATATATTCCATTTTGTTGCCTTTCGGTTGTTTTACGCCACAGACATATGTGTTTGCAGGTGAAAGAAACCCCGTGCACCATACTCTACTTGATCAAAGGCCAGAAGGTGGACGTGGGAAAGGGGATGATAATGGACCCCTCTCAACGCACGTTCCACAACCAGCCGATCCCCGCTAGGCACTTCAGGGTTAGCTTGACCAGTGTGAAATCGGGGCACGAGGATTTGCCTCCTCCAGTACAGCATATGGGAGCGGACGACGAGACCCCGCCGCGGATTGGAAGCTGCAAGAATTGGGTGCTTCTATGGCCGAAGAATCTTATTCGTCTGGAGCCGGCCTAGAGCACACCAATAACTACCACACATCCACAAGCATGTGCGAAGACCACCACCCCGCCTACGCAATTACCAGCTCCTGTAGTGCCGGGTGAGAGCGGCGGACGACATGATGAAGGGGGTGCAATAGTACTGGCTGATGTAATTTCTCCTGTAGAACAGAGAATGGATGATGAGACGGAGGTCGACCCTATGGATTACCTCAAGACAAACGCAGTATGACTGTGACATAGATATGATGAGTCAACCATATGACTAATCGGGCTATCACTTGCTAATGAGGATATGGATGATATGCCCGGCAGGGTCGTACCATGGATTGCAAAAGTCTCTCTTCATGAAATCCTCACAGACACGCTGAAGATGCCGCCTCAACACAGGCTCAACTAGCCGGGCGCGAGGGTCGTCTGATGAGCCGGGAATCTTGGGCAGGGGTTAAGGAAGGGTCTGGAAGGTGTGCCCAAGAAAAAGGAGAGGAAGAGATCGGGGAAGGTAACTGCCTCCAAACAAGCCAGAGCACATAGCAACCAGACGATGCATTCTGAAGAGCGTGTACCCGTGAAAAGTGCGGTCATGTTCCATCTCACGGGCGAGCCGATGCTACCGCCAAAACCGCTGGAGCCACTATCAGGGGATCTCAGGAGACTGCACGACCATGTGCTGTCGACTGAGAAAAGCCTACTAGCCTCAAAGGATCCAGGATATCCGACATACGCGGCTCGTGTGCCTGAGGGGAAGTGCTACGTCGACACACAGCCCGCGGAGGTGTTCTTCCTGCGGTTTGACCATATCTTTGAGATGTTTCTAACTAGGCGGCTTGATTTTACTATCGTCCGCCTTTTTGCGCTACATATGAGCTCCGTCATGAAGAGTGAAGAAGTCTCGCAAATCTGTGTGGCGGATCCGTACTACATGCACGAGTATTTCTTGAGTCTCGGCGACTTTGAGCGTGAAACTGCTAGGGAGTACCTCCAAAACTTCATGGTACAGAATAAGGACTGGGAAATTGTCCTCGTGCCTTATCATCCAAAGTAAGTGAGTTCCGGACAACCCTTTCGTACATTTCAATCATTCCTTCTCTCTCATACGGGGAATAATTTGAGGTGTCTTTTCCCCGCAGCAACGGGCGCGCCGTCCTTATCGTTCTTTACCCGCAAGTCTCCCACGCCGTGTATTTTGACCCTTCCAGAGACTACGAGAAAAAAGACTACACCCACATAATGAATATTCTAGATGATGCTCTCCAAGGCTTCAGCTTTAGGGGTGACCACGTGCAGATCAAGAAACAAAGGAACAAGAAGATGGGTTTCGCGAGTGTTGGGGAACGTAGTAATTTCAAAAAAATTCCTACGCACACGCAAGACCATTGTGATGGCATAGCAACGAGAGGGGAGAGTGTCTGTCCACGTACCCTCGTAGACCGAAAGCGGAAGCGTTATAACAACGCGGTTGATGTAGTCGTACGTCTTCACGATCCGACCGATCCAAGTACCGAACGTACGGCACCTCCAAGTTCTGCACACGTTCAGCTCGATGACGATCCCCGGGCTCCGATCCAGCAAAGCGTCGGGGATGAGTTCCGTCAGCACGACGGTGTGGTGACGATGATGATGCTCCACCGACGCAGGGCTTCGCCTAAGCTCCGCGACGATATGACTTCACCGGCGCAGGGCTTCGCCTAAGCTCCGCGACGATATGACCGAAATGGAATATGGTGGAGGGGGGCACCGCACACGGCTAAGGAACGATCCGTAGATCAACTTGTGTGTCCATGGGGTGCCCCCTGCCCCCGTATATAAAGGAGGAGGGAGGAGGAGGCCGGCCCTAGTAGGGGCGCCATGGGGAGTCCTACTCCCACCGAGTAGGATTCCCCTTCCTAGTCCAACTAGGAGTTCTTCCATGTATTAGGAGTAGGAGACAAGTAAGGGGAAGAGAGAAGGGAAGGAAGGAAGGGGTGCTGCCCCTCCCCTTAGTCCAATTCGGACTAGGCCATGGGGGGCGCGCGGCCTGCCCTAGGCAGCCCTCTCTCTTTCCGCAGGGCCCAATAAGGCCCAATACTTCTCCCGGCGAATTTCCGTAACTCTCCGGTACTCGAAAATACCGAATCATTCGGAACCTTTCCGAACTCCGAATATAGTCGTCCAATATATCGATCTTTACGTCTCGACCATTTCGAGACTCCTCGTCATGACCCCGATCTCATCCGGGACTCCGAACTCCTTAGGTACGTCAAAACTCATAAACTCATAATATAACTGTCATCGAAACCTTAAGCGTGCGGACCCTACGGGTTCGAGAACTATGTAGACATGACCTAGAACTATTCTCGGTCAACAACCAATAGCGGGACCTGGATGCCCATATTGGCTCCTACATATTCTACGAAGATCTTTATCGGTCAAACCGCATAACAACATACGTTGTTCCCTTTGTCATCGGTATGTTACTTGCCCGAGATTCGATCGTCGGTATCCAATACCTAGTTCAATCTCGTCACTGACAAGTCTCTTTACTCGTTCCGTAATACATCATCTTACAACTAACTTATTAGTTGCAATGCTTGCAAGGCTTATGTGATGTGCATTACCGAGAGGGCCCAGAGATACCTCTCCGACAATCGGAGTGACAAAACCTAATCTCGAAATACGCCAACCCAACATGTACCTTTGGAGACACCTGTAGTACTCCTTTATAATCACCCAGTTACGTTGTGACGTTTGGTAGCACCCAAAGTGTTCCTCCGGTAAACGGGAGTTGCATAATCTCATAGTTACAGGAACATGTATAAGTCATGAAGAAAGCAATAGCATCATACTAAACGATCAAGTGCTAGGCTAACGGAATGGGTCATGTCAATCACATCATTCTCCTAATGATGTGATCCCGTTAATCAAATGACAACTCATGTCTATGGCTAGGAAACTTAACCATCTTTGATTCAACGAGCTAGTCAAGTAGAGGCATACTAGTGACACTATGTTTGTCTATGTATTCACACATGTATTATGTTTCCGGTTAATACAATTCTAGCATGAATAATAAACATTTATCATGAAATAAGGAAATAAATAATAACTTTATTATTGCCTCTAGGGCATATTTCCTTCAGTCTCCCACTTGCACTAGAGTCAATAATCTAGTTCACATCATCATGTGATTCAACACTAATATTCACATCATCATGTGATTCAACACTAATATTCACATCTGTATGTGATTAACACCCATAGTTCACATCGTCATGTGACCAACACCCAAAGGGTTTACTAGAGTCAATAATCTAGTTCACATCGCTATGTGATTAACACCCAAAGAGTACTAAGGGATGATCATGTTTTGCTCTTGAGAGAAGCTTAGTCAACGGGTCTGTCACATTCAGAGCCGTATGTATTTTGCAAATATTCTATGTCTACAATGCTCTGCACGGGGCTACTCTAGCTAATTGCTCCCACTTACAATATGTATCCAGATTGAGACTTAGAGTCATCTAGATCAGTGTAAAAAGCTTGCATCGATGTAACTCTTTACGACGGGCTCTTTTATCACCTCCATAATCGAGAAATATTTCCTTAGTCCTCACTAAGGATGTTCTTGACCAATGTCCAGTGATCTACTCCTAGATCACTATTGTACTCCCTTGCCAAATTCAGAGCAAGGTATACAATAGGTTTGGTACATTGCATAGCATACTTTATAAAACCTATGACTGAGGCATAGGGAATGACTTTCATTCTCTTTTCTATTTTCTCTTTGTGGTCGGGATTTGAGTCTTACTCAATTTCACACCTTTGCAACACAGGCAAGAACTTTTCTTTGACTGTTCCATTTTGAACTACTTCAAAATCTTGACAAGGTATATACTTATTGAAAAACTTATCAAGCTTTTGATCTATCTCAATAGATCTTGATGCTCAATTTGTAAGCAGCTTCACCGAGGTCCTTCTTTGAAAAACTCCTTTCAAATACTCCTTTATGCTTTGCGTAATAATTCTACATTATTTCCGATCAACAATATGTCATTCACATATACTTATCGAAATGATGTAGTGCTCCCACTCACTTTCTTGTAAATACAGGCTTCTCCAAAAGTCTGATAAAACCATATGCTTTGATCACACTATCAAAGCGTTTATTCCAACTCCGAGATGCTTGCACCAGTCCATAGATGGATTGTTGGAGCTTGCACATTTTGTTAGCTCCTTTAGGATTGACAAAACCTTCGGTTGCATCATATACAACTCTTCTTTAATAAATCCATTAAAGAATGTAGTTTTGACATCCATTTGCCAGATTTCATAAAATGTGGCAATTGCTAACATGATTCGGACAGACTTAAGCATCGCTACAGTTGAGAAAATCTCATTGTAGTCAACACCTTGAACTTGTCGAAAACCTTTCTGCGACAAGTCGAGCTTTGTAGATAGTAATACTACTATCAGCATCTGTCTTCCTCTTGAAGATCCATTTATATGATATGGCTTGCCGATCATCGGGCAACTCCATCAAAGTCCACACTTTGTTCTCATATATGGATCCCATCTCAGATTTCATGGCCTCAAGCCATTTCGCGGAATCTGGGCTCATCATCGCTTCCTCATATTTCGTAGGTTCATCATGGTCTAGTAACATGACTTCCGAACATGATTACCGAACCACTCTGGTGCGGATCTTACTCCGAAGACCTCGAGGTTTGGTAGCAACTTGATCTGAAGTTTCATGATCATCATCATTAACTTCCTTACTAATTGGTGTAGGAATCATCAAACTGATTTACGTGATGAACTACTTTCCAATAAGGGAGAAGGTACAATTACCTTATCAAGTTCTACTTTCCTCCCACTCACTTCTTTTGAGAGAAAACTCCTTCTCTAGAAAGGATCCATCTTAGCAACGAATGTTTTGCCTTTAGACCTGTGATAGAAGGTGTACCCAACAGTTTCCTTTGGGTATTCTATGAAGACGCACTTCTCCGATTTGGGTTCGAGCTTATCAGGTGAAAACTTTTTCACATAAGCATTGCAACCTCAAACTTTAAGAAACGACAGCTTAGATTTACTGCTAAACCATAGTTCATACGGTGTCATCTCAACGGATTTAGATGGTGCCCTATTAAACGTGAATGCAACTGTCTCTAATGCATAACCCCAAAACGATATTGGTAAATCGGTAAGAGACATCATTGATCGCACCATATCAAAATAAAGTACGCGATTCTGACGTTCGGACACACCATAACGTTGTGGTGTTCCAGGTGGCGTGAGCTGTGAAACTATTCCACATTGTTTTAATTGAAGACCAAACTCGTAACTCAAATATTCATCTCCACAATCATATCGCAGAAACTTTATTTTCTTGTTGCGATGATTTTCCACTTCACTCTGAAATTCTTTGAACTTTTCAACTATTTCAGACTTATGTTTCATCAAGAAGATATACCCATATCTGCTCAAATCATCTTGTGAAGGTCAGAAAATAATGATACTTGCTGTGAGCCTCAACACTCATCGGATTGCATACATCAGTATGTATCATTTCCAATAAGTCAGTTGCTCGCTCTATTGTTCCGGAGAACGGAGTCTTTAGTCATCTTGCCCATAAGGCATGGTTCGCAAGCATCAAGTGATTCATAATCAAGTGATTCCAAAATCCCATCAGTATGGAGTTTCTTCATGCGCTTTACACCAATATGACCTAAACTGCAGTGCCACAAATAAGTTGCACTATCATTATTAACTTTGCATCTTTTGGTTTCAATATTATGAATATGTGTATCACTACGATCGAGATCCAACGAACCATTTTCATTGGGTGTGTAACCATATAAGGTTTTATTCATGTAAACAGAACAACAATTTATTCTCTTACTTAAATGAATAACCGTATTGCAATAAACATGATCAAATCATATTCATGCTCAACGCAAACACCAAATAACATTTATTTAGGTTTAACACTAATCCCGAAAATATAGGGAGTGTGCGATGATGATCATATCAATCTTGGAACTACTTCCAACACTCATCGTTACTTTCCTTCAACTAGTCTCTGTTTATTCGTAAACTCCTGTTTGAGTTACTAATCTTAGCAACCGAACAAGTATCAAATACTCGGGGCTACTATAAACACTAGTAATGCACACATCAATAATCTGTATATCAAATATACTCTTGTTCACTTTGCCATCCTTCTTATCCACCAAATATTCAGGGCATTTCCGCTTCAAGTGACCATTTCCTTTGCAGTGTAAACACTCAGTTTCAGGCTATGGTCCAGCTTTGGGCTTCTTCGCAGGAGTGACAACTTACTTGTCTTTCTACTTGAAGTTCCCTTTCTTTCCCTTTGCCCTTCTCTTGAAACCAGTGGTCTTGTCAATCATCAACACTTGATGCTCTTTCTTGATTTCTACCTTCGTCGATTTGAACATCACGAAGAGCTCGGGAATCGTTTTCGTCATCCCTTGCGTACTGTAGTTCATCACGAAGTTCTAGTAACTTAGTGATGGTGACTAGAGAATTCTATCAATCACTATCTTATCTGGAAGATTAACTCCCACTTGATTCAAGCGATTAAAGTACCTGCACAATCTGAGCACATGCTCACTAGTTGAGCGATTCTCCTCCATCTTTTAGCTATAGAACTTGTTGGAGACTTCATATCTCTCAACTCGGGTATTTGCTTGAAATATTAACTTCAACTCCTGGAACATCTCATATGGTCCATGACGTTCAAAACGTCTTTGAAGTCCCGATTCTAAGCCGTTAAGCATGGTGCACTAAACTATCAAGTAGTCATCATATTGAGCTAGCCAAACGTTCATAACGTATGCATCTGCTCCTGCAATAGGTCTGTCACCTAGCGGTGCATTAAGGACATAATTCTTCAGGCAGCAATGAGGATAAACCTCAGATCACGGATCCAATCCGCATCATTGCTACTAACATTTTTCAATACAATTTACTCTAGGAACACATATAAAAACATCGGGAAGCAAAAACATAGGGAAGCAACAACGTGAGCTATTGATCTACAACATAATTTGCAAAATACTACCAGGACTAAGTTCATGATAAATTTAAGTTCAAATTAATCATATTACTTAAGAACTCCCACTTAGATAGACATCCCTCTAATCTTCTAAGTGATTACGTGATCCATATCAACTACACCATGTCCGATCATCACGTGAGATGGAGTAGTTTTCAATGGTGAACATCACTATGTTGATCATATCTACTATATGATTCACGTTCGACCTTTCGGTCTCCGTGTTCCGAGGCCATATCTGTTATATGCTAGGCTCGTCAAGTTTAACCTATGTATTCCGCGTGTGCAACTGTTTTGCACCGTTGTATTTGAACGTAGAGCCTATCACACCGATCATCACGTGGTGTCTCAAAGACGAAGAACTTTCGCAACGGTGCATACTCGGGAGAACACTTCTTGGTAATTTTAGTGAGAGATCATCTTATAATGCTACCGTCAATCAAAGCAAGATAAGATGCATAAAGGATAAACATCACATGCAATCAATATAAGTGATATGATATGGTCATCATCATCTTGTGCTTGTGATCTCCATCGCCAAGCACCGTCATGATCACCATCGTCACCGGTAGCGACACCTTGATCTCCATCGTAGCATCGTTGTCGTCTCGCCAACTATTGCTTCTCGACTATCGCTACTGCTTAGTGATAAAGTAAAGCAATTACATGGCTTTGCATTTCATACAATAAGCGACAACCATATGGCTCCTGCCAGTTGCCGATAACTCGGTTACAAAACATGATCATCTCATACAATAAAATATAGCATCACGTTTGACCACATCACATCACAACATGCCCTGCAAAAACAAGTTAGACGTCCTCTACTTTGTTGTTGCAAGTTTTACGTGGCTGCTACGGGCTGAGCAAGAACCGTTCTTACCTACGCATTAAAACCACAACGATAGTTTGTCAAGTTGGTGCTGTTTTAACCTACGCAAGGACCGGGCGTAGCCACACTCGGTTCAACTAAAGTGAGAGAAACTGACACCCGCCGGTCACCTTTAAGCAACTAGTGCTCGAAGCGGTGAAACCAGTCTCGCGTAAGCGTACGCGTAATGTCGGTCCGGGCCGCTTCATCTCACAATACCGCTGAACCAAAGTATGACATGCTGGTAAGCAGTATGACTTATATCGCCCACAACTCACTTGTGTTCTACTCGTGCATATGACATCAATGCATAAAACCAGGCTCGGATGCCACTGTTGGGGAACGTAGTAATTTCAAAAATTTCCTACGCACACGCAAGACCATGGTGATGGCATAGCAACGAGAGGGAGAGTGTCTGTCCACGTACCCTCGTAGACCGAAAGCGGAAGCGTTATAACAACGCGGTTGATGTAGTCGTACGTCTTCACGATCCGACCGATCCAAGTACCGAACGTACGGCACCTCCAAGTTCTGCACACGTTCAGCTCGATGGCGATCCCGGGCTCCGATCCAGCAAAGCGTCGGGGATGAGTTCCGTCAACCTGACGGCGTGGTGGCGATGATGATGCTCCACCGACGCAGGGCTTCGCCTAAGCTCCGCGACGATATGACTTCACCGGCGCGGGGCTTCGCCTAAGCTCCGCGACGATATGACCGAAGTGGAATATGGTGGAGGGGGCACCGCACGGCTAAGGAATGATCCGTAGATCAACTTGTGTGTCCATGGGGTGCCCCTGCCCGTATATAAAGGAGGGAGGGAGGAGGAGGCCGGCCCTAGTAGGGCGCGCCATGGGGAGTCCTACTCCCACCGGAGTAGGATTCCCCTTCCTAGTCCAACTAGGAGTCCTTCCATGTATTAGGAGTAGGAGACAAGTAAGGGGAAGAGAGAAGGGAAGGAAGGAAGGGGTGCGGCCCCTCCCCTTAGTCCAATTCGGACTAGGCCATGGGGGGGCGCGCGGCCTGCCCTAGGCAGCCCCTCTCTCTTTCCCGCAGGGCCCAATAAGGCCCAATACTTCTCCCCGACGAATTTCCGTAACTCTCCGCTACTCCGAAAAATACCCAAATCATTCGGAACCTTTCCGAACTCCGAATATAGTCGTCCAATATATCGATCTTTACGTCTCGACCATTTCGAGACTCCTCGTCATGTCCCCGATCTCATCCGGGACTCCAAACTCCTTCGGTACATCAAAACTCATAAACTCATAATATAACTGTCATCGAAACCTTAAGCGTGCGGACCCTACGGGTTCGAGAACTATGTAGACATGACCTAGAACTATTCTCGGTCAATAACCAATAGCGGGACCTGGATGCCCATATTGGCTCCTACATATTATACGAAGATCTTTATCGGTCAAACCGCATAACAACATACGTTGTTCCCTTTGTCATCGGTATGTTACTTGCCCGAGATTCGATCGTCGGTATCCAATACCTAGTTCAATCTCGTCACTGACAAGTCTTTTTACTCGTTCCGTAATACATCATCTTACAACTAACTTATTAGTTGCAATGCTTGCAAGGCTTATGTGATGTGCATTACCGAGAGGGCCAGAGATACCTCTCCGACAATCGGAGTGACAAAACCTAATCTCGAAATACGCCAACCCAACATGTACCTTTGGAGACACCTGTAGTACTCCTTTATAATCACCCAGTTACGTTGTGAAGTTTGGTAGCACCCAAAGTGTTCCTCCGGTAAACGGGAGTTGCATAATCTCATAGTTACAGGAACATGTATAAGTCATGAAGAAAGCAATAGCATCATACTAAACGATCAAGTGCTAGGCTAACGGAATGGGTCATGTCAATCACATCATTCTCCTAATGATGTGATCCCGTTAATCAAATGACAACTCATGTCTATGGCTAGGAAACTTAACCATCTTTGATTCAACGAGCTAGTCAAGTAGAGGCATACTAGTGACACTATGTTTGTCTATGTATTCACACATGTATTATGTTTCCGGTTAATACAATTCTAGCATGAATAATAAACATTTATCATGAAATAAGGAAATAAATAATAACTTTATTATTGCCTCTAGGGCATATTTCCTTCAGCGAGCTGACGTCCGAACTCGCATAGGCATGCAACGTCTAGACCTCACGCCGTTCAAGAAGCTAGGGTTCGTCCTCGATGATATGGAAGGATGGAACTTCTAGTGATTTATGATGTCGATGATGATGATATGTGTCGGTTGAACTTGTATACTTCTTGTAGCGGTGAAACTTTGTGATGTCCACGGTCCATGTGCCGAACTTGCGTAACGCTACTTTGTTAGTTTGCGTACGATGACATGCGTACCTCTAGTTAATTAATTTGCGTACTGTATGTTGCATCTAGTTGCTAACCCATTCTTTTTCGGTGTTGCTCTAGTATATTTTGTTGCATATATATGATTGTACATCCTCTTCATGAACATGCATCTCTAACAGGTACCTAGTTTCTTGATGGCGAGATGGAATTGCTATGTCGTGTACAAAGGGAAGGTTCCGGGGGTGTACAACGAGTGGCATGAGTGTCGGCAAGTGAATGGGTTCACGGCGCCAGCCATAAAGGCTTCAAAAGCAGACAAGAAGGAGAAGCTAGTTACTTGAGGTTCATGCTAGCGCGAGAGAGGACTCGTAACCGCCACCTCATGTACTGCATAGTTCCGCTCTCACTCATAGTGATAGCACTTCTTGCGTATACCTTTGTTTAGATGGATGACGTTGTTGTAGTTGCAAGTATTCGAGACTTGCATATATCGCTATTTTCGAGATGATGACAAGATATCACTTTGTGTTGGATGATGATTATGATGAGACTATTTGTATGTACATGCTATGATTACATTTGTGGTCTCGCAGACATTTGTATGTGTATCATGATGACATTTCTATGTGCTAAAGATTCTTCTATAAAGCCTGTTCAAATACAAAACAAATATACCAAGAAAAATAACAAAAAAAACCTACTTAAATTAGCAGTAGCGAGTGTACAAAAGTTAGCAGCAGCGCCGCGATAGCAATAGCGCGTCAAGGTAAAGTGCGCTAGAGATACTAGCAGTAGCGAGCTTCCGCAAACAGCGCTGCTGCTACACTTATCTAGTAGTAGCGCCGGTGAGCATGCGCTACTGCTATATGTTAGCTGTAGCGCCTTATTAGTAGCGCCTATCCCCGCGCTACTGATACATCTAAAACCCGCGCTACTGCTAGGCTTTTCCCTAATAGTGTAATGGCGCACCAGAGGTGCGCCATTACTATTTGTTACTAGTGGCGTCTTAATAGTGGCGCACCTATAGTGCGCCATTAATAGCAAAAACAGGTGCGCCACTAACAACCTTTTTTCTAGTAGTGACACCTGTAGAGCATCTTTATAATCACCCAGTTATGTTGTGACGTTTGATAGCACACAAGGTGTTCCTCCGGTATTCGGGAGTTGCATAATCTCATAGTCAGAGGAACATGTATAAGTCATCAAGAAAGCAATAGCAATAAAACTAAACGATCATTATGCTAAGCTAACGGATGGGTCTTGTCCATCACATCATTCTCTAATGATGTGATCCCGTTCATCAAATGACAACACATGTCTATGGTTAGGAAACTTAACCATCTTTGATTAACGAGCTAGTCAAGTAGAGGCATACTAGGGACACTATGTTTTGTCTATGTATTCACACATGTATTAAGTTTCCGGTTAATACAATTCTAGCATGAATAATAGATATTTATCATGATATAAGGAAATATAAAATAACAATTTTATTACTGCCTCTAAGGCATATTTCCTTCACTGGTATGCCCCGTTGTCGTGTCCGAACGGCAACCACGACTGTGCCGGAGGCGCGGGCCTCTCGCACGACGGCGGTGGAGGTGGTTCCCTCCCGCTCGGCCTTGGTGTTGCTGCTCCCGTCGCTTGGCACTTCTCTCCGGTCCTCTTGGTTCGTGTTGGTGCTCGCAGTGAGACAGCACGGGTGGCGGCACAACCGCGATGGCGCATGGTGTTGGGCGGTGGTTTGGCTGGTTGGCTCCAGTTGGGCGGTGGGGTTTGGAATGCGGGAGAAATCCTTGCAGGTTCGTCCGGCTCCGATGCGGTGACGCCGACGGGTGCCACCATTCCTTCTTGGAGGGTGTCGGTGGTAGCCATCCTCCGCTTCCCTCCGCGTGCTAGGGGAAACCCTAGGACTCGTGTGGCAGCAGCGTCGTCAGAGTCGCATTCCTTCTTGAAGGTGCTGCTAGGTACGCGGCAGATCAGAGCCTCGGGCTGGGGTGGTTTGTCTCTGGAGGGCGCATCGGTGGCGGTTCATCCAAGCTTTTGTCGAGCTGCCGTTCTTGGCATTAGTTTCTTCTATTTCTTTTGAGCTTGATGTGCTGCTCATCCCAACAATACTATGTGTATGGTGTTCGTTATTTTGGAATACAAAGCGGAGAGGGGGGGCTTTTTCGGTAAAAGGGTTATATCACCGACGAAAAAGGTTTCCCCCGGTTAAAGCAACCGCACCAACATCATCAACATCCGACAACATCAACAATCCAAGGTTCAAACAAAGGCAAAAGCAAAGGGTGCAAGAGGTCTAGAATAGGTTCAGCTGGGGGCACGACACAACAAACCCCTACAAATAAAAGAAGCCACGCTGATGCCCCCACACCATAGCTTGAATTCGGTCTTTCCCTTGGCATGTGCGTGAATGCCAGCCGGCGGTAGAGGCGCCGTGGAAACTCTCACGGGCAGTTGGCCGGGCGGACGAACGGGGAGCGGTTAGGCCGTAAAGAAGAAGAGGACCAAGAAGAGGAGCGCAACGGATGTGGATGCCGCGAATAGAAGAATAAAACGATGCGGGAGCGGCTGTGCCCAAACAAAATACTACCTTCGTTCCTAAATATTTGTCTTTCTAGCCATCTCAAATAGACTATAAAATACGAATGTATGTAGACATGTTTTAAATTGTAGATTCACTCATTTTACTCTGTATGTAGTCATTTGTTGAAATCTCTAGAAAGATAATTATTTAGGAACGGAGGGAGTACATTCGAGGCCCATGCATACTCGAACAGAAAATTACTTTGAGGGCAACGCGACCACGCCCCGCGGTGGCGACGGCAACATCGGCGTCCCTGGCGGTCCTAGAGAAAAGATAGAGGCCGATGGTGGGAGGAGAGCGGAATGTTTTTTTTCCTTTTGAGATTAGGTGGGATCACATGTAGATTACGTGCTTCCTTTAGTTATGGTCAATTGATTGGTATGGCAAGAAAGATCGATAATAAAAACCAGATTGAGGTGGAATTTGCTTTGTGAAATTCCGATACCATCTATCAACTCCCCAACTAGGAGTAGAGACATGTTAATTAAGGAGACATACGCCAGGAGAGTACAAGTATACTGCTAGTGCTCACAAAGCAGGTTCGGCCGTGAACGTCAAGCGAAGCCTGCCGGAGTTAATGCAATCGGTTAGCAGCTGCATACATGCCTGCATGGAATGGAAAATGCATGGTTAGTGACGTTGTGGACATTTTCCACTCAAAGAACAAGTCGGCCAGGAGCGGAGAACACTGTTCCCATGCAACATTCAACGGTCAACCTACCTAGCTTATCCCCACGCACAGCAGTACAGCACACCGGCACCGCGAAAGCCCGATCGGACGGCCGACGCGCAATCAGCGAGACACCGCGAAATCCATCGAACGCCGCCGGTCAGACGCTTAAGCTGCCCGGTCCAAGTTGGCGTCCATCGCAACGTGGGCCGCCCACGAAACGCGGCTTGCCCACATACGTCGTTACCAAGCTATTGCCTTGGTACGTGGTCGTAAGGGACGACCTATAAATATGTCATCCGTAACCCAGCTTGAGCAAACAACACACGACACGAAGCGACCATCTCTCCAGTGACTAGTGCGAAAGGAAGATGGCGACTAAGCTCGCAGCGCTCGTCCTCTTGGCCGCGCTCCTCGCCGGGCCGGCGGCGTCCGAGGCCGCCAGCATTTGCTTCAACGGCTGGCTGAGGCTACCCACCTACAACCCGGTGCTCTGTCGCCCCAGGCCGGACGTTCAGACGCGGCAGAGGATACCTGCTCCCTCGGGGTCAGGGCTCACCTCCGGCTATTACAACACCAGGTGCCCTAGCGCGGAGAAGATCGTCACGGATGCCGTGAAGAAAGCCGTGGATGCGAACCCTGGCATTGGTGCGGGGCTCATCCGTCTCTTCTTCCATGACTGCTTCGTTCGGGTACACACACAGCTCGTCAATTCTACTAGCTTATATACTAGCATGTTCATTATGTGGAACAACATGTTCATTATGAGGTCCTTCATGTTCACTATATTTAGGGTTGCGATGGTTCCGTCCTTCTCAACACGACCAACTCCAAGAACAGCGACACGGAGAGGGAAGGCCCTCCCAACCAGAACAGCCTCCGAGGGTTCGAGGTGATTGACGAGGCCAAGGCGGCGATTGAGGCCGCCTGCCCCGACACAGTCTCATGTGCCGACATCGTCGCCTACGCCGCCCGCGACGCGTCCTACTTCCTCAGCGACGGCAAGATCAACATACAGATGCCGGGCGGTCGCTACGACGGCCGCGAGTCCTTCTCCAACGAGACCGACCAGCTGCCCGGGCCCTTCTCCAACCTCACGGCGCTCCAGGGGAGTTTTGCGGCCAAGGGACTCACCTCCGACGAGATGGTCACGCTCTCCGGCGCGCACACCATCGGCCGCGCCCGCTGCTTGTTCTTCTCCACCCGCTTCTCTGAGATGGAACCGGCACTTGCCGCCAAGCTCAGGGCCCAGTGCAACGGCAACGACAACACCAACGTGAACCAAGATGATGTGACCCCTGACGTCCTGGATAAGCAGTACTACCAGAACGTGGTCGACAAGAAAGTGTTGTTCATCTCGGACGCCGTGCTCAACTCGACGGAAACAATAACGCAGGTGACAGAAAACGCGAACATGGCTGGGGCGTGGGAGAGAAAGTTCGAGAAAGCCATGGAGACTATGGGGAAAATCGGGGTCAAGACCATAAGCAACCAGCAAGGCGCAGAGATCAGGAAGGTATGCTGGAGAGTCAACAACTAATGCGGGCCAGTAGTAATTCCTGGTAGTTGGCCGGCTCCATGTCTGGATCCCCCGATGGAGGAGATCTAACTTTGCCTAGCTAGTGCCGTTGTTGGTTTTCTCATACTAAAACTCTCTGTGTATGTGTGTGTGTATGTTTTCCTGTATCATACTGAAACTCTGTATGTGTGTGTGTTTTGGTGTATCATACTGAAACTCTGTATGTGTGTGTGTTTTGGTGTATTAATAAAGTTATAATAATATATAAGTAACCGTGTATGTTCACGTACGACTATTTTCCTGGTTGTTTTTGTCGATTAAAAACTGAAGTCCGTCTATGTCACATCTAGATGTGAGATATTATCTCACATCTAATTCCCTTATCTTTGATTTTTTTTAAAGTCTTCATGGATTTCACATCTAGATGTAAAATAGCAAACCCGAAAACTGAAACCGAGTAGCGGGGTCCTGAGCTAAGCCTTGACAGGGAATCCGAAAAATGCATTCATTTTCTTATTTGGTCTTGACAAAATGGCTGAACCAGTAAATGTTGCAGTCATTTTCTCCAATAGCACAAAAATTGACTCATTAGTCTTGGAAGAAAAATTCTCTCCAGATATACCTACTTTCTTAGGAATAAATATGGTCGCTTTATTGCATGATTTGCATGATAATATAAGTCACAGTAGCAGTATCATTCGGCTGCACGAGCCAAGTGTGACGACCATGCTTGAGGCACAGCGAGTTCTTTACAAGATTGCGTGCTTCTGTATTGGAAGCCCTTCCCTCGTGAACGAAACAAACCTATGTGAAAGATCGACGGCAAAACTCAGTTTCCTGAAGGATCGAGCTGTAGACACCCTTACTCCCTTCATTAATATGCTTAGTGGCCGATCACACGTGTTGATGACCCCACGTACACACCATGGACGTCCCTGCACACTATAGCCGCCGCACCCTTCCATCTTTGTTTTGCTATACCTCCGTCCGCATTGAACTTAACCATATCAGGTGGCGGAATCCATCTGGGTGCCACCGAGGGCTCCACCTAGACGTGCTTCTACGAAATCAAACTTGTAATCTCAAGGTCCGTCAAAAAACGCATAACAAAATCCATGGATTGATAAGCTTCGTGAATAGCCTTCCGCCGAGTGCTCCAAATCGCCCAGAGAGTGACCATTTGGTAAAATCCTCATGCGAGGTCGTTTCCAGCTAGACCTGAGCATGGACAACCTGACCCGGGGACTCGGCCCAAGCCTGATCTTTTTTTTTCTCTCGAATATGCACGAGTGTCATATTATATATTAAAAAAGAAAGGCAAAAGAGTGCCTCCACCATAGTTTACAAGAGTTCTTTACAACTCACTCCTCACTACTATCCCACCTAAACAATCCACGGAAGAAATCATCAACGTTGCCTTTAAACTTGTCGGCACTCAGCCAAGTCATGCCCTCTGACCTCACCCTACCCAGAAGTTCACTCATCGACGGAGACGCTCCGTCGAACACAATCGCATTGCGATGCTTCCATAATTCCCAAAGCGTTAGGATGAAAATCGTATGCAGATCCTTCCGCCGTATGCAGATCCCAAGCCTGACCTGAAAAAACAGGGTCGGACTGGGTTAAGCTTGCCATTTTGGTCCCGCTTGAGCCTTGTTTTGCAGCCCAAAAGGTAGTTCGGGCTGAGATCAGGATTCTCTTTTTCTGTATTCCGGACCGCTTACACGTGTGAACACTACTAAAAAGTAGCATTCGGGCTTGATTTCAGGCCAAGCTCGGGCTTGAGAACGGAGTGTATTTTGGGCTTTGGGCCAGTCTCAGGCCTGAGAAAAGAAGGTCGGGCTTTTACAAGTTTGACCCGAAACCTAGCCTTGCCCGTGGTTTTCCCAGGTTTAATTCCAGCATACGAAACAACCACTCATTGGCATCTGGGCACCTATTTCATGCAAATGTGTTTTGTGAGCGACTTATTCACTAGAGCCCACACACACCTTGCCATGGCGCAGTCCAACAAAGACTGGCACTAGGTGTCTTCCTCTCCCATACACAATTCACAACACGAGAAGTCGCAATATGCCGACGATGAAGCTCCACTCTGGAAGGCGATGACCGTTAAGCGAGATGCCATGCAAATACCCTCACCTTGGAAGGCACCTTACACTAGTAGAAAACAGGGCTTTGGTTTGGGCCTGGCCAGCCCATTAGTCCCGGTTCAGTCATGAACCGGGACCCATGGGGGGCATACGTCCCGGTTCGTGAGCCCAGGGGGGCGGCCGGGGCCTCGTGGGCATTGGTCCCGGTTCGTCTGGACCCATTTGTCCCGATTCCTAGCACGAACCAAGACTATTGGGCCTCGCTCCTGGCCCACATACATTGGTCCCGGTTCGTGGCTCGAACCGGGACAGAAGGGGGAGCTTTAGTCTCGGTTCCAGCCATGAACCGGGACAAATGAGTTGCCTATATATGCCTCATCGCTGCAGCAGAACACTCCACAGTGCTCCATTTTTTCTGGCCGGCGAGGGGAGGGCATTTGGGTGCTCTAGCTCACCTCCTATGCACATGAGGTGTTCGATGAAATGCCCGAGCCACACTAGTTAAGCTTTCTCCTCTCGAAGCTCGACCTCCAAGCTCCATTTTCACCGATATTTGCATAAGTTTAGCGGTCTGTCACGTCCCGTCCCCGTCTTCACCGCCGTCGATCGCCCGCGCCGACCTCGTCCCTGGCACCACCGTGGTGAGCCTCTTGTTCTTATCTTCTTTCTGAAAGAAAAGAATTCTTACTTTAGATAGATACTTGTCTAATTTTCTTACTTTTATTATTGCTTGTTATTATATAGTGCGATGGTTTTGATATCCGCCCCCGTCGGCCCTCGTCCTGTCTATAATTCGGATGTGGTATATATTATCTTTTATAACTATTTGGTTCATTTATTGTTTATGACAATTATGCCGACCAACGTGACATAGATTTAATTTATCTAGGAGGTATGTGAACCGGAAATTCCAACCGACCCTATTGTCGAGAGGTTAAATTTAGTTGAAGAAGAAAACAATTACTTGAAGGAAAAATAAAAAAAATTGAGGAGGAGAAGATGATATTGGAGTTGCATGTTGTGGATGTCGTCGATGATCACAAGATCAAGATGGACGCAATGCGTTTGAAGATTAGAAAGATTACAAAATATGCCATTCATACCGAGGCTTGGTATCATTATGTCGTAGGATCAATTGTTACCTTGGTTGCGATTATGATCGCATTTGTTGTTGCATTGAAATGTTTTATATAGTTTCAATGTATGGTTTAATTAGATGCTCTGGAGAGCTACATGTTGTTCAATGAGAACTATGTATGTACTTTGACTTAATGTGATGATGAACTTCTATTAATTTGGTCACTTATTTATCCATGATATTCAGTAATGGTTTTTGACACACTTAATTATATATAATGCACGTAGATGAACCGGCAATGGATGTACGGTGACAGACACACCTCCGAGTACGTTAAGGGCGTGCATAATTTTCTCGAAGTGACTGAGGCAAACAAGCAGAATGGTTTTATGTGATGTCCATGCCCTATATGTGGGAATACGAAGTCTTACTCTGACCGGAAAATCCTTCACAGCCACCTGCTTTATAAGGGTTTCATGCCACACTACAATGTTTGGACCAGGCACGGAGAAATAGGGGTTCTGATGGAAGACAGTGAAGAATAAGAGGACGATGACAACTATGTGCCCCCGGAATATGGTGATGCTGCAACGGGGGAAGCTGCTGAAGATCAAGAGGAACCAGACGATATTGTGCCCGATGATGATCTTCGCCGGGTCATTGTTGATGCAAGGAGACAATGCGAAAGTCAAAAGAAGAAGCTGAAGTTCGATCACATGTTAGAGGATCACAAAAAAGGGTTGTACCCCAATTGCGAAGATGGCAACATAAAGCTCGGTACCGTACTGGAATTGCTGCAGTGGAATGCAGAGAATGATGTGCCTGACAAAGGATTTGAGTAGCTACTGAAAATATTGAAGAAGAAGCTTCCAAAGGATAACGAATTACCCGACAGTACGTACGCAGCAAAGAAGGTCGTATGCCCTCTAGGATTGGAGGTGCAGAAGATACATGCATGCGCTAATGATTGCATCCTCTACCGCGGTGCGTACAAGGATTTGAACGCATGCCCGGTATGCGGTGCATTACGGTATAAGATCAGACGAGATGACCCTGGTGATGTTGACGGCGAGCCCCGGAAGAGGGTTCCTGCGAAGGTGATGTGGTATGCTCCTATAATACCACTGTTGAAATGACTGTTCAGAAACAGAGAGCATGCCAAGTTGATCCGATGGCACAGTGAGGACCGTTAGAAAGACGGGAAGTTGAGAGCACCCGCTGACGGGTCGCAGTGGAGAAAAATCAAGAGAAAAGTACCGAGCTGAGTTTGCAGGTGACCCAAGGAACGTATGGTTTGGTTTAAGCGCGGATGGCATTAATCCTTTCAAGGAGCAGAGCAACAATCACAGCACCTGGCCCGTGACTCTATGTATGTACAACCTTCCTCCTTGGATGTGCATGAAGCGGAAGTTCATTATGATGCCAGTTCTCATCCAAGGCCCTAAGCAACCCGGCAACAACATTGATGTGTACCTAAGGCCATTAGTTGAAGAACTTTTACAGTTGTGGATTGGAAAAGGTGTACGTGTGTGGGATGAGCACAAACATAAGGAATTTGACCTGCACGTGTTGCTGTTTGTAACCATCAATGATTGGCCCGCTCTCAGTAACCTTTCAGGACAGATAAACAAGGGATACCACACATGCACGCACTGTTTAGCTGACACCGAAAGTATATACCTGGACAAATGCAGGAAGAATGTGTACCTGGGCCATCGTCAATTTCTTCTGACTAACCATCAATGTAGAAAGAAAGGCAAGCATTTCAAAGGCGAGGCAGATCACCTGAAGAAGCCCGCCATGCGTACCGGTGATCACGTACTTGCTATGGTCAATGATTTACACGTAATCTTTGGAAAGGGTCCCGGCGGACTATCTGTTCCGAATGACGCCGAGCGACGCGCACCCATGTGGAAGAAGAAATCTATATTTTGGGACCTACCCTACTGGAAAGACCTAGAGGTCCGCTCTTCAATTAATGTGATGCACATGACGAAGAAACTTTGCGTGAACCTTCTAGGTTTCTTGGGCGTATATGGGATGACGAAATATACACCGGAGGCACAGGAGGACCTGCAACGTTTGCACGAAAAAGACGGCATGCCTCCAAAGCAGTATGAAGGTCCTGCCAGCTACGCTCTTATCAAAGAAGAGAAGGAAATCTTCTTTGAATGCCTTCTCAGTATGAAGGTCCCGTCTGGCTTCTCGTCGAATATAAAGGGAATAATAAATATGCCAGAGAAGAAGTTCCAGAACCTAAAGTCTCATGACTGCCACATGATTATGACACAACTGCTTTTGGTTGCATTGAGGGGGCTTCTATCGAAAAACGTCCGATTAGCCATTGTGAAGTTATGTGCATTCCTCAATGCAATCCCTCAGAAGGTGATTGATCCATAAATCATACCAAGGCTAAGGAGTGATGTGGCGCAATGTCTTGTCAGTTTCGAGCTGGTGTTCCCACCATCCTTGTTCAATATCATGACACACATCCTAGTTCATCTAGTCGACGAGATTGTCATTCTGGGCCATGTATTTCTACACAATATGTTCCCCTTTGAGAGGTTCATGGGAGTCCTAAAGAAATATGTCCGTAACCGCGCTAGGCCAGAAGGAAGCATCTCCATGGGCCATAAAACAGAGGATGTCATTGGATTTTGTGTTGACTTCATTGCTGGCCTTAATAAGATTGGTCTCCCTAAATCACGGTATGAGGGGAGACTGACTGGAAAAGGCACGCTTGGAGGGGACTCAATAATATGCAGGGACGGGCATTCTTGGTCTGAAGCACACTACACAGTTCTACAGAACTCTACCTTGGTGACCCCGTATGTTGATGAACACAAGAACAGTCTGCGCTCCAAACACCCGGAGCAGTGTGACGACTGGATTACATGTGAACACATCAGGACTTTCGGCAGTTGGTTGGAAACACGTCTCAGAGGTGACAACACTGTTTGTGATGAGCTATACTCGTTGTCCAGGGGACCATCTTCGACTGTATTGACTTACAAAGGATATGAGATAAATGGGAATACATTTTACACGATCGCCCAAGATGAAAAGAGCACCAACCAAAACAGCGGTGTCCGCTTTGATGCAGTAACCAAGAGGGGAAAGGACACATATTATGGTTACATAGTGGACATATGGGAACTTGACTACGGACATGATTTTAAGGTCCCTTTGTTCAAGTGCAAATGGGTCAATCTGTCAGGAGGCGGGGTATAGGTAGACCCACAGTTCGGAATGACAACAGTGGATCTGAACAATCTTGGGTACACAGACGAACCGTTCGTCCTGGCCAATGATGTGGCGCAGGTTTTCTATGTGAAGGACATGTCTACCAAACCGAGAAAAAGGAAAGATAAGGAAGCGAACACATCATACGATGAGCCAAAGCGCCACAAAGTTATTTCAGGAAAAATAGACATCGCGGGAGTGGAGGGCAAGACAGACATGTCCGAAGATTATGAAAAGTTTCATGAAATTCCTCCCTTCAAAGTCAAGGCTGACCCAAGCACCCTGTTAAACGATGAAGATTATCCATGGTTACGACGCAATAATCAAAGGACAGAAGCGAAAAAAAGTAAAGACTTTCTCTCCATGACTATTATGATGATGCCTTTGATCTAGAATATCCATGTAACAGACGAGTTTCCGTATGAAACCCTGATACTTCGAAAGAGATTGTCCGTTTTGTACACGAAGTGCATCCAATTTTTGTCGTAACCCTCTCAACTTTTTAGTACATGCTATTTGGGTGAAATGATGATACCATGCCAACTTTCAACCTTTTCAGAGTTCATCTGTAGTGCTTTTCAATTTCAGGGTCATTTAGCTCAAAAAAAACAGTAAATGCATGAAAAATAACAAATGAAGTCAGAAAGAGTTGAAAATTGATGATGTGGCTTTGAATGGTGCAATTTGAACACACAAAAAGTCTGGAGTTCAAATAAGTTCAAAAAATGAAATCCCTTTGTAACAGATGAGTTTTCGTCCGAAACCATGATACTTCGAACGAGATTGTCCATTTTGTACACGAAGTGCATCCAGTTTTTCCCGTAACCCTCTCAACTTTTTAGCACATGCTATGTGGGTGAAATGATGATACCATGCCGACTTTCAACCTTTTCAGAGTTCATTTGTAGTGCTTTTCAATTTCAGGGTCATTTAGCTCAAAGAATGAACTAATATAAAAAAAGAATGAACTAATAGCAAAAAAATGAACTAATAGCTAAAAGAATGAACTAAAATAATAAATTAAAATATTATGTTATGATCAACTAAAACAAAACTATAATATTCTTCAATAGCAAAAAGAAAATCAACTAAAAACTTTTATAAAACTCTAATAACAAAAGGAATCAACTAAAAGCTTTTATAAACCTCTAGTATTTTCTAAACTAAAATTATATAAAATTTATGCAACTAAAATTATCAAAGTATTTTCTGTTCAAACATGAAAAGCAGAAAGAATTATCATAAAGAATTTTTGTTAGAAACTTTAGTAGCAAAAAAAATTCATAAAGAATTTTGATAGAAACTAAAATAACAAAATATGTTTTTGAATATAATGATAAAACGCAGTAATATTAAATAGCAGGAAAAAGAATCACTCAAAATATATTTTTTTAGTGAAGTTATTCACAAACTAGTGATTCACACAAATTTCAAAGAATTCAAATTTAAACTATTCAAATTTGGAAACTAATGGCACTAACAGAAAGTTTATAGTTATTTTGACCTAAAGGCAAAAAGAATAAAAAATAAAGCAAAAATCAAAAGAAAATAAATAATTCAAAAAACAAAAAATACTGGAAAAAATAAAAAATGCCGCCTACTCGGCCACACGGCCTGCATATGACTAGAAACCCATCTATACATGGGCCAGGATGCAGGCCCGCAGGCCCAATAGGCCCAACATGGCAGTGACAAGGGTAGGCAAGTACTGCCTGCATATTAGAGAGGAGCTCAGCACCTGAGCCGCAACGCAGCTTATAAACAGGTGTTGAGCTCTCTCAGCTAGCGAGGTGGGACTAAACTCCCACCACACCACCGCTGTGCCACCCTATGGTCCCTGTTGGTGGCACCAACCGGGACCAATGCACCCCTTTGGTCCCGGTTGGTGGGACGAACCGGTACGACTACCCTCCTTTGGTCCCGGTTCGTGCCACCAAACGGGACCAAAGGTCTCTGTTTCCCGCCCTTTGGTCCCGGTTAGCAGGCGGTTGGTGGCACGAACCGGGACCAAAGGGGGGCATTGGTCCCGGTTGATGCCACCAACCGGGACCAAATGGTTTGCTATATAAGAAACACTCGTGAAAATTTTGGTTTTCATCGCCATTTGCCCCGACGACACCGACCTCCTCGGCGCCGCCAGTTGCCCACGCATTGTCTGCCGCCCTGCCGTCGCCCCGACCGCGCCGTCGCCCCGACCGCGCCGTCGCCATCGCCGTGCCTTGTCTTCGCCGTCTCCGTCGCTGTCGCCGACGTCGTCCCCGAGCCAGCGCCCCTGCCCCGTCCCCGAGCACGCCGCCGCCGCCCCAAGCACGCTCCTCGTCGCCGACGCCACCTCGCTGTGGCGCTGCCCGATCCTCCTCCTCCTCCTGCCTGCCGCCATTGCCGCCATTGCCACTGCCTGCTTGCCACCTTCTTGCCCTTCGCTGCCGCCACGCTGCCTGCTGCCTCTCTGTGACCGCCGAGCCGCCGCCCACCTCAAGGCTGGCACACTGCCACCCCTGCCCCTGCCCTGCATTTTTTTTCATACATGTATTTTTTGTGTATATGTGTGTGTATGTGTATAAATGTATTTTATTCATGTTTTTGCATTTTTATAAAAAAATGTATATTTGTATGTATGTTCTCTGTGTATATATGTTCATATATGCAAAAGTTAGATTTTAGAAAAGCTTTTATCTATGTATGCAAAAGTTAGAAGAAGAAAAGTTTTATATATGAAAAGGTTACATTTTTAGAAAAGTTTTATATATCTAGCTAGGAAGAAGGAAGAAGAAGAAGAAAAACTTTTATATATACAAAAGTTACATTTTTAGAAAAGTTTTATCTAGGAAGAAGGAAGAAGAAGAAAAAGAAGGAGAGGAAAAAGGAAAAGGAAAATAAGAAGAGGAAGAAGGAGAAGGAGAAGAAGAGGAGAGGAAGAAGAGGAGAAATAGATAAGAAGAGGAAAAAATAAGAAAAAGAAGAGGAGAAGAAGAAAGGATCTTCTTCTCTTTTTTTCTTTTTTTCTTAGATCTTCTTCTCCTTTTTTTTCTTCTTCGTCTTCTTAATTTTTATCGGGTATGTCATCGTCGATATACCCCCTCCTCGATAACCTCAACATGAGGGGGCGGGGTCGATATACCCCCTCCCCGATAACTTTGACATGAGGGGGGGGGGAGGGGGTCGACGAGGGTTCGAGGTGGTGAGCGTGGGAACTAGTTAGGGTAGAGGGTCGAGGGTTGCCGAGGGTTCGAGGGTCGTCGAGGGGCCGAGGGGCCGAGGGTCGAGGATCGAGAGTTCAAGGGTGTAGCGACCCGACCTCAGACGGTCAAGCCTCTGTGTTTCTGTGCCATCCCTGGATCAGTATGCTGGCACACACAGTACATCAATGTATATATCAAAGTGCAATCACATGTATAATTAACGTAAAACTGATATATACCTCATAAGTCACAGCGGAAACAAATAGTCGGGTGTGGAGTCCCATCAACGCCATCGGCAGGTTGAGTGTAGACCGTAACCCTGTACCGTACTCTTACTCGTCGAGGAAATATCTGCAACATGATACGTTGCAGCCGTGTAGGTCAGTACATTGAATGTACCGGCAAGATCACAATAAAAAGAACAGATGATAAAACTATACTATATGCAGTATGGCTTTATGGCTCTGTATCTGAATTTTGTTTGCGTAAAAGCTGGTTTTATTTTTCCTACACCAAAAGGATAAAGGAAGTCTGTACTATGGAGTTTTCTATCATGACATGGTTCCGCCAACCGATGTCTCATAGCCCACAATCATCATAAGTTGCCCACAATTAAGTTATCAATCCGGTGTTGAGAGTTCCGAGATAGATCCAGGTCCAGAGGCTCAAATTGTCCGTAACCGGGGACACGGCTAATCGATTAGGTTTAAACCCTCTGCAGAGGTTTGTACACTTTACCCGCAAGATTCGATCCCTCTCTTTACGTTCTCGCACTTCAGAGTGTTTGAGAACAAGATGACCGAAACATGGTCTTCCAAAGAGTTCCTCTGACCACTGTCCGGTACTCAACCCATCCTACCGTAGTTCTACATCTGCTAGTACCGTCCCAGCCAGAGTCACAACTAAGGTCAACCAAGCCAGAGCCCATAATGACTTGCGGTTGCACAGGTAAGCTTCCGGGCGTGAAGTATTCTTCCGTCTCTTTGAGTCTGGGTGAAGCTTTCCGCAAGATGTCATGGCGCTTCTCCATGCATCCCGGCCAACCACTGGTTTCTCCAGGGTGCCCGTCAACCGTCCTTCACCCAGTAGTGTGTATTGAATTCTTGTCTCGAGTCTTGAAGTCTTGAGGTCTTGAAGATGCAGTCCTTGCAGATTCCATCATGGAGTTGTCGTCATTGACGTAGAGTCCTCCTTCTTCACACCACTCTCGAACACTCATACCAAACCCCGTCTACTACAGCGTAGCATTAGAATAAAATAACGTCCCGGGCTTGGTAACAGGGTGATGGGTTCCTACCTCATGCATACTACTCAACTACAAGAATTTCAATAACACTCTTGAGGGGTGGTTGCAAAGGTGCCACTAAATGCAATAAAACATAGGTAAGAAAGCATGGTCAAAGTGAACTTGCACGGTGATGTTGACGAAGAAGAATTATCGTTCTCAAGAAATAACTTGATAGACTACTCGTCACTCTCGATCAAATCTATATAACAAACATATCATTCACATAAGCACTCACACTAACAATCAAAACAAAAGAGAGAGCGAATAAGAATCCGAAGGAACTTCAAATAAAACTAGGAGTCTTCTTCTACAACATTCACAAAAATAGTTTTGTCTAACGGAAAATAAAACACTAAAATAACAGAGAATAAAATATAAATTTAGTTAAGACAAAGAAAAAAAAATAAAGTATTTTTTCATAAAGCTATTTTGAAAGTATTTTCAATTGGGAGTTAAAACAGTAGAGAAATCCATTGCAAGTTATTAGCGAACTTGAATTGGTTTCACGATAACAAAATAAAAATAAATATAAAAACTTGTTGAACACCTACTGTTTAACTAATAGAAACCAAACATAAACTTTCTGAAATATAAAATAAAATAATTTAAAACAACTATAGAAAAAAGTAGCTATAATTCAATAGAACTAAAACAGAATTTGTTTTACATGAAACAATAAGCTAAAATACTCAAACAATTTTGAAGTTTTTACCATTGGTAAATATGATCACTAGTGATCAGTAGAAAAAGAATCAAATAAAAATCTATTTTTAAACTCCCGAATAAGCAAAACAAGCTTTAATTCAAATCTGATCTAACTCAATTTTTATAAATCCAAACATAGACAAATTATATATTTTTGGAAACTACAAGAAAATTGTGATCTAACGCAAAAAGAATCAGCATCATTGGACTTCTAGATCAAAAGTTATAAGCTAAACAAGAACGGAACTAAATCTGTTACAGGAATAAATCTGAAAACAGCGGAGTTACCTGTGCGTGAGGCAGAGATGGCAGGAAGGAGGCGGCGATGTGGAGGCTGCTCGGCGAGGGGCGAGGTCGCCAAGCGGGGGGGGTGGCGGAGGAGGGGTCGGCGCTTGGGGAGGTGGCGCTGGGCGATGGGAGGTTCGAGAAGAGCTCTGGTGAGCGTTCTAGGCAGGAAAAGGAGGACGGTGGCGAGAAGGCTACGGGCAGGAGGGGTGTGGTGATGGGAAAAATGGAGCGAGGAGAGGAGGGGTTTTATAGGCGGTCTCGGGAGGCGCTGGGATGGAAAGACGAGGGAGATCGGGAAGGTGGAGATTTCCTGTCTCCATGGACATGGAAAGTTTCAGTAACGTGAGAGGAAACAGAGGAAGGAGATGATCTCTTGTTGGGCTAGAATAGGAAAGTGCTTAATAGGCCAGCAGGTTTTCCTAATAAAACGATTCCATTCCTATTTTTAAAATTAGGAAACTAAAACAATAAAAAGGAAATCAAATCAATTGAATAAAGAGTTTTTATATACTAAAATTATCAGAAAAATAAAATGTAGATGATGAGCATTATTCCACGGCCAAAATAAAAACTTAAAAAAATGTTTTCAGAAAATCCTAAAGGCTTTATTTCTTTTTGCAAATAATTTTAAATAAAAACTTTGGTTTTCTTGGCTCAAATATTTTCAAAATGCCCCTGATTTTGGAGGGTCATTTTCCTCCGCTCTTTCTTGCTTGCAAGAATTTATTTTTCGGGTACTTCTCGGGAAGAAAAATAGAGAAGCAAGTGCAAATATTTGAAAGAATTAAATTGCAAAACTCCGTTCAAATTCTTTATAGTTGAAGAAGTCATGTCATCTTCTCTCATTGATTTTAATAGGATGAATTTGAATTTACCGGAGAAGGGGAAAGTCATTTTATTCCCTCTCTTTCAAAAGTTTTTGAAAAGGTTCAAATTTCACTCAAGTTTAATTCACTCAAGCAAACAAACAAACAATTCAATTAATTATATTAACATTCCAAAATTTGGGATGTTACAAAGGGTCGAGGGGTCGAGGGTCGAGGGGTCGAGGGCTCAGAGGTTGCCTAGCTAGTGTCAAAGTATTGAAGAAATCCATGGCTTTGCATATGAACCCTTGAAGCGTTGCAGAGGCCACCCAAATTTACCAAGTTAAAAGAGCGTTGTCGTCGAGACCACCCCGAACCCTTGAAGTGTTGCCGAGGCCACCCCAAACCCTAGAGAAGCGTCGAGGCCACTAATATGATTCCTTGTTATGATTAGGTAGCTAGGTCTACGTTTGCCACTAATATATCCACCTGCTGTCATGTTTGTATAATAATTGCCATGTTATAATATTTGTAGAAACAATGGAGCACGGACGAGACGAGGCAACAAAATAAGTGTTGGGGACATAATCTTAGCCGGAGCTGATGTCTTGTTGTATCTTAACGATAATGATGGTTGCTACCTCTTAAGCACTGCGTTGGTTTTCCCTTGAAGATGAAAGGGTGATGCTGTAAAGTAGTGTAAGTATTTCCCTCAGTTTTTGAGAACCAAGGTATCAATATAGTAGGAGACCACGCTCAAGTCCCACGCACCTACACAAACAAATAAGAACCTCACAACCAACGCGATAAAGGGGTTGTCAATCCCTTCACGGACACTTACAAGAGTGAGATCTGATAGATATGATAAGATAATATTTTTGGTATTTTTATAATAAAGATGCAAAGTAAAATAAACGGCAATAAAATAGCTAAGTGTTGGAAGATTAATATGATGGAAAATAGACCCGGGGGCCATAGGTTTCACTAGTGGCTTCTCTCAAGAGCATAAGTATTACGGTGGATGAACAAATTACTGTTGAGCAATTGATAGAATTGAGCATAGTTATGAGAATATCTAGGTATGATCTTGTATATAGGCATCACGTCCGCGACAAGTAGACCGAAACAATTCTGCATCTACTACTATTACTCCACACATCGACCGCTGTCCAGCATGCATCTAGAGTATTAAGTTCATAAGAACAGAGTAACGCTTTAAGCAAGATGACATGATGTAGAGGGATAAACTCATGCAATATGATATAAACCCCATCTTGTTATCCTCGATGGCAACAATACAATATGTGCCTTGCTGCCCCTGCTGTCACTGGGAAAGGACACCGCAAGATTGAACCTAAAGCTAAGCACTTCTCCTATTGCAAGAAAGATCAATCTAGTAGGTCAAACCAAACTGATAATTCAAAGAGACTTGCAAAGATAACCAATCATACATAAAAGAATTCAGAGAAGATTCAAATATTGTTCATAGATAAACTTGATCATAAACCCACAATTCATCGGTCTCAACAAACACACCGCAAAACAAGATTACATCGAATAGATCTCCACGAGAATCGTGGAGAACTTTGTATTGAGATCCAAAGAGAGAGAAGAAGCCATCTAGCTAATAACTATGGACCCGAAGGTCTGAGGTAAACTACTCACACATCATCGGAGAGGCTATGGTGTTGATGTATAAGCCCTCCGTGATCAATGCCCCCTCCGACAGGACGCCGGAAAAGGCCCCAAGATGGGATCTCACGGGTATAGAAGGTTGCGGCGGTGGAATTAGGTTTTCGTGGATGCCCCTGATGGTTTGGGGGTACGTAGGTATATATAGGAGGAAGAAGTACGTCGGTGGAGCAACATGGGCCCCACGAGGGTGGAGGGCGCACCTGGGGGGTAGGCGCGCCCCCCTGCCTCGTGCTATCCTTGTTGATTGCTTTACGTGAACTCCAAGTCCTCTGGGTCACGTTTGTTCCAAAAATCACGTTCCCGAAGGTTTCATTCCGTTTGGACTCCGTTTGATATTCTTTTTCTGCGAAACTCTGAAGTAGGCAAAAAACAGCAATTTGGGCTGGGCCTCCAGTTAATAGGTTAGTCCCAAAAATAATATAAAAGTGTATAACAAAGCCCATTAATCATCCAAAACAGAATACAATATACCATGAAGCAATCAAAAATTATAGATACGTTGGAGACGTATCAAGCATCCCCAAGCTTAATTCCTGCTCGTCCTCGAGTAGGTAAATGATAAAATTAGAATTTTTCATGCGGAATGCTACTTGGCATAATTTTTTAATGGAACCCTCTTAATCGTGGTATGAATATTCAGATCCGAAAGATTCAAGATAAAAGTTTAATATTGACATAAAAGCAATAATATTTCAAGCATACTAACTAAGCAATTATGTCTTCTCAAAATAACATGGCCAAAGAAAGTTCATCCCTACAAAATCACATAGTTTGGTCATGCTCCATTTTCGTCACACAAGAATGCTCTCATCATGCACAACCCCAATGACAAGCCAAGCAATTGTTGCATACTTTAGTAATCTGAAACTTTTTCAACTTTCACGCAATACATGAGCGTGATCCATGGATATAGCTGTTGGGGAACGTAGCAGAAATTCAAAATTTTCTACGCATCACCAAGATCAATCTATGGAGATTCTAGCAACAAGAGGAAAGGAGAGTGCATCTACATACCCTTGTAGATCGCTAAGCGGAAGCGTTCAAGAGAACGGGGTTGAAGGAGTCGTACTCGTCGTGATCCAAATCACCGGAGATCCTAGTGCGAGCAGGACGGCACCTCCGCGTTCAACACACGTACAGCCGGTGGCGTCTCCCACGCCTTGATCCAGCAAGGAGAGAGGAGAGGTTGAGGAAGACTCCATCCAGCAGCAGCACAACGGCATGGTGGTGATGGAGGCGTGGCAATCCCGCATGGCCGCCAAGCACCACGGGAGAGGAGGAGGAGGAGGCGGCAGGCTGCACCAAGAGAGGAGAGGTCCTCATGTGTGTTGGGCAGCCCCAAACCCCAAGTATATATAGGGAGGGAGGGCTGCGCCCCATCTAGGGTTTCCACCCCCAAGGGTGCGGCCAGCCCTAGATGGGGCTTGGGAGGCGGCCAAAAGGGGAGGGAGAGGGAGGCGCCCACTAGATGGGCCTTAGGGCCCATCTGCCCTAGGGTTTGCCCCCTCCCACTCTCCCTTGTGCCTTGGGACCCTTGTGGGGGGCGCACCAGCCCACCTGGGGCTGGTTCCCTCCCACACTTGGCCCATGCAGCCCTCCGGGGTTAGTGGCCCCACTTGGTGGACCCCCGGGACCCTCCCGGTGGTCCCGGTACGTTACCGGAAAAACCCGAAACTTTTCCGGTGACCAAAACAGGACTTCCCATATATAAATCTTTACCTCCGGACCATTCCGGAACTCCTCGTGACGTCCGGGATCTCATCCGGGACTCGAACAACATTTGGTAACCACATACAAACTTCCTTTATAACCCTAAGCGTCATCGAACCTTAAGTGTAGACCCTACGGGTTCGGAGACATGTAGACATGACCGAGGCGTTCTCCGGTCAATAACCAACAGCGGGATCTGGATACCCATGTTGGCTCCCACATGTTCCACGATGATCTCATCGGATGAACCACGATGTCAAGGACTCAATCAATCCGTATACAATTCCCTTTGTCTAGCGGTATTGCACTTGCCCGAGATTCGATCGTCGGTATCCCGATACCTTGTTCAATCTCGTTACCGGCAAGTCTCTTTACTCGTTCCGTAACACATCATCCGTGATCAACTCCTTGATCACATTGTACACATATGATGATGTCCTACCGAGTGGGCCCAGAGATACCTCTCATCAGCCGGAGTGACAAATCCATCTCGATTCGTGCCAACCAATGCACACTTTCGGAGATACCTAATGCACCTTTATAGCCACCCGATTCGTTGTGACGTTTGGTACACCAAAAGCATTCCTACGGTATCCGGAGTTGCACAATCTCATGGTCTAAGGAAAAGATACTTGACATTAGAAAAGCTTTAGCATACGAACTACGATCTTTGTGCTAGGCTTAGTATTGGGTCTTGTCCATCACATCATTCTACTAATGATGTGATCCCGTTATCAATGACATCCAATGTCCATGGTTAGGAAACCGTAATCATCTGTTGATCAACGAGCTAGTCAATAGAGGCTTACTAGGGACATGGTGTTGTCTATGTACCCACACATGTATCTGAGTTTCCTATCAATACAATTATAGCATGGATAATAAACGATTATCGTGAACAAGGAAATATAATAATAACTAATTTATTATTGCCTCTAGGGCATATTTCCAACAGTCTCCCACTTGCACTAGAGTCAATAATCTAGTTCACATCGCCATGTGATCAACAGTGGTAGGTCACATCGCCATGTGACCAACATCCAAAGAGTCTACTAGTGTCTCAAACTAGTTCACATCACCATGTGATTAAGTCTCAATGAGTTCTAGGGTTTGATCATGTTTTGCTTGTAAGAGAAGTTTTAGTCAACGGGTCTGCAGTATTCAGATCCGTATGTACTTCGCAATTCTCTATGTCATATTGTAAATGCTGCTTCCATGTTCCACTTGAAGCTATTCCAAATGGTTGCTCCACTATACGTATCCGGTTTGCTACTCAGAGTCACTCGGATAGGTGTCAAAGCTTGCATTGACGTAACAGTTTACGCCGAACTCTTTATCATCTCCATAATCGAGAAACATGTCCTTATTTACTCTAAGGACAATTTTGACTGCTCTCCAATGATCCATTCCTGGATCATTCTTGTACCCCTTGACTGACTCATGGCAAGGCACACTTCCGGTGCGGTACACAGCATAGCATACTATAGAGCCTATGTCTAAGGTATAGGGGACGACCTTCGTCCTTTCTCTCTTTTCTGCCGTGGTCGAGCTTTAACTCTTAACTTCATACCTTACAACTCAGGCAAGAACTCCTTCTTTGACTGATCCATCTTGAACACCTTCAAGATTATGTCAAGGTATGTGCTCATTTGAAAGTATTATTAAGCATTTTTGATCTATCCTTATAGATCTCGATGCTCAATGTTCAAGTAGCTTAATCCAGGTTTTCTATTGAAAACATCTTTCAAATAACCCTATATGCTTTCCAGAAATTCTACATCATTTCGATCATCAATATGTCAACAACATATACTCATCGAAATTCTATAGTGCTCCCACTCACTTCTTTGGAAATACAAGTTTCTCATAAACTTTGTATAAACCCAAAATCTTTGATCATCCTATCAAAGTGCATATTCCAACTCCGAGATGCTTACTCCGGTCCTTAGAAGGATCATTGGAGCTAGCATACCTTTAGCATCCTTAGGATCGACAAAACTTTTACGATTGTATCATATACAACCTTTCCTTACGTAAACGGTAAGGAAACTCGTCTTGACATCCATCTGCCAGATTTCATAAATGCAGCTAATGCTAACATGATTCCGACGGACTTAAGCATCGCTACGGATGAGAAAATCTCATCGTAGTCAACTCCTTGAACTTGTGAAAAACTCTTCGCCACAAGTCGAGCTTTACAGACGGTGATATTACCGTCCACGTCCGTCTTCTTCTTAAAGATCCATTTATCTCAATGGCTTACCGATCATTGGGCAAGTCCACCAAAGTCCATGCTTTGTTCTGATACATGGATCCTATCTCGGATTTCATGGCTTCTAACCATTTGTCGGAATTTGGGCCCACCATTGCTTCTCCATAGCTCGTAGGTTCATTGTTGTCTAGCAACATGACCTTCAAGACAGGATCACCGTACCACTCACGAAGCGATCTGCGTCCTTGTCGTCCTACGAGGTTCGGTAGTGACTTGATCCGAAACTTCATGATTACTATCATAAGCTTCTACTTCAATTGGTGTAGGTGCCACGGGAACAACTTCCTGTGCCCTGCTACACACTAGTTGAAGTGACGGTTCAATAACCTCATCAAGTCTCCACCATCCTCCCACTCAATCTTTCGAGACAAACTTTTCCTCGAGAAAGGACCCGATTCAAGAAACAATCCCTATTGCTTCCGGATCTGAATTAGGAGGTATACCCAACTGTTTTGGGTGTCCTATGAAGATGCATTTTTGTCCGCTTTGGGTTCGAGCTTATCAACCTGAAACTTTTCCACATAAGCGTCGCAGCCCCAAACTTTTAAGAAACGACAACTTAGGTTTCTCCAAACGGTGTCGTCTCAACGGAATTACGTGGTGCCCCATTAAAGTGAATGCGGTTGTCTCTAATGCCTAACCCATGAACGATAGTGGTAATTTGATAAGAAACATCATGGTACGCACCATATCTAATAGGGTGCAACTATGATGTTCGGACACACCATCACACTATGGTGTTCCAGGCGGTATTAGTTGTGAAACAATTTCCACAATGTCTCAATTGTGTACCAAACTCGCAACTCAGATATTCATCTCTATGATCATATCATAGATATTTTATCCTATTGTCACGACGATCTTTCAACTTCACCCTGAAATTACTTGAACCTTTCAATAATTCAGACTTTTGTTTCATCTACTCGAATCATCTGTGAAGTAAGAACATAACGATATTCACTGCATGCCTCAGCACTAATTGAACTGCACACATCAAAATGTGTTACTTCCAACAAGTTACTATCTTGTTCCATCTTACTGAAACGAGGCTTTTCAGTCATCTTGCCCATGTGGTATGTTTTGCATATCTCAAGTGATTCAAAATCAAGTGAGTCCAAATGATCCATCTGCATGGAGTTTCTTCACGTGTATACACCAATAGACATGGTTCGCATGTCTCAAACTTTTCAAAAGCAGTGAGTCAAAGATCCATCAACATGGAGCTTCTTCATGCGTTTACACCAATATGACTTACATGGCGTGCCACAAGTAAGTGGTACTATCATTACTATCTTATATCCTTTTGGCATGAAAATGTGTATCACTACGATCGAGATTCAATAAACCATTCATTTAGGTGCAAGACCATCGAAGGTATTATTCAAATAAATAGAGTAACCATTATTCTCCTTAAATGAATAACCGTATTGCGATAGACATAATCCAATCCTGTCTATGCTCAACATAAACACCAAATCACAATAATTATGGTTTAATACTAATCTTGATGGTAGAAGGAGCGTGCGATGTTTGATCACATCAAAATTGGAAACACTTCCAACACATATCGTCGACTCTCCTTTAGCTAGTCTCCGTTTATTCCGTAGCTCTTTTATTTGAGTTACTAACACTTAGCAACCGAACCGGTATCTAATACCACTGGTGCTACTAGGAGTACTAGTAAAGTACACATTAACATAATGTATATCAATATACTTCTATCGACCTTGCCAGCCTTCTCATCTACCAAGTATCTAGGGTAATTCTGCTGGTGGCTGTTCCCTTATTACGAAGCACTTAGTCTCGGGTTTGGGTTCAACCTTGGGTTTCTTCACTGGAGCAGCAACTGATTTGCCGTTTCATGAAGTGTCCCTTCTTGCCCTTGCCCTTCTTGAAACTAGTGGTTTCACCAACCATCAACAATTGATGATCCTTCTTGATTTCTACTTTCGCGGTGTCAAACATCGTGAATACCTCAAGGATCATCATATCTATCCCTTATATGTTATAGTTCATCACGAAGCTCTAGCAGCTTGGTGGCAATGACTTTGGAGAAACATCACTATATCATCTTGAAGATCAACTCCCACTCGATTCAAGTGATTGTTGCACTCAGACAATCTGAGCACAAGCTCAACGATTGAGCTTTTCTCCCTTAGTTTGTAGGCTAAGAAAATCGTCGGAGGTCTCATACCTCTCGACATGGGCACGAGCCTGAAATCCTAATTTCAGCCCTCGAAACATCTCATATGTTCCGCAACATTTCGAAAACGTCTTTCGTGCCTCAACTCTAAACCGTTTAACTGAACTATCACGTAGTTATCAAAATGTGTATGTCCGATGTTCGCAACATCCACAAACGACGTTTGGGGTTCAGCACACTGGCGGTGCATTAAGGACATAAGCTTTCTCTGTCCGCATAATCGCTCTCATCAACTTTCAACTATATTTTCTCTAGGAACATATCTAAGCAGTGGAACTAAAGCGCGAGCTTCGACATAATTTGCAAAAGGTCTTTTGACTATGTTCAAGATAATTAAGTTCATCTTATGAACTCCCACTCGAGATAGACATCCCTCTGGTCATCTAAGTGATTACATGATTCGAGTCAACTAGGCCGTGTCCGATCATCACGTGAGACGACTAGTCATCATCGGTGAACATCTTCATGTTGATCGTATCTACTATCGACTCATGCTCGACCTTTCGGTCTCGTGTTCCGAGGCCATGTCTGTACATGCTAGGCTCGTCAAGTTAACCCTAAGTGTATTGCGTGTGTTCCGAGGCCATATGCATACATGCTAGGCTCGTCAACACCGTTGTATGTGAGCGTAAGAATCCATCACACCGATCATCACGTGGTGCTTAGAAGCGACGAACTTTAGCAGCGGTGCACGTTAGGGAGAACACTTCTTGAAATTGTTGTAAGGATCATCTTATTTACTACCGTCGTTCTAAGTAAACAAGATGCATAAAATAATAAACATCACATGCAATTATATAGTAGTGACATGATATGGCCAATATCATATAGCTCCATTGATCTCCATCTTCGGGGCTCCATGATCATCATCGTCACCGGCATGACACCATGATCTCCATCATCATGATCTCCATCATCGTATCTTCATGAAGTTGTCTTGCCAACTATTACTTCTACTACTATGGCTACCGGTTAGCAATAAAGTAAAGTAATTACATGGCGTTGTTTAATGACACGCAGGTCATACAATAAATAAAGACAACTCCTATGGCTCCTGCCGGTTGTCATACTCATCGACATGCAAGTCGTGAATCCTATTACAAGAACATGATCAATCTCATACATCACATATCATTCATCACATTCTTCTTGGCCATATCACATCACATAGCATACCCTGCAAAAACAAGTTAGGCGTCCTCTAATTGTTGTTTGCATGTTTTACGTGGCTGATATGTGTTTCTAGCAAACGTTTCTTACCAGCATAAAACCACAACGTGATATGCCAATAGCTATTTACCCTTCATAAGGACCCTTTTCATCGAATCCGTTCCGACTAAAGTGGGAGGCGGCACCGCTAGCCACCTTATGCACCAAGTGCATGTCGATCAGTGGAACTGTCTCACGTGAAATGCGTGTAAGGTCGGTCCGGCCGCTTCATCCCACAATACCGTCGAAACAAGATTGGACTAGTAACGGTAAGAATATTGAACATCATCAACGCCCACAACTACTTTGTGTTCTACTCGTGCAAAGAATCTACGCAATAGACCTAGCTCGATACCCTTTGTTGGGGAGCGTGGCAGAAATTCAAAATTTTCTCGCATCACCAAGATCAATCTATGGAGATTCTAGCAACAAGAGGAAAGGAGAGTGCATCTACATACCCTTGTAGATCGCTAAGCGGAAGCGTTCAAGAGAACGGGGTTGAAGGAGTCATACTCGTCGTGATCCAAATCACCGGAGATCCTAGTGCGAGCAGACGGCACCTCCGCGTTCAACACACGTACAGCCGGTGGCGTCTCCCATGCCTTGATCCAGCAAGGAGAGAGGAGAGGTTGAGAAGACTCCATCCAGCAGCAGCACAACGGCATGGTGGTGATGGAGGAGCGTGGCAATCCCGCATGGCCGCCAAGCACCACGGGAGAGGAGGAGGAGGAGGCGGGGCTGCACCAAGAGAGGAGAGGTCCTCATGTGTGTTGGGCAGCCCCAAACCCCAAGTATATATAGGGGAGGGAGGCTGCGCCCCATCTAGGGTTTCCACCCCAAGGGGTGCGGCCAGCCCTAGATGGGGCTTGGGAGGCGGCCAAAGGGAGGGAGAGGGCGCCCACTAGATGGGCCTTAGGGCCCATCTGCCCTAGGGTTTGCCCTCCCACTCTCCCTTGCGCTTGGGCCCCTTGTGGGCGCACCAGCCCACCAGGGCTGGTTCCTCCCACACTTGGCCCATGCAGCCCTCCGGGGTTAGTGGCCCCACTTGGTGGACCCCGGGACCCTCCGGTGGTCCCGTGCGTTCTTGGAAAAACCGAAACTTTTCCGGTGACCAAAACAGGACTTCCATATATAAATCTTTACCTCCGGACCATTCCGGAACTCCTCGTGACGTCCGGGATCTCATCCGGACTCGAACAACATTTGGTAACCACATACAAACTTCCTTTATAACCCTAGCGTCATCGAACCTTAAGTGTGTAGACCCTACGGGTTCGGAGACATGTAGACATGACCGAGGCGTTCTCCGGTCAATAACCAACAGCGGGATCTGGATACCCATGTTGGCTCCCACATGTTCCACGATGATCTCATCGGATGAACCACGATGTCAAGGACTCAATCAATCCCGTATACAATTCCCTTTGTCTAGCGGTATTGCACTTGCCCGAGATTCGATCGTCGGTATCCGATACCTTGTTCAATCTCGTTCTTGGCAAGTCTCTTTACTCGTTCCGTAACACATCATCCGTGATCAACTCCTTGATCACATTGTACATTATGATGATGTCCTACCGAGTGGGCCCAGAGATACCTCTCATCAACCGGAGTGACAAATCCAGTCTCGATTCGTGCCAACCCAGCAGACACTTTCGGAGATACCTGTAATGCACCTTTATAGCCACCCGATTCGTTGTGACGTTTGGTACACCAAAGCATTCCTACGGTATCCGGGAGTTGCACAATCTCATGGTCTAAGGAAAAGATACTTGACATTAGAAAAGCTTTAGCATACGAACTACGATCTTTGTGCTAGGCTTAGTATTGGGTCTTGTCCATCACATCATTCTACTAATGATGTGATCCCGTTATCAATGACATCCAATGTCCATGGTTAGGAAACCGTAACCATCTGTTGATCAACGAGCTAGTCAATAGAGGCTTACTAGGGACATGGTGTTGTCTATGTACCCACACATGTATCTGAGTTTCCTATCAATACAATTATAGCATGGATAATAAACGATTATCGTGAACAAGGAAATATAATAATAACTAATTTATTATTGCCTCTAGGGCATATTTCCAACAATAGCACTATGGGTGGAATAGAATATAATGATGGGGGTTATGTGGAGAAGAAAAAAAAGGAGAAAGCCTCACATCAATGCGGCTAATCAACGAGCTATGGAGATGCCCATCGATTGATGTTAATGCAAGGAGTAGGGATTGCCATGCAACGGATGCACTAGAGCTATAAATGCATGAAAGGTCAACAAAAGAAACTAAGTGGGGTGTGCATCCAACTTGCTTCCTCACGAACACCTAGGGCATTTGAGGAAGCCCATTGTTGGAATATACAAGCCAAGTTCTATAATGAAAAATTCCCACTAGTATATGAAAGTGACAAAACAAGAGACTCTCTATCATGAAGATCTTGGTGCTACATTTGAAGCACAAGTGTGGAAAAAGGATAGTAGCATTGCCCATTTATATATATATTTTTGGGCCTTTTTTATTTGGCCTTTTTTCATTGGGACAATGCTCTATGAATGATGATCATCACACTTCTATTTATTTACAACTCAATGATTACAACTCGATACTAGAACAAAGTATGACTCTATATGAATGCCTCCGGCGGTGTACCGGGATGGGCAATGAATCAAGAGTGACATGTATGAAAAATTATGAACAGTGGCTTTGCCACAAATACGATGTCAACTACATGATCATGCAAAGCAATATGACAATGATGAACGTGTCATGATAAACGGAACGGTGGAAAGTTGCATGGCAATATATCTCGGAATGGCTATGGAAATGCCATAATAGGTAGGTATGGTGGCTGTTTTGAGGAAGATATAAGGAGGTCTATGTGTGATAGGCGTATCATATCACGGGGTTTGGATGCACCGTGAAGTTTGCACCAACTCTCAAGGTGAGAAAGGGCAATGCAGTGCACCAAGTGGCTAGCAATGATGGAAGGGTAAGAGTCGTATAATCCATGGACTCAACATTAGTCATAAAGAACTCACATACTTATTGCAAAAATCTACAAGTCATCAAAAACCAAGCACTACGCACATGCTCCTAGGGGGATAGATTGGTAGGAAAAGACCATCGCTCGTCCCCGACCACCACTCATAAGGAGGACAATCAAAGAACACCTCATGTTTCGTGATTTGTTACATAACGTTTACCATACGTGCATGCTACGGGACTTGCAAACTTCAACACAAGTATTTCTCAAATTCACAACTACTCAACTAGCACAACTTTAATATCACTACCTCCATGTCTCCAAACAATCAGCAATCATCAAACTTCTCTTAGTATTCAACACACTCATAAGAAAGTTTTTACTAGTCTTGAATACCTAGCATATTAGGACTAATTTCCCAATTTAAGCAAATTACCAAGCTGTTTAAGCTCAAAATAATATAAGTGAAGCATGAGAGAATAATAGTTTCTATAAAACAAAAACACCGTCGTGCTCTAAAAGATATAAGTAAAGCACTAGAGCAAAAACTATATAGCTCAAAAGATATAAGTGAAGCACATAGAGTATTCTAATAAATTCCGAATCATGTGCGTCTCTCTCAAAAGGTGTGTACAGCAAGGATGATTGTGGTAAACTAAAAAAGCAAAGACTCAAATCATACAAGACGCTCCAAGCAAAACACTTATCATGTGGTTAATAAAAATATAACTCCAAGTAAAGTTACCGATGGATGAAGACGAAAGAGGGGATGCCTTCCGGGGCATCCCCAAGCTTTGGCTTTTTGGTGTCCTTAGATTATCTTGGGGTTCCATGGGCATCCCCAAGCTTAGGCTCTTGCCACTCCTTGTTCCATAATCCATCAACTCTTTACCCAAAACTTGAAAACTTCACAACACAAAACTCAACAGAAAATCTCGTGAGCTCCGTTAGCGAAAGAAAACAAAACACCACTTCAAGGTACTGTATTTAACTCATTCTTTATTTATATTGGTGTTAAACCTACTGTATTCCAACTTCTCTATGATTTATAAACTATTTCACTAGCCATAGATTCATTAAAATAAGCAGACAACACACGAAAAACAGAATCTGTCAAAAACAGAACAGTCTGTAGTAATCTGTAACTAACGCAAACTTCTGGAACTCAGAAAAATCTACCAAAATAGGAAGACCTGGATAATTTGTTTATTGATCTACTGCAATTGGAATAAGTATTTTATCACGTTCTGGTGATTTTTAACAATTTTTTTCGTGAACATAAAGTTTCTGGAATTTTCAGCAAGATCAAATAACTATCATCCAAGAAGATCTTGTAGGTTTAACTTGGCAAAAACACTAATTAAAACACAAAAACAAATCTAACCAGAGGCTAGATCAAAGATTTATTCCTAAACAGAAGCAAAAAGCAAAAAACGAAAATAAAATTGGGTTGCCTCCCAACAAGCGCTTTTCTTTAAAGCCTTTTTAGCTAGGCATAGATAATTTTAATGATGCTCACATGAAAGACAAGAATTGAAGCGCAAAGGGAGCATCATAAAACACGTGATAAACACATCTAAGTCTAACATACTTCCTATGCATAGGCATATTATAAGTAAACAAATTTGCAAGGCAAGCAAAAACTAGCATATGCAAGGAAGAAGAAAGTGACGGTAGCAATCTCAACATGACGAGAGGTAATTTAGAGATAAAAGTTTCTACAACCATATTTTCCTCTATCATAATAATTACATGTAGGATCATAAGAAAATTCAACAATATAGCTATCACATAACATATTCTCTTCATGATCCACATGCATGCAAAGTTGACACTCTTCCGAAATAGTGGGATTATCATTAACTAAAGTCATGACCTCTCCAAACCCACTTTTATCAAAAATTTCATAAGATTTAATATTTTCTAAATATGAGGGATCTAAAGTTGACACTCTTACAAACCCACTTTCAATATTATTGCAAACATTATTATCAATCTCATATTCATCATGGGGCTTAAATAAATTTTCAAGATCATAAGAAGAATCACCCCAATCATGATCATTGCAACAAGTAGAGGACATAGCAAAACTACCACCCCCAAGCTTAGGGTTTTGCATATTATTAGCACAATTGACATTAAGAAAATTTATAGTAAAATTATTGCAATCATGCTTTTCATCGAAGGAACTACCAAGTATGGGTGCATTAGCAACGATCTCATGTTTAACGTAAGGAACTATAGCAAATTCATCTTCATAAATATTGGCATCATGGCCACAAGGATAGCAAGCATCATGTTCATCAAGGGATATTTCAATCAAATCATCGGAATCATAATTATCTATAGATTCATGCATATCATTATTTTCTTTAGAAGCAACGGTCATCCTTTCAATAAATTCTTTGACATAGACATTATGAGCATAGTTTTCATAGCAATATTCAAGTATGTCAAGATTTTCAGATTCGTAAAGAGTAGTATCATACTTTTCAATCAAAGAAGCAACTTCAAAAGAACCCTTAAAAGCAACAAACTCTTCAATTTGTTTAATATCATAGTAGCTATAAACACCCTTTGCATAAGAAGATAAGATTTCATTTTCATTAAACTCACATAGGTAGGGGAGGTGTTTTTTAGGGTTCTTAGAGCAACAAGTAATATCACAAATTTCACAAAGATTCCAATCATAACACAGCAATTTGTTTATTTGATTCCATAAGAGTCTCCCTTTTTCAGGCAAACAGTGACACACAAAATGAGCATGCTCATCTAAAGATTTCCCATCAACTAGGCTAGTTGGGGTTTCAGCACGAGCGCATAAGGATCAAAGATGATCCAAGTAGAACACTTTAAGTGGATCCATATCAATAGATTTTTAGCAAGCAAATAGAAGGCACGTGGAAACGCAAACAAAAAGGCATACGGGAAGAAGGCGAATAAAACGGCAAGGGTGAAGTGGGGGACAGGAAAACGAGAGGCAAATTGCAAATAATGTAATGCGAGGGATAAGGGTTTGTGATGGGTACTTGGTATGTCTTGACTTGACTTGACTTGGCGCGAATCTCCTCGGCAACGGCGCTAGAAATCCTTCTTGCTACATCTTGAGCACTGCGTTGGTTTTCCCTTGAAGAGGAAAGGGTGATGCAGTAAAGTAGCGTAAGTATTTCCCTCAGTTTTTGAGAACCAAAGTATCAATCCAGTAGGAGACCACGCTCAAGTCCCACGCACCTACACAAACAAATAAGAACCTTGCAACCAACGCGATAAAGGGGTTGTCCATCCCTTCATGGTCACTTACGAGAGTGAGATCTGATAGATATGATAAGATAATATTTTTGGTATTTTTATAATAAAGATGCAAAGTAAAATAAAAGGCAATAAAAATAGCTAAGTGTTGGAAGATTAATATGATGAAAAATAGACCCGGGGGCCATAGGTTTCACTAGTGGCTTCTCTCAAGAGCATAAGTATTACGGTGGGTGAACAAATTACTGTTGAGCAATTGATAGAATTGAGCATAGTTATGAGAATATCTAGGTATGATCATGTATATAGGCATCACGTCCGCGACAAGTAGACCGAAACGATTCTACATCTACTACTATTACTCCACACATCAACTGCTATCCAGCATGCATCTAGAGTATTAAGTTCATAAGAACAGAGTAACACTTTAAGCAAGATGACATGATGTAGAGGGATAAACTCATGCAATATGATATAAACCCCATCTTGTTATCCTCGATGGCAACAATACAATACGTGCCTTTCTGCCTCTGGTGTCACTGGGAAAGGACACCGCAAGATTGAACCTAAAGCTAAGCACTTCTCCCATTGCAAGAAAGGTCAATCTAGTAGGCCAAACCGAACTGATAATTCGAAGAGACTTGCGAAGATAACCAATCATACATAAAAGAATTCAGAGAAGATTCAAATATTGTTCATAGATAAACTTGATCATAAATCCACAATTCATCGGTCTCAACAAACACACCGCAAAAGAAGATTACATCGAATAGATCTCCACGAGAATCGTGGAGAACTTTGTATTGAGATCCAAAGAGAGAGAATAATCCATCTAGCTAATAACTATGGACCCGAAGGTCTGAGGTAAACTACTCACACATCATCAGAGAGGCTATGGTTTTGATGTAGAAGTCGTCCGTGATTAATGGCCCCCTCCGGCAGGACGCCGGGAAAGGCCCCAACATGGGATCTCACGGGTACAGAAGGTTGCGGCGGTGGAATTAGGTTTTCGTGGATTCCCCTGATGGTTTCAGGGTATGTAGGTATATATAGGAGGAAGAAGGTACGTCGGTGGAGCAACATGGGCCCCATGAGGGTGGAGAGCGCGCTTGGGGGGGTAGGCGCGCCCCCCTGCCTCGTGCTCTCCTCGTTGATTTCTTTACGTGAACTCCAAGTCCTTTGGATCAGTTTGTTCCGAAAATCACGTTCCCGAAGGTTTCATTCCGTTTGGACTCCGTTTGATATTCTTTTTCTGCGAAACTCTGAAATAGGCAAAAAACAACAATTTGGGATGGGCCTCCGGTTAATAGGTTAGTCCCAAAAATAATATAAAAGCGTATAACAAAGCCCATTAATCATCCAAAATAGAATATAATATAGCATGAAGCAATCAAAAATTATAGATACATCGGAGACGTATCAATGGTCTAGAAGGACAGGGTGAAGAAGCAGGCTACGGTGATCGAACAATGGAGGAGGAAAGACATGATTATGATGGCTCCGGTGACCGAATGCCGGTGCAAGAAGGAGACCGTGATGACGGCTCCGGTGACTGAACAGATTCGCCAGGTATATATATTAATTAAGCCTGTGCTGACTAGCTAATTGATGCATTTATTGTTTTGGTATGTACACATATTAACTCTCATCTTTCTTCTTTTTTCTAGCCCTCCGGATCAAGCACAACTTCGGTAAAGAAACGAGGCCCGAAGAAAAAGTTGTGCTCGGATGAAAGGTTTGAGATCACAGCAATCACGCACGATGGCCAACCGATTGAACCCATCGGACCAAGGAAGCATTTTCTGCTCAGTGCGGGGTTCTTGTTAGGGACAAGATCCTGATCAGCATCCACCAATGGTTTAAGCCTAAGAAGGAAGACCCTGAGGTGTCTTATGTCAACGATATGCAGAAAGATGATCTTTGGACCGCGCTGAAGGAAAATTTCACCCTACTGCCAGAGGAGGATCCGAAGAAGCCAGTTAAAGAGTAATTGATCAAGTCTCATGCTCTTAAGAAGATGGCAGATCTATTCAGGAGGTGGAAGAATGAGCTGAAAACAATGTTTGTCGACAACGAGAAGACACTAGAATTCACCGGCCGGTATGAGAAGATCAGATATCACTGGCCCGCAATTGTGGCCTGATACGTCTCCAACGTATCTATAATTTTTGATTGTTCCATGCTATTATATTATCTGTTTTGGATGTTTATGTTCTTTATTAAACACTTTTATATTATTTTTGGGACTAACCTATTGACCCGAGCCCAATGCGATTCTGTTTTTTCCCTTGTTTGATGTTTGAAGAAAAGGAATATCAAACGAATCGAAACGGAATGAAACCAAATGGAGAAGTTATTTTGGAAGAAAAGCTACGGAAAAACTTGGAGTGCACGTCAGAAAAAAACGAGGAGCCACGAGTGGGGGCTCCCCACCCAGGCGCGCCCTCCACCCTCGTGGGCCCCTCGTGGCTCCCTTGACGTACTTCTTCCGCCTATATATATATACATCCATATACCCTAAAACCTTCAGAGACGAGAATAGATAGGGAGTTCCATCGCCGCAAGCCTCTGTAGCCACCAAAAACCAATCGGGACCCTGTTCCGGCACCCTGCCGGAGGGGGATCCCTCACCGGTGGCCATCTTCATCATCCCGGCGCTCTCCATGACGAGGAGGGAGTAGTTCTCCCTCGGGGCTGAGGGTATGTACCAGTAGCTATGTGTTTGATCTCTCTCTCTCTCTCTCTCTCTCTCTCTCTCTCTCTCGTTCTTGATTTGGCACGATCTTGATGTATCGCGAGCTTTGCTATTATAGTTGGATCTTATGTTTCTTCTCCCCCTCTACTCTCTTGTAATGAATTGAGTTTTCCCCTTGAAGTAATCTTATCGGATTGAGTCTTTAAAGATTTGAGAACACTTGATGTATGTCTTGCCGTGCGTATCTGTGGTGACATTGGGATATCACGTGATTCACTTGATGTATGTTTTGGTGATCAACTTGCGGGTTCCGCCCATGAACGTATGCATAGGGGTTGGCACACGTTTTCATCGTGATTCTTCGGTAGAAACTTTGGGGCACTCTTTGAAGTTCTTTGTGTTGGCTGAATAGATGAATCTGAGATTGTGTGATGCATATCGTATAATCATACCCACGGATACTTGAGGTGACATTGGAGTATCTAGGTGACATTAGGGTTTTGGTTGATGTGTGCCTAAGCTTGGGGATGCCCAAGGCACCCCAAGGTAATATTCATGGATAACCAAGAGCCTAAGCATGGGGATGCCCCGGAAGGCATCCCCTCTTTCGTCTTCGTTCATCGGTAACTTTACTTGGAGCTGTATTTTTATTCACCACATGATATGTGTTTTGCTTGGAGCGTCATTTTATTTTGTTAGTATTTTCTTGCTGTTTTTAGATTAATGTTTTGCATCTTTATTTTCAATAAAATTGTCAAGGATAGCCTTTACTATGCTTATTTTGCAAGTATACATGTTGCTGTTTGAAAACAGAAAGTTTACCGCTGTTGCAAAAATTCCCTAGAAAAGTCAGAATGTGATAAAATGTTGAAACCTTTTGCATAATAAGCTCTGATAAATTTAATACAGTGGGAAATTTATTTCATAATTTTTGGAGCTAGGGAAGTATGGATCTTGCTGCACTCTTTACAGACTGTCCTGTTTAGGCAGATTGCTGTTATGTTTGCATTGTTTGCATATGTTTGCCTGTTTAATGATTATATTTGAGGATATGACTATTAAATATGCAGAGGCATTTAGTATGCAATGTTGAATAATAATTTTAGTGATTTGCTACAGTATAGTATGATAAGGTTTTTGCATTGGTTTATGCTAACTTATCTCACGAGTCCTTGTTGAGTTTAGTGTGGATGAAGCTTTTGAGATTTAGGAAACCGTGATATGAGAGGAATTAGGGAGACACAAAAGCTCAAGCTTGGGGATGCCCAAGGCACCCCAAGATAATATTTCAAGAAGTCTCAAGCATCTAAGCTTGGGGATGCCCCGGTAGGCATCCCACCTTTCTTCTTCAACAATTATCGGTTAGTATCGGTTGAACCTAAGTTTTTGCTTCTTCACATGATGTGTGATATCCTTGAAATGTCATTTTATTTTGCCTTGCTTGCTGTTTGAATAAAATACCAAGATCTGAAATTATTAAATGGGAGAGTCTTCACATAGTTGAATAATTATTCGACTACTCATTGATCTTCACTTATATCTTTCGGAGTAGTTTGTTGTTTGCTCTAGTGCTTCACTTATACCTTTTAGAGCACGGTGGTGGTTTTATTTTGAAGAAATAGATGAACTCTCATGCTTCACTTATATTATTTTGAGAGTCCTAAACAGCATGGTAATTTGCTTAATCCTAATATGCTAGTCATACAAGATTTGTAAGAATTTTTATGAGTGTGTTGAATACTAAGAAAGGTTTGATGCTTGATAATTGTTTTGAGATATGAAGATGGTGATATTAGAGTCATGCTAGTTGAGTAGTTGTGAATTTGAGAATTACTTGTGTTAAATTTTGTGATTCCCGTAGCATGCACGTATGGTGAACCGTTATGTGATGAAGTCAGAGCATGATTTATTTATTGATTGTCTTCCTTATGAGTGGCGGTCGAGGACGAGCGATGGTCTTTTCCTACCAATCTATCCCCCTAGGAGCATGCGCGTAATACTTTGCTTTGATAAGTTGTAGATTTTTGCAATAAGTATATGAGTTCTTTATGACTAATGTTGAGTCCATGGATTATACGCACTTTTCTTCCTTCCACCATTGCTAGCCTCTCTAATACCACACACTTTTCGCCGGTATCATACACCCACCATATACCTTCCTCAAAGCAGCCACCATACCTACCTATCATGGCATTTCCATAGCCATTCCGAGATATATTGCCATGCAACTTTCCACCGTTTCGTTTATTATGACACGCTCTATCATTGTCATATTGCTTTGCATGATCATGTAGTTGACATCGTATTTGTGGCAAAGCCACCGTTCATAATTCTTTCATACATGTCACTCATGAGTCATTGCACATCCCGGTACACCGCCGGAGGCATTCATATAGAGTCATATTTTGTTCTAAGTATCGAGTTGTAATTCTTGAGTTGTAAGTAAATAAAAGTGTGATGATCATCATTATTAGAGCATTGTCCCAGTGAGGAAAGGATGATGGAGACTAAGATTCCCCCACAAGCCGGGATGAGACTCCGGACGTAAAAAAAAAAAGAGGCCATAAAAAAAGAGAAAAGGCCCAAATAAAAAAAATGAGAGAAAAAGAGAGAAGGGGCAATGCTACTATCCTTTTACCACACTTGTGCTTCAAAGTAGCACCATAATCTTCATGATAGAGAGTCTCCTATGATATCACTTTCATATACTAGTGGGAATTTTTCATTATAGAACTTGGCTTGTATATTCCAATGACGGGCTTCCTCAAAATGCCCTAGGTCTTCGTGAGCAAGCGAGTTGGATGCACACCCACTTAGTTTCTTTTGTTGAGCTTTCATATACTTATAGCTCTAGTGCATCCGTTGCATGGCAATCCCTACTCACTCACATTGATATCTATTGATGGGCATCTCCATAGCCCGTTGATACACCTAGTTGATGTGAGACTATCTTCCTCCTTTTGTCTTCTCCACAACCACCTATTCCACCTATAGTGCTATGTCCATGGCTCACGCTCATGTATTGCGTGAAGATTGAAAAAGTTTGAGAATGTCAAAAGTATGAAACAATTGCTTGGCTTGTCATCGGGGTTGTGCATGATTTAAATACTTTGTGTGGTGAAGATAGAGCATAGCCAGACTATATGATTTTGTAGGGATAACTTTCTTTGGCCATGTTATTTTGAGAAGACATAATTGCTTTGTTAGTATGCTTGAAGTATTATTATTTTTATGTCAATATGAACTTTTATCTTGAATCTTTCGGATCTGAATATTCATATCACAACTAAGAAGAATTACATTGAAATTATGCCAAGTAGCATTCCACATCAAAAATGTTGTTTTTATCATTTACCTACTCGAGGACGAGCAGGAATTAAGCTTGGGGATTACGATCGTCTCCAACGTATCTATAATTTTGATTGTTCCATGCTATTATATTATCTGTTTTGGATGTTTATGGGCTTTATTAAACACTTTTATATTATTTTGGGACTAACCTATTGACCCGAGCCAGTGCAGTTCTGTTTTTCCCTTGTTTGATGTTTGAAGAAAAGGAATATCAAGCGAGTCGAAACGGAATGAAACCAACTGGAGAAGTTATTTTTGGAAGGAAAGCTACCGGAAAAACTTGGAGTGCACGTCAGGAAAGAAACGAGGGAGCCACGAGGTAGGGGGGCTCCCCCCCACCCAGGCGCGCCCTCCACCCTCGTGGGCCCCTCGTGGCTCCCTTGACGTACTTCTTCCGCCTATATATATATATATACATCCATATACCCTAAAACCTTCAGAGACGAGAATAGATAGGGAGTTCCATTGCCGCAAGCCTCTGTAGCCACCAAAAACCAATCGGGACCCTGTTCCGGCACCCTGCTGGAGGGGGTGATCCCTCACCGGTGGCCATCTTCATCATCTCGGCGCTCTCCAAGACGAGGAGGGAGTAGTTCACCCTCGGGGCTGAGGGTATGTACCACTAGCTATGTGTTTGATCTCTCTCTCTCTCTCTCTCTCTCTCTCTCTCTCTCGCGTTCTTTATTTGGCACGATCTTGATGTATCACGAGCTTTGCTATTATAGTTGGATCTTATGTTTCTTCTCCCGCTCTACTCTCTTGTAATGAATTGAGTTTTCCCCTTGAAGTAATCTTATCGGATTGAGTCTTTAAAGATTTGAGAACACTTGATGTATGTCTTGTCGTGCGTATCTGTGGTGACATTGGGATATCACGTGATTCACTTGATGTATGTTTTGGTGATCAACTTGCGGGTTCCGCCCATGAACGTATGCATAGGGGTTGGCACACGTTTTCGTCGTGATTCTCCGGTAGAAACCTTGGGGCACTCTTTGAAGTTCTTTGTGTTGGTTGAATAGATGAATCTGAGATTGTGTGATGCATATCGTATAATCATACCCACGGATACTTGAGGTGACATTGGAGTATCTAGGTGACATTAGGGTTTTGGTTGATGTGTGTCTTAAGGTGTTATTCTAGTACGAACTCTAGGGCTGTTTGTGACACTTATAGGAATAGCCCAATGGATTGATTGGAAAGAATAACTTTGAGGTGGTTTCGTACCCTACCATAATCTCTTCGTTTGTTCTCCGCTATTAGTGACTTTGGAGTGACTCTTTGTTGCATGTTGTGGGATAGTTATATGATCCAATTATGTTATAGTTGTTGAGAGAACTTGCACTAGTGAAAGTATGAACCCTAGGCCTTGTTTCAACGCATTGCAATACCGTTTGTGCTCACTTTTATCATTTGTTACCTTGCTGTTTTTATATTTTCAGATTACAAAAACCTATATCTACCGTCCATATTGCACTTGTATCACCATCTCTTCGCCGAACTAGTGCACCTATACAATTTACCATTGTATTGGGTGTGTTGGGGACACAAGAGACTCTATGTTATTTGGTTGCAGGGTTGCTTGAGAGAGACCATCTTCATCCTACGCCTCCCACGGATTGATAAACCTTAGATCATCCACTTGACGGAAATTTGCTACTGTCCTACAAACCTCTGCACTTGGAGGCCCAAAAACGTCTACAAGAAGAAGGTTGCGTAGTAGACATCAAGCTCTTTTCTGGCGCCGTTGCCGGGGAGGCTAGGTAAGCGGCACTCACACCCCGTCAACTAAGCTCTTTTCTGGCGCCGTTGTCGGGGAGGTGAGTGCTTCAAGGTATATCTTTAGATCTTGCAATCGAATCTTTTTGTTTCTTGTTTTATCACTAGTTTAGTTTATAAAAGAAAACTACAAAAAAATGGAATTGAGTTTGTCTCATACGCTTCATCTTTTTAATATCTTTCGTGAGAATGATGGAAAGGAAAATTGTGCCAAAGTGTTAGAAGAAGAATGCATTAGAATGTTTGGCACTAAATATTTGAATGATGAGCATGATTGCAATGTTGTTAGTATTAATTCCTTGAATATCCATGATGCTAATGATATGCAAAGCCACAAGCTTGGGGAAGCTATGTTTGATGAAGATGATATTTTTTGTCCCCCAAGCTTTGATGAGCAAATTTACTATGATGAAAGCATGCCTCCTATCTATGATGATTATTGTGATGACACGTATGCTTTAAAGAATAATGATAACCATGAAACTTGTCATCTTGATCTTAATTTTCAATCAAATTATAGTTATTTTGTTGAGTTTGCTTCCACTATTATTCACGAGAAGAATTTTGCTTATGCGGAGAGTAATAAAATTTCTATGCAAGTAGATCATGAAAAGAATGCTTTAGGTGCTGGTTATATTGTTGAATTAATTCATGATGCTACTGAAAATTATTATGAGAGAGGATCATATGCTTCTACATATTGCAATAATATCAAGTTTCCTCTCTATGTGCTTAAAATCTTGAAGTTATGCTTGTTTTACCTTCCTATGCAAGTTGATTCTTGTTCCCATAAGTTGATTGCTCACAAAATCCCTATGCATAGGAAGTGGGTTAGACTTAAATGTGCTAGTCATATTCTACATGATGCTCTCTTTATGTTTCAATTCTTATCTTTTATGTGAGCATCATTGAAATCATCACGCCTAGCTAGGGGCCTTAAATGATAGCGCTTGTTGGGAGGCAACCCAATTTTATTTTAGTTTCTTGATTTTTGGTTCTGTTTAGTAATAAATAATCCATATAGCTTCTGGTTAGATGTGGTTTTATGTTTTAATTAGTGTTTGTGCCAAGTAGAACCTTTGGGAAGACTTGGATGAAGTCTTTATGATCATGCTGTAAAAAACAGAAACTTTAGCGCTCACGAGATTAGCTTCAACTTTTTACTGGAGAGTGATATTTAGTTGATTATTTTTGAATATGATTACTAGACAAATTCCTCAGGTCCACCAATTTATTTTAGAATTTTTGGAGTTCCATAAGTTTGCGTTAGTTACAGATTATTACAGACTGTTCTGTTTTTGACAGATTTTGTTTTCATTGTGTTGTTTGCTTATTTTGATGAATCTATGGCTAGTAAAATAGTTTATAAACCATAGAGAAGTTGGAATACAGTAGGTTTAACACCAATATAAATAAATAATGAGTTCATTACAGCACCTTGAAGTGGTGTTTTGTTTTCTTTCGCTAACGGAGCTTATGAGTTTTCTGTTAAGTTTTGTGTTGTGAAGTTTTCAAGTTTTGGGTAAAGATTCGATGGACTATGGAATAAGGAGTGGCAAGAGCCTAAGATTGGGGATGCCCAAGGCACCCCAAGGTAATATTCATGGATAACCAAGAGCCTAAGCATGGGGATGCCCCGGAAGGCATCCCCTCTTTCGTCTTCGTTCATCGGTAACTTTACTTGGAGCTATATTTTTATTCACCACATGATATGTGTTTTGCTTGGAGCGTCATTTTATTTTGTTAGTATTTGCTTGCTGTTTTTATATTAATGTTTTGCATCTGTATTTTCAATAAAATTGTCAAGGATAGCCTTTACTATGCTTATTTTGCAAGTATACATGTTGCTGTTTGAAAACAGAAAGTTTACCGCTGTTGCAAAAATTCCCTAGAAAAGTAAGAATGTGATAAAATGTTGAAACCTTTTGCATAATAAGCTCTGATAAATTTACTACAGTGGGAATTTATTTCATAATTTTTGGAGCTAGGGAAGTATGGATCTTGCTGCACTCTTTACAGACTGTCCTGTGTAGGCAGATTGCTGTTATGTTTACATTGTTTGCATATGTTTGCTTGTTTAATGATTCTATCTGAGGATAGGACTATTAAATATGCAGAGGCATTTAGTATGCAATGTTGAATAATAATTTTAGTGATTTGCTACAGTATAGTATGATAAGGTTTTTGCATTGGTTTATGCTAACTTATCTCACGAGTCCTTGTTGAGTTTAGTGTGGATGAAGCTTTTGAGATTTAGGAAACCGTGATATGAGAGGAATTAGGGAGACACAAAAGCTCAAGATTGGGGATGCCCAAGGCACCCCAAGATAATATTTCAAGAAGTCTCAAGCATCTAAGCTTGGGGATGCCCCGGTAGGCATCCCACCTTTCTTCTTCAACAATTATCGGTTAGTATCGGTTGAACCTAAGTTTTTGCTTCTTCACATGATGTGTGATATCCTTGAAATGTAATTTTATTTTGCCTTGCTTGCTGTTTGAATAAAATACCAAGATCTGAAATTATTAAATGGAAGAGTCTTCACATAGTTGAATAATTATTCGACTACTCATTGATCTTCCCTAATATCTTTCGGAGTAGTTTGTTGTTTGCTCTAGTGCTTCACTTATATATTTTAGAGCACGGTGGTGGTTTTATTTTGAAGAAATAGATGAACTCTCATGCTTCACTTATATTATTTTGAGATTCCTAAACAGCATGGTAATTTGCTTAATCCTAATATGCTAGTCATACAAGATTTGTAAGAATTCTTATGAGTGTGTTGAATACTAAGAAAAGTTTGATGCTTGATAATTGTTTTGAGATATGAAGATGGTGATATTAGAGTCATGCTAGTTGAGTAGTTGTGAATTTGAGAATTACTTGTGTTAAATTTTGTGATTCCCGTAGCATGCACGTATGGTGAACCGTTATGTGATGAAGTCGGAGCATGATTTATTTATTGATTGTCTTCCTTATGAGTGGCGGTCGGGGACGAGCGATGGTCTTTTCCTACCAATCTATCCCCCTAGGAGCATGCGCGTAATACTTTGCTTTGATAAGTTGTAGATTTTTGCAATAAGTATATGAGTTCTTTATGACTAATGTTGAGTCCATGGATTATACGCACTTTTCTTCCTTCCACCATTGCTAGCCTCTCTAATACCACACACTTTTCGCCGGTATCATACACCCACCATATACCTTCCTCAAAACAGCCACCATACCTACCTATCATGGCATTTCCATAGCCATTCCGAGATATATTGCCATGCAACTTTCCACCGTTTCGTTTATTATGACACGCTCCATCATTGTCATATTGCTTTGCATGATCATGTAGTTGACATCGTATTTGTGGCAAAGCCACCGTTCATAATTCTTTCATACATGTCACTCATGAGTCATTGCACATCCCGGTACACCGCCGGAGGCATTCATATAGAGTCATATTTTGTTCTAAGTATCGAGTTGTAATTCTTGAGTTGTAAGTAAATAAAAGTGTGATGATCATCATTATTAGAGCATTGTCCCAGTGAGGAAAGGATGATGGAGACTAAGATTCCCCCACAAGCCGGGATGAGACTCCGGACGTAAAATAAAAAAAATAAAAATAAAAAAAAGAGGCCATAAAAAAAGAGAAAAGGCCCAAATAAAAAATGAGAGAAAAACAGAGAAGGGGCAATGCTACTATCCTTTTACCACACTTGTGCTTCAAAGTAGCACCATAATCTTCATGATAGAGAGTCTCCTATGATATCACTTTCATATACTAGTGGGAATTTTTCATTATAGAACTTGGCTTGTAAATTCCAATGATGGGCTTCCTCAAAATGCCCTAGGTCTTCGTGAGCAAGCGAGTTGGATGCACACCCACTTAGTTTCTTTTGTTGAGCTTTCATATACTTATAGCTCTAGTGCATCCGTTGCATGGCAATCCCTACTCACTCACATTGATATCTATTGATGGGCATCTCCATAGCCCGTTGATACACCTAGTTGATGTGAGACTATCTTCTCCTTTTTGTCTTCTCCACAACCACCATTCTATTCCACCTATAGTGCTATGTCCATGGCTCACGCTCATGTATTGCGTGAAGATTGAAAAAGTTTGAGAATGTCAGAAGTATGAAACAATTGCTTGGCTTGTCATCGGGGTTGTGCATGATTTAAATACTTTGTGTGGTGAAGATAGAGCATAGCCAGACTATATGATTTTGTAGGGATAACTTTCTTTGGCCATGTTATTTTGAGAAGACATAATTGCTTTGTTAGTATGCTTGAAGTATTATTATTTTTATTTCAATATGAACTTTTATCTTGAATCTTTTGGATCTGAATATTCATATCACAACTAAGAAGAATTACATTGAAATTATGCCAAGTAGCATTCCACATCAAAAATGCTGTTTTTATCATTTACCTACTCGAGGACGAGCAGGAATTAAGCTTGGGGATCTTGATCGTCTCCAACGTATCTATAATTTTGATTGTTCCATGCTATTATATTATCTGTTTTGGATGTTTATGGGCTTTATTAAACACTTTTATATTATTTTGGGACTAACCTATTGACCCGAGCCCAGTGCAGTTCTGTTTTTCCCTTGTTTGATGTTTGAAGAAAAGGAATATCAAATGGAGTCGAAACAGAATGAAACCAACTGGAGAAGTTATTTTTGGAAGGAAAGCTACCGGAAAAGCTTGGAGTGCACGTCAGGAAAGAAACGAGGGAGCCACGAGGTAGGGGGGCGCCCCCCACCCATGCGCGCCCTCCACCCTTGTGGGCCCCTCGTGGCTCCTTGACGTACTTCTTCCGCCTATGTATATATATATATATCCATATACCCTAAAACCTTCAGAGACGAGAATAGATCAGGAGTTCCGCCGCCGCAAGCCTCTGTAGCCACCAAAACCAATCGGGACCTGTTAGGCACCTGCCGGAGGGTGATCCTCACCGGTGGCCATCTTCATCATCCCGGCGCTCTCCATGACGAGGAGGGAGTAGTTCACCCTCGGGGCTGAGGGTATGTACCAGTAGCTATGTGTTTGATCTCTCTCTCTCTCTATCTCTCTCTCTCTCTCGTGTTCTTGATTTGGCACGATCTTGATGTATCGCGAGCTTTGCTATTATAGTTGGATCTTATGTTTCTTCTCCCCCTCTACTCTCTTGTAATGAATTGAGTTTTCCCCTTGAAGTAATCTTATCGGATTGAGTCTTTAAAGATTTGAGAACACTTGATGTATGTCTTGCCGTGCGTATCTGTGGTGACATTAGGATATTACGTGATTCACTTGATGTATGTTTTGGTGATCAACTTGCGGGTTCCGCCCATGAACGTATGCATAGGGGTTGGCACATGTTTTCGTCGTGATTCTCCGGTAGAAACTTTGGGGCACTCTTTGAAGTTCTTTGTGTTGGTTGAATAGATGAATCTGAGATTGTGTGATGCATATCGTATAATAATACCCACGGATACTTGAGGTGACATTGGAGTATCTAGGTGACATTAGGGTTTTGGTTGATGTGTGTCTTAAGGTGTTATTCTAGTACGAACTCTAGGGCTGTTTGTGACACTTATAGGAATAGCCCAATGGATTGACTGGAAAGAATAACTTTGAGGTGGTTTCATACCCTACCATAATCTCTTCGTTTGTTCTCCGCTATTAGTGACTTTGGAGTGACTCTTTGTTGCATGTTGAGGGATAGTTATATGATCCAATTATGTTATTATTGTTGAGAGAACTTGCACTAGTGAAAGTATGAACCCTAGGCCTTGTTTCAACGCATTGCAATACCGATTGTGCTCAGTTTTATCATTTGTTACCTTGCTGTTTTTATATTTTCAGATTACAAAAACCTATATCTACCATACATATTGCACTTGTATCACCATCTCTTCGCCGAACTAATGCACCTATACAATTTACCATTGTATTGGGTGTGTTGGGGACACAAGAGACTCTTTGTTATTTGGTTGCAGGGTTGCTTGAGAGAGACCATCTTCATCCTACGCCTCCCACGGATTGATAAACCTTAGGTCATCCACTTGAGGGAAATTTGCTACTGTCCTACAAACTTCTGCACTTGGAGGCCCAACAACGTCTAAAAGAAGAAGGTTGCGTAGTAGACATCATGGCCCACAAGACATCGGACAAGAGTAAGAAGATGTCAGCGAGAAACAAGAAAAATGTTGCGAAGAAGGAGCATCACCATCGCACGGGGTCAGGTGGCTACCTCAAAGCCCGACCGTTGTGGGCCAAGGCTGAGAATGACCTGGTTGATAAAGGGGTCGAACCAGAGACATTGAACTGGCCAGACCATTGCTAGACTTGGTTCTTCGGGGTTGGCGGAACCTTGGACCCTGTATCAGGGAAGTGCGTTTGGACGAAGGAGCAAATGCGAATACCCGTCATGAAGCTTCAGGACTATATCGCCGTAGCGCAGCAAGGGACGTTCGTTCTAGACAGAGAGAACGATGAGCTCACAATGGCCCTCGGGAATCCTGAGCACCCTGGACGGACACGTGGCACGCCAGGCTACGTTCCGTGGAAGGCTGGGTTTCCGGACGCAGGCGGCTACAAATGCCAGGAGAGGAGGAAGAAAGTGGAGCAGACCCAACTGCAGGCGCTGCACGCATGGGTACAAGGGACAGAGGAACGAGAAGCAGTTCATAGCAAGCGACCTGCCGAAGCTACCCCGCCATCTCAGCGGAGAAGCAGCGTGGCTTCCACCGAGCTGCTTCGGCTGGAGCCTGTCTTCACGGCTCCTGCTAGCTACCCGGTGGATGCTATCACAGAGTCTCAACATTGCCACCTTATGACGCAATGGTAGAACTTCAAAGTCAAGGCGGCTGTCGGCTCTGTTCGACCTCCTGAACCCGACGCAACTTTTCACTACCGTCCAATTCCAGAAGGATATGCTAGGGTGACGGTGGACAAAATAACAGAGGGATTTGAGGACCTCGAGCTTCACCACCCTACCGGTGAAGGGGAGACTCGGCTGGGTTCTGCTCTGAAGACTCCATGCCTATGGCGGAAGGAGCTCATCAACCTTCCGAACTGGATGCCTCGTCCTCCTCCTCCTCCTCCTCCTCCTCCGGCGAGTCAGGGCACTCCGCCTCCTCCTCCGCCTCCTCCTCCGGCGAGTGATCAGGGCACTCAGCCTCCTTCTCCGGCGCGTGGCAGCACTCCGCCTCCTTCTCCGCCTGCGCCCGAGCAGCCAGTCTCCTCCTTCTCCGCGTTGTTAACAAGGGCGGAAGAGACCCGCCGCCGCTCCGGCTGCTCCAGCGCATCGTAGTCCTTCTCCTCCGCCTCATAAGCAAGGAAAGAAGACAGTCCCAGCCACTCCGTCTGCTCCCGCGTCTAGCAGTACAGCCAGAGGCGGGAGGCAATACAGATTTGGTCCATCTCTCAAGCCTCTAGGGAAGTTACCATACGAGATGACCGAACAGGAAAACGCGGAGACCGTGAAAGCCGAAGTGAGGGACTTCTTTGGAGCGGTGAAAGCAAAGAAACATCCACCTCCGGAGGAGAAGATATATCCGGTGAAAGCGAAGCGCACTATTGATGCCCTGAAGCGACCACCACCTTCTCCGCCGCAATCCAACTATGATCGCATTATTGAAAGGTCATTTATCGAAGCGGATCGGTCGGGAAGTACTATCAGTGATCGAAGGTTAGCCGAACGACGAGCTGGGAAAAAAATTGCCCAGCTCGGCGAACAAGCGAACCAATCGTGCCCCCCGCTCAAGGTGTCTAGCGATATCGTCGCTAATCATCCGGAGATTTTGCCCAATACCAATCTTGGAGATTACCTACCCGACGATGTCCATTATGATTTCTTAGAGGTGGACGAAAACAAATACCATTACGGGAAGCCTCTCATCAAAGATGAAAGATCTCTAACAACGATGATGCGAAGATTCCATGATTGGTACATGAAAACCTGCAGAGAGTCTGAGGGGAAGGATACTTTGACGTTGAGAGTTAAAGAGGAGCATGACCTCGTTGGAATTGAATTGTTATCTGTTCCATTTGAGGAGTTCTTCCAGTTTTTCAATCAAAAGGCCCTCGATAAATTAATGGTCACTTGCTACTGTCTGTAAGTACTACTTCTGTCATTAAGTCTCTATATATATGTTAGCTCTTTCATTGCATGTATATATAATTATCCTCGCTATATTATGCAAAATGAAGATCACCGAATTGAAGAAAAGACAAATCGGTGATATTGGGTTCATTAAGACAAATCTCATAGATGCATATACAGTTGAATTTCATGCCAAAGATACCGAGGCCAACTTGCTACGATCGTTGGTATTAAATCAAAACAAAGCTATAATACTCTTTCCTTCCAACTTCAAGTGAGTGTTACTGTCTTGTGCATATTCGGTTTCCCTTATTAGTCGAGGTTATAGTAATGTAATTGATGAGTTATGCATGCGTGCGCATGTTCCACTATATTCTCCTAGAGATTAAGCTTGAGCAGGGACTAGTAACCGTCTTAGACTCAACATGAAAAGATACCCAGGAGTATGCGGACATGACTGAAATGCTCTAGAAGTAAGTTAAATCGATCATTATCGCACCATATCGCAACTTTGTTCATTTCCTGATATCAAGTAATTGTTTTCTTTGTCTGGCAGGGTTTGGAAAAAAATTCACCTCAAAAGCTCCGGGACTGCCGAGGAAGCTGCGATTTACACACCTGAAAGTAAGTACTACTAGCTAGTTCCGTGCATCTCCTAGTGATTCAAGCGCTAGTTTCATCAATACCATTTAGCATGCTTGCTTATCAGTTTGATTGACCTCTATTTCTTGTAAAGTGGTTGTGGCAGGAAGTCAGGAATAATTACTGTGGATACTACGTTTGCGAATCCATCCGCCACACGACCTGTGAGCGGGGCTACTCTAACAAACAATATGAAGTGCATAAGCAATAATATTCATAATTTTATTTTATTACCATCATTTGTGTTGAGTTTCATTCATTCATATATATGTATTGACCCCCTTCTTCAAATTAGATGTTTCGGATGCGGGATGAACTCCTAGCACCAGATCGCATGCGAGCAATTCAAGAGGAATTGGTGGCATTCTTTCTTGACCACGTGATCGATAAAGACGGAGAATACCATGTGGTCCCTGAGTTCATATATAATTAGGGGATTATATTGTAAGAGATCTTATATTGTATATGTGTAGCCAGTAGCGTCGGATAGATATACGAAAACTTGTTGTTCGACCAATCTCTCGGAGAAGGAGAGGTCAATATCACTTCTCTCTGTATGCATATGTTCATGACGATCTTCTGTTTCCTTCATTTGCTTACTAGCTAGCGTGTCGAGTCCTCTCCATACGTATAGTACGTAGCGTCGACCAAGCACGGAGATAAGAGAGGACACTTCTCTCTATTAATTAGCTAGCTAACATAATATATGAAACACCTAAATTAACCCCCCAAACCCCTAAACCCACCCCTTTAAAAAACAAAACCTCAGCTCTCGCCATGACTCTTGACGTGGATGCCTTTTGGTCCCGGTTGGTGCTACTAATCGGGACCAAAACCCTCTACCTAGGCTCGCCCTTGCCCGGCCACGTGGAGGCCCATCTGTCCCGGTTGGTGTAAGAACCGGGACTAAAGGTGTAGGCCTTTATAGTACCGACCCTTTAGTCCCGGTTCCCCAACCGGGACAAATGGGCCTTACGAAACGGGACAAATGGACCTTTTTCTACTAGTGTTAGCCTTCCATAGTTTGATCCATGCTTTTCTGATCTATTGGAGCTTATGCTCGGGTGCCCCTCGAGCCAATATCATGAGCCTTTTCATGGTAACAAGCATCCTGTAAACCAATCTAACAGAGAAGACTCTCGTTTTTTCATGGTGGCATGCACAAAAAATTTCCGTGGGATAAAACTAATTCTTATGTTGCATATCATCTCAATGTCCATAGGCAGGAAGTGTCTAGTGAGTTCATCTCGGTTCCACCATCCCGACAACGGATCAATAAGTTCAGGCACCAACTGAGGTGGGTTTGCTGACAAAGCCGTCACCGCCTCACCGGAGTCAAACGGCCATCCTGGGATCCAATTATCTTGTCACGCTCTTGTGGTTTGTTCGTTGCCAAATTCTACAGACCAGTTCTAATTTCAGAATGTCCCTGTCTTCTACTAATAATCTCCATATATGAGAGAGGACGAGCCCAAAGTCACCTGCACAATGTTGGTTTGTGGAAAAAAATAGATTTTAGGATCCTTGCACTAAGTGTCTCCGGCGCCCGCAAAATTGTCCACACTTCACGAGCTAACACAGCCAGAGCATAAATTCAATGTCTTTGAACCCCATAGCTCACATATATTTCAGCATCATCAGTGTGTCCCAAGACACCCAATGAGGGCTTCCGCTTGTCATGCTTGCTCTCCCACCAGAAACTTCTAATGAGTGAATTTATCTTTTCTCAAAAACCCTAGGCAATTTAAAAATAACCAATTGAATACATGGGAACAACTTGGGGTATGGATTTGATGAGCACATCCTCCCCCCTCCCCGCAGCCGAAAGGATATGTTCGATCCATCCTTGAATTTTATCCCAGACCATGTCTTTTAAATACTTAAATGTGCCATTTTTATTCCTTCCCACCTTTGTGGGAAGTCCCAAATAACGATCATTCAGGGATTCTGATGGCACCTCGATTACTTTCTTCATAGCATCACTCACATTGTTCGGGCACCCCTTGTTGAAATGGATTGAACTTTTGGCCAGATCTACCCTTTGGCCTGATGTGTGACACTAAATATCGATTACATCTTTAATCTCTGATAGTCCTTCTATACCCACCCTTACAAATAGCAAGCTGTCGTTTTCAAATAAGAGTTGATTGACGCGGGGTGTTGTGGAAGCCACTACGATGTCCGATTAATTTTCTGAAATTCCCCTGCTTGTCAACAGGCAAGAGATATCTCTAGTCACTAACAAAAACTGATATGAGCATAGGCTCACCTTGACGTATACCCCTTGAGTGTTTAAAAGCCACCGTACGTTCCCCACTAAAACACACTAATAAATAAACCGATGTAACAATCCCCATGATAGACATCACGCATCTCTTGGTGAAACCTAACTTCAATATTATAGCCCGAAGATAACCCCCTCGACTCTATCATACGCCTTCATCATGTGAAAGTTTAAGAGCGCAATATAGTGAACTTCCTCCCCTCTTTTTCTTCATAAAATTTAATCACTTATGCAGTCAAGATATTATTGATGATTAACCTACCCGGGACAAATGTTGAGCACCTCCTTCAATCTGACAGCTTGCACTTTTGACACGATTTTTAGCACAACATTACATTAACAAATCAGTAGAAACTAAGAGAGGGAAGATGCACCTTGAACTTTTGGGATCAAAACAAACAAAGTCTGATTTACCTATCATAAGTCGAAAATCTTCTTCTGCTCCCGATTTCTTGTGGGAAACTTTGGAAAATGCTTTGAGTGCTTGAATTTTTTCATCATGAAATGAAACTGTGGAAGTCATGGCAAAAAAAAAAATTCAAAATCAGCACTCCAAAATGCTTTCAAAAACATCATTCTTGGAGCATCGATTTTGTTTGTTTTGCCATGACTTCACAGACGGCATTTCATGATAAACTTTTGAAAGCACGCAAAATATTTATCAAAGTTTTCAACAAAAAATCAGTTTTTTTTACTATTTGTTTTGATTTTACCATTCATTTAGGGAGCATTTGAGCTCGGGAGCAGATATTTCGCATCCTAACCCCTCAAATCCATTTAAAATATTCAACACAACCTTTATCACTTCTTCTCCACACACGTCTGAATGACGCTGAAAACAATGGGCCAGAAATCCATCTAGTCTAGGTGCTTTTGTCGGGTACATTTAAAACGAGTGCATTTTTAACCTCTTCTGTTGTACAGTATATGGAGCGCCCAATCTTGCATTCATTGCTGGCGTTAGTTTTGGTGGTGCACAAGAGAGAACGTCGTCCATCCCCACCATTCCCTATGTATTGTATAGTTCTTTATAGAACTAGGTGAATGCCCGTGCGTTGCAACGGGATACGAAATAGTATGGAGTATTAAGAAATGATAATCAAGGTCATAATTCAACTTTATGGGGATTACATTTAACTTCCACCTGTACTATGACCAATGTGCACCCGAAAACAATTCCAGCCTATTTGTTTCCACATGGTACATATAATTATCTGAATGCATCAAGCAAATGCCATCCTATTTTTTCTAATATAGGACTGGCTCCATTCATCTACTTGGAGTTAGGGACCACTATATGCTTTGTTCCTTCCTTTTCATTGACATCTCCAAACACACCCTTCTGGAAATAGCCCGACACTACTAATCAAATGCACTTATAAGGGAATTGGTACTACTGACATGATAAATAACATGATCAGCACTGTAAAAAAAATAACATGATCGAAATAAACACGAATTCCTTGGATATGAACTATATTAATCAAACGAGAAGTTGGATCGGTGGGATCTTGAATAAAGCTGGATCGGTGACCCCAGATTAAAGAAAATAATTGTACAATGAAATAACAAAGAAAAAGGATATGCTTCGACGAGCACCTCAATATCTACAATGGAAAAGCTACCGTGACACAAAAAATGGAAAAACTATGGATTCAATGGATACTTTGTAATGTCTCTATGAAGTAAAGGGCAAATGAAAACTTGCATGAACTGGTTGTAAAATTAGATTGCAGCCAGCGGCAACATTATCATAGCGAAGGCTGATGCGCTTCCTACAACACAAAAAACAGAATAGATGTTGGAGAGCAAGATAGGGGAATAATATAAGGGCGAAGTAGAAAGAGAACCAGAAAACAACAATCCACTTCGGAGACCGGGTTCAGATGAGCCCGGTGAAGTAAAATCACAAAAAATAGAAAAACAAATTGAAAAATCCCCCAAAAAATTGCAAGCAAGATGCGGATGTGCGTGACATTCGTGCAATTTTTGGTGATATTTGGACATTCGAAATGCGCACGGCAAAAAAGAAAAATCCGTACTGTTTTTCAGATTTTTCTCTCACACCTGATTTTTTTTGCCACGAGCTCCTCGAATTTCCAAATGTCACCAAAATTTGCACGAATATCATGCACCTAAGAATCTTTCACCATAATTGTTTTGAATTTGTTTGATATTTTAAATGCATTTACTGTTCACTCCTGGGCTCATCTGAGCCCGGGTGGCGGGAGCCAAAACGCTGCTCTCTCCATGACCTACATCCACACAAAATAATGAGAAAATATAAAGAATGCTCAACATCCCGTTAATTGCGGCAACACATGATCGTAGGCATGGTTGTTCCGCAACCTACAGATGTGTATAAGAAAACCCAGTCAACCTACGCCGACTTGAGCTTCTACTTGGCTAATCCTACAATTATTGCCATAATCCAATAGTTGTCATCTATCTTACATATACTATATAGCCATTCATATACTATACTGCATCTGTTTTTTTTGGAGATCAAACTTGATATAAGCTATGGTTTACGCAATTCACAAAATTTGGGGCGTTGTTACAAATAATAGACAATGCACATCAAGTTCTTAAGTCGCCAAACACTCCATTAACTACAATTTCGCTGGTTCTTTTTTTCCAAAGAAGTTTATTGAACTCGAAAAGATCCAACATTCTAAGAAATTGAGCAAGTGAGGAAGCACAAAGCAAAGGTATACCTGGTGGTATCTGTCAACGAATCCAATTGGAATCCAATTTCTCTATGGGGGCCTTTTTAGGAGCTTTGTTTAGCTTTGGACTGACCATGATTTCTGGATTATCAGGCAGAGATACAACACTCTGTATAGAAGTTGATTGGCTTGGGTCAACAGGTTGTTTCTAGTAGTTGTTGCAAGGGAACTTCTGGGCACATGAGGCACATTTGAGTTCACGAAGACAGATGATTTTTTATTTTGTGTCATCTCAGGTTTATCACACACTTTACTTGTGTCAAGCTTGCCATACTTCTCCTGCATAAACATGGCACACATCTCTGCCTTTTGCATATCATCTGTAGATAATGGTCTGCTATTATTGTACATATGCTCCTAGCAGAATGAGCATTCTTCCCAGCAGCTTTCCGATTTGGATGTTCTATAAGTAGAACTTTTCTTCTTTCTTTGGACTCTATAAATTAGCTATGGCAATTCAAATACGCAGTTTGAACTATGCTAAATGTCAAGATAAGTAAAGTAACATGGTTAAAAAAATCAATTTGAAGATGACCACATGCACAATTATATACTTATTATTATCTTTGTTACTCATTAACCATCCAATTTACACAGTTATAACAACAATAGACAGCAAAACTGCCTTTTTCAGGACCTATGTGTCCACAAGATGTAATTGAAGAGAAAACAAAAAGAAAGCTATTACTCATACAATTTTAACCAGACACAACACACATCAACTAAGGAAAAAATAAAAATTTAGAAGTTCCTAAAGAGTCCTTATAAGAAGTGCTAGATACTGATTAAACTACCAAAATGCCACCAGATCTTAGTACTGATTAATTAAGTACACGCTACTATTTGCTAAGAATGAACTATAATATGAAAGTGACTGGAACAATAAAATATCCCATGATAGCATATTACACACACACACACACACACACACACACACCAATATGTTCAGAAAAGAGAAGTAAAACTGGTAGCAATGAACTTATATAAACATCATAAAAGGATACTTGTCTGCTCATGACTCTTTTTTATACGACTAATCAACAGAAGCAGTGAAGCGGCAGTAGAGTTTTCTTGTGCTCAGACTTTCTGCATAGTGCCACACAGATCAAGTGGAACATGGGTTGACGTCCACGAATGCTGATGCTGGGTTGTAGTATTTCAGATAATCAGAGCAGAAAATCAGACATGCATTTGGAAATCTTGACACACATACACCATCGATGGACAAAATACCTTCACGTGACCATCATGGAAGTACAAGAAACGTGTCGCACACTCCAGCGCCTCTGCCAACCGCTTGCTTGAGGCCGCCTTGTCGCACGACTGCTTCTAGGCCGCCGTTGCCGTGTTCGAAAGCGAGACATTACGAGGCGTTATTCATCATCCACGCCGCGACAGAACAGGAGATCACGGCTCATGGCAGGAAAAGTGAGGATGGAGGTTGGACGAGAGAGAAAGAGAGAGGTCCGAGGCGACTTCAACGGTGGCGGCGAAGGATGAGTACGGATGCAGAACAGTGCGGCGGCGCGGGAAGGAAAACGGGGTGTGGACGAGGGGATCGGCTGCTCCGAGCCTCCGATCTGGAAAGGAGAATCTCAATCCCTATTTCTTTGGGAGGAAGTAAATGCCATTAATTGAGGGACAGAAATCATGGCAAGTGCGGGAGGAGGGAAGGACGACGTGCGGGCGGGGGAGGGACGGACGAAGTGGAGGACGTAAGAGGGGAGACGGATCCTTATGTTTCTTTTAGATAGTATATAAGTAGAGATAGAGAAGTAGAGATAGAGATTATACCGTATGATCGTGCAAGTGTTGAGCTTCCTCACAACACGACCCGGACGGCGTCTGAAGCCTTTCAATTCTATTCTTCTTCTTTCTGCGTGTGGCCTGTTGATGAAAAAAAATAGTTTTGCTCAAGCATAATATTACAAATGGGCCCGCTAAATCTAGCAGCCCAAAACTCCAGGTTGTTCCCAGAAGTAGGCCCATTGCGGCAGAAGAAATGGATTCATCGCACTGGTTCTGTCCACAAGCACACCGCACACTCGGCCATTTCCGGCAGTTCCCCACCTAACCCACATCGACAGCAGTGGCGGCGGAGGAGAAGCAAGAGATGGGAGCGGGAGCGGCGGCGGGGGAGAAGGGACCGGCCACCGCGGACAGGGCGATGGGGAAGACGGGACCGACGGAGGAGGAGAAGGGAGACGCGGCCGCGGCCAAGGAGAAGGGATCGACGGCGGAGAAGGAAGAGAAGGGAGCGACGGCCGGGAATGAGGAAGAGGGGGAGGAGGAGGAGGAGAGAGCCACGGCAGAGCAAAAGGGAGAAAATCGACCGGCATCGGCAAAGAGGGGGCATAAGAAGAAGGCGGAAGCAGAGGAGACGGAAGGGATGTTCACATGGTTCTCTGAAATTGCATTATCTGAGAATGGGGCGGCGGCGGCGGAGAGGGAAAGAAGGGAGCGACAAAGTTTTAGCAGAACGAAGGGACAACGGCCGGAGGAGAAGGTTGCGATGGAAGAGGTGGCCGGCAAAAAAGAGATCTTTTTCTTCAAGGCCAGTGCTGTCATCACCTTGGAGATCTCGGATGGGATGCTGTTCACGGTGTCGGAGGAGGCGGCACGGCTTTCCGTGCCCCTCGTGGACATGATCGACCAGGGCTGCTCCGGAGGCATCATCCAGCTACCCAACGTGGACGCCACGGCCCTCGCCACGGTGATCGAGTACTGCAACAAGCACGCCGACGCCGCCTCTGCCAGCAGCCGCGTCAATGAGGGCGGCAGCAGCTGCAACTCCGAGGCGTCCGTGGAGGCGCTGATGGAGTGGGACCGCAAGCTCGTCGACGGCCTCAGCCAGGACGCCCTCTGCGACGTCATCATCGCCGCTAAGTTCCTCCACATCAAGGGGCTCTTCGACGCTGCCTGCCAGAAGGTCGCCGTCGTGGACATGGTCAATTGCAAGACCTCCGGGCAGATGCACCAGATAGAGGAGGAAGACATGTGCACATGGTTCTCTGGACTTACTCCCTTTTCTGAGAAGGGGACGGCGGCAGCGGAGGGGGCAAGAACCAATGGTCAACGGCCGGAGAAGAAGGGAGCGACGGCAGAGGAGACGGAGCAGGTTGCTGGCGAAAACGACACATTTTTCTTCAGGGCCAGCGGAAAAATCATCACCTTAAAGAGCTCGGATGGGATGCTGTTCAAGGTGTCGGAGGCTGCAGCACGGCTGTCCGTGCTCCTCGCCGACATGATCGACCAGGGCTGCGCCGGAGGCATCATCCCGCTACCCAACGTGGACGCCGGGACCCTCGCCATGGTGATCGAGTACTGCAACAAGCACGCCGAGGCCGCCTCTGCCAACAGCCGCGTCGATGAGGGCAGCAGCGGCAGCAACTCCGAGGCATCCGAGGAGGCGCTGATGAAGTGGGACTGCAAGCTCGTCGACGGCCTCAGCCAGGACGCCTTGTACGACCTCATGATGGCCGCCAACTTCCTCCACATCAAGGGGCTCCTCGACGCTGCCTGCCAGAAGGTCGCCGACATGGTCAAGGGGTACAGCGTGGAGCAGATGCGCGAGATGTTCGGCATCGCCAACGACTTCACCGAGGAGGAGGAGGAGGAACTGCGCAAAGAGAGTCCATGGGCCTTCGAAGAGTAGGAGCCCCTTCGTTCGAAGCCATTTCTGCGGTAACATCTCACTGTCTGTATCTGGTGACTTAGTGGTTCTGTTCTGCCTCCTTTATCACTAATTTCCTAGTGGTTGTTTCTTAGTAGTATTTGTCAAAGCTTATGGGGGTAAGGTCAACTTGATTCGTCTTCCACTCTGTCGAAGAAGATTCGGATCAAATTTGTGTTTAAAGCTTTGAACTGCATACTTGAAGTGGATGAATGAGTTAACCTGACATTTCTCACCAACCCCATGAATTGCTGCTGTATCTCTGTTGAATTTCTTCAGCTACTCTTGATCGAATGTGTTCTGGATAGTGCCTACTACTCTTGATCTGCTTGGCTGAATTTGATAGTTTCCTCATAATGCATGTCATGTCCTCCCCATTTTCTTGCAACTGGCAATACCATGATTGCTCACATGGTATAGAGTTGCAGTGAATATTTGAAATGTGGCGAGTGAATGGCACATCCTGATGTGTATGCCACTGATTAATACCGTGGATTGCTGTCTGTCTGTGTTGGACTATTCTTTGATTCAGCATCAAGAGTTTTCTTTCCCCTGATACTCTTGATGAGCTGGCATGAGTGAATAGCATATACTATCATGATCCCATGCAATTGGTGGTATGAAGGGAGTTTCTTATGCCACATTGGATTGTGTGTTTTGCTTGACTACATTCAGCTAAACAATATACTAGGTCGCTCAAGCCAATAGCATTCTGGTACTCCCTCCTATCCGAATTGATTGATGCAGCCTCTATCCAACATTGTATGGAGGTTGTATAAATGATGCGTCAATTGATTCGGGTCGGAGTGAGTACTAATTTTGGCATGAGCTACTAATTTTGGCATGTAGCTCATGCGTCTTAGGTTTTTTTTTTCTTCTTTTTTTTTCGAAAAGGGGTGCTTTATTACTTAAAAGGTTTAAGCATTACACCCGGCCTCTGCATAACTAAGATGCACACAGCCACAAAGTCCTCACGGCAAGCCAAAATAAAAGAAGAAGGCGAAATACAAAGATGAATATCTGTATGACACCTAAATGGTAGGAGGCCCAATCCTAAGATCATGCTGCCACCCATGTTGGGTAAAAGTATCCCTCGCCGCAGCCTCCAATCGTGTACACACCTTTGTAAAGAGGTCTCGATTCTCCACTCGCTGTAGAGAGGACCATAAACGAAGCGTCCCGGTACATATGTAGATAACCTGCATAAGGGAAGTACTTTTATCATTAAAAACCTTATCATTTCTACATAGCCAAAGCGACCAAATCACGGCAAGCGCTCCCACCCTGAGAAGAATTCTAAACTTGTGATCAATCCCATGTAACCAGTTGCCAAATATATTAGCAACACTACATGGAGGATACAAGCCAGAAGCTATCTGGATGACTGACCATATAGAACGAGCCAATTTACAATGGAAGAACAAATGTTTTATTGTCTCATCATGCAGACAAAATACACATTGTGTACTTCCATGCCAATTCCTCTTAATAAGGTTATCTTTAGTAAGAATGACTCCGCGACAAAGATACCACGCAAAGATTTTATTCTTAAGAGGTATCTTCATCTTCCAGATCTTCTTATTATTATCAAGCGGCACATCTGACCGGATCGAGCTCTATACATAGACTCCACTGAGAACTGCCCATTCCCATGTAGGTTCCAACGAAAGATATCGGACCCTTGTGACAACTGAACCGTGGTTAACCGTTGGAGCAGTATGTTCCACGATTGGAGTCTAGGTCCAATTAAATCCCTTCTGAACGTCACATTTGGCGGAAATGATTCCAAAACCTTGGCAATAGTATCACCCTTGTGACGCACAATATTGTATAGAGCTGGATATTGTTCCCGGAGAGTAGCATTACCTAACCACTTATCCTCCCAGAATCTAATTTTCGAGCCATCCTTAATTGAGAAGGAACCATAGCGGAAGAAATATTTCTTCTTTGCCATTAGTCCGGCCCAAAAATGAGAGTCCCCAGGCTTCCAGTATATTTGGGATACCGCCTTAGAACCCACATATTTTCTTTTTAGGAGGGTTTGCCATACACCATCTTCCGTCAATAACTTAAACAACCATTTGCCGAGGAGGGCCCTGTTCTTAACCTCAAGGTCATGAATGCCCAACCCGCCTTGGTCCTTGGGACGACAAACCAATAAACTATTCGTTTGAAACTAATTAAAATTATCAGTCAATTGCCACCATGTAACGGATAAGGTTCTTGTCTTTTTCTTATGTTTGAGTATGATTCAACTCATACTCCCTCCGTCCGAAAAAACTTGTCCCTTAAATGAATGTATCTAGCATCAAGTTAGTACTAGATACACTTATTTGAGAGACAAGTTTGGACAAGTTTTTTCGGACGGAGGGAGTACTATGCTTAGTTTTCAGTATGATCTTGTTATTTTCTTCTGTATTTCGATGAAGGACGTGCTGTTTCTTTTCTTTTACCTTTGAGCTTGCACCTTCTAGCTAGTATTAAGCTGCGTGTATCATTTGTGATTAGTAAACTCTTACCCAAATCTTAAAGAAATTAACTATACAGTCAGGGAACATGCCTCAATAGTCAATACTGGTGATGCTACTACCATTATTTTTCGTCCTGGTACAACTGTATTTCTGTTTTTGGCTCTTGATGTCTTTTCAGAGGAATATGCATCTTTGTTTTAGGTTGGCCGCCCGACCCCCGAGTCGCTCCCGCGAGCGTCCTCGGGGGAAACCCTAGCCGCCGCCCCTCGTCCCCCCCGTCGATCTCTCTCCCCCCGCCGCCACCGCACAACGCCACCGGGCAAAGACCGGCCGGCGTTGGTGGCGGCGGGGATCTTGCCCCTCTTCTCGCGGTTGGCGTCCGACGCGGGACGGCGCTGGGCTGGGCGGGGCCTAGCGGCGCGGCGGAGGGCGTGCTGGGTGGTGGCGGCTTTGCCTGGCGGCGGTGTAGCGCGCTTGAGGCCTCTCAACGCAAGCGGCTGTGGCTTCTCTGGCGGCGCGAAGTTTCAGGCGGCTTGGCGGCGTGGCGCGGCGGAGCTCCGGCGAGGATTCGGCGGCAGGCTGGAGGGCTAGGCGCCGTCCAGCGGTGTTGCCTCCGCGGCGGTTGCGGCTTGGGGCCCTGGACCCCGATCCGATCTGGATCTGGTGGTGCTGGGGTCTGGGCCATGGCGGCTGGCGAGGCATGGGATTCGTCAGGGCTTGTCGGCCTCTAGGCACCATGGGCGGCCGGCGGCGACGCATGCCCGGCGTGGTGAGACTGCTGGACGTGGTGGTCATCTTCTTCCCGAGATGGCCGACCAGAGGCTTGGTGATCGGATCTCGAGATCCATCATCTTGTCCCGGCTGCGAGTAGGGGAGACATGGTTGCCGGTGAAAACCGAGCCGACGGCAGGCGATGGTGGCGTTCTCGCCGTTCCCTTGATGAAGACATCGTCGTGTAACTATTGTCGATCCACTCGTGCTGCTCCGGGGGAAACCCTAGGATCTGGTGTTCCAGATCGGACGATGGCGGCACTGCGGTGTCATTTCTCTTTTGGGAGCATCGTTTGCGGAGCAGCGCTGGATGTCAGAGGCAGGAGGTGGAGCGGCTTCGTCTTGCACGGAGCTTCGGGGGTGATGTCAAGTCATGCCTGACCGATAGGTGCTACGCTTTGTCATGCCTGGTCGGCAGGTGCTACGCACGACAAATCTTCCAAGGACTTCAAGCTGTGTCGGCTGGTGATACCTGGCAGCATGGCGCCGAGGTGTATCGATGGCGACGCGACATGCTCAGCTGTTTGCGCGCAGGGAGGAGGTGCCGTTTGGCGCCGTGGTGGCGTCGACGATAGCTAGACCGAGCAAGGTTGATGCATCAGTATAGTTCTGAAGATAGAGCGGTGGCAGTTGGCGGCGGCGGCATCTGAGTGCATGCCGGACCGGTGAGACCCATGCCCGGCAGGCGTCCTGGTTGGGTTCTCGGGTCTTAGATGTTAGGTTTGGCTGCGATGTCTGTTTGGTATTAGGCCCAGGCTATCTGCGCCCCTTCATCAGCTAGATAGAGGTGCTTAAATGGCGGCTTTAGTCTTACTGTTGTATTACTTTGTAAGGTCTTGTCAGAATAATTAATAAAGTGGCCGTATGCATCGCCCAGATGCAGAGGCCGGGGGTCATCCTCCTTTTCTAAAAAAAAAATGCATCTTTGTTTTAAAAGAAAAGAAAGAAAGAAAATGGAGACTTCTGTGCGGAATTAACAGAACTGAGCACACAGTCCCTGAGTATACATCTTATCTTGTCCTCGAAGAGAATGTCTTATCCTGAATTATTTGTTGGTAATTTGTGATCAACCCAGTAGATTGATGTTTCTCTGTCCAGTGTGTTGTACTGTTCCTGATTAATTTTTGTTGTAGCTAGTTATCGGAGATTTGCTTGCGCAAAGTGACTATTGTTTCCCCAATGCATGTCATGTCTTGCTCAACTCCTGCTATCTGCTTGTGCAGTGAGTTTTTTTCAACAAGGTCTTGCAGTCTGGAAACAAATGAAAGACTAGCTCACAAAGAGCCACAAAGCTAAAAGCAAAAGGCCCAAAAGCCACAACCGGCTGGCAAAATAAAGATAGGTAAACTAATCGCCTATCCTATTACATGACCGCCATCCAACCGGTTGAAGATATCCGGCGCCACCATCTCCCACCGGACAGATCCAGTAACCAAACGCTCCCCGGCCTCCGTCGGAGTGAGTAAGGACCACATACGGGTTAGCGCAGTAGCCATGAACAAAACCTGCAAAAAATGAATAGTTGTTGTTCTGTTAAAAGACGAATCATTTCTGCAGTTCCAAATTGCCCATAACAACGCACATGCTCCTACGCAGATTTGTCTAGCTGTTTGGGACTCTATCCCAACAAGCCACGTTCCAAATAACGAACTGACCAAAATCGAAGGAGTAATTGTAATTCCTGCCTTCATGCCATGCATATTCGATCCCATGATTACTCCATCTCCGGTGTTCTGCTTGCGTGAACAAGAAGTGAATATTTCATCCAAAATTGAAGAGTGAATCGCAAGAAACCACCACATTTGGGGCTTCTCTTTCAGAAAACAACCTGGTCGCTAATCTTTTGCAAAAGCCACCGCGCATTCAGTAAAAGTTTTGCAGAATGCACTGAACATGTCATTTGGCGCGGTTGAGGGCGTTTCCGACAGGTGGGGCCCAAAATCTCTGACGTGGCCTAACGGACGCGCGGACGGCGCCGTTTGCTTAAGACAGACGCAGTCGGGTCGCCAGAGACAGACCGCCCGCGCCCGACCACATCTCGCTCGCTCTCTCTGCTCTCACGCTCGCTCTCTCTGCTCCCACGCTCGCTCGCTCCCCTCCCATTTGCTCCTCTCCTCTCCGCTCGCCGCCGGCCGCTGTCCGCCATGGTGCCCTGGAGCGACAGTGAGAGCACCGAGGGCTCCGCCGCGCAGTACATCTCCTCCGACGACTCCCCTCTCAAGGTCAGAACCTTCTATTGCTCATTTGTGTTCTAGGGTTTCTAGGGTTCAACATTTGCTCGATTTGAACAAGTTTTTGTTGGATTTCTCAGATCCCAGCTACAATTGATGAGCCGTCGTTCGAGGGTCTTGCTGACGACTTGAATGTGATTTGTGAGCATGGGAATCCAGGGAGGAAATATGTTGCATTTGAGGGGATAAGCACTGGTAGGAGGTTCATTGCCTGTGCCACTGAAGTAAGTTTTAAGTTGTGTTTGCAGCATTCCAATTCTTGTTCTAGGGTTTGTAGTTACTGTTCATTTTCTAGGGTTCATAGTTACTGTTCATGTTCTAGGGTTCATAGTTACTGCTCATGCTCTAGGGTTCATAGTTATTGAATTTAGTTCTAGGGTTCATAGGTACTGTTCTTAGTTGTAGTTTTCATAATTATTCATCATTAAATGAATCTGATTCTGGTATATTAACTGAATCAACTATTTAACTGAATCTGTAAGTAATGTCTGTAATTTTGAACTGATTTTTTGTATTGTAGGGTGTTGCAAATTGTGGATTAGTCCAGTGGGTATATGAGCATTGGCCAGAGCATCTGCAGAATGATATTCATAAGCTGTGGCTTATGTATAAGCATAGCCAGCATGATAACAAGATGGCATGCCTGGAGCATTCAAGCACTGTACACAATCTCACACAGCAGAAAAAAGAGTTACAGGAGACATATGAGAAGCTTGTTGAAGATGTGAACAACCTCTTGGATTATAAGGATAGCCAGCCTGAGGTAAACCAGAAGAATGATGCTGAGAACATTTCAGTGAGTGTGGAAAGCAGCATGACAAAGGATGTTGAGATCAAAAATTTAAAGGTTGTTGTTGACCAGTTAAAGCAAATTCATGTAGCTCAAGCCACTGTCATTAGGAATTTGAAGTTCAACCATCTTAAAGAGAATGAAAAGTTGAGCTCTGATAAGAGGACTTTGGAGATTTGCTATGCTGACCTGAAGAAAGAGAAGGATGACCTGAAGAAAGAGAAGGATAAGCTGGATTGTTGCATTGCTGAGCTGATGAAAGTGAAGAAGTTGACCATGGAGAAGAGTACTCTTGCTTCCTGCAATGTTGAGCTCAAGACAACAGGTGATAGCAATAAGAGGAAGCTTCACCAGATTAAGGCTATTTGTGATGAGGACTAAGCTGGGTTGTTTTCTGACCATGTGTGTCAATGATGTCTTTTGTAGTAGCTATGGAGGAAAGCTTGTAATGTGTTAAGCTTTATTGTGGTGAACTCTATTATTTCTGTAGCAATGAACCTTGGATTGTATGTTGTTTGTGAGAGTACTCTGTTTGTGATGAATTATCAGTTTCAATTATCAGCTTTAATTAAGTTTAGTTTGTGATGAATTATCAGCTTGGATTAAGTTCAGTTTGTGATGAATTATCATCTTGGATTATAGCAAGTAGATAGTGAACATAGATAGCAAGTTGATACTGCTGGCATACATAGATAGTATCTGCATAGATAGTTTGACATAGATAGAACTTACATAGATAGAACTGGCATACTAACATATTGACGAAACTGAACTTTTTCTTCTACTGACGAAACTGAAGACAACATGTCACTCCTCCTTCTTCATCATCTTCAGGCGTTGGGAGCACCGCACGTCATTGTTGTTCACCGCCGCCCTCTTCTTCTTGGTCGTCGCTGGCTCCACCACATCTTCACTGCCGCCCTCCTCTTCTTGCTTCACGACGACGAGCTCTGGGTTGTCGGCGACCTCCGGCAGCTTATCCACATCAATTGGGTTGTTCTTCTGCCACTCCACGGCGTCGAGGACGGGCACCAGGAGCTGCACATCAGGCTCGTCATCGTAGGAGTCGGAGGAGAGTACGACAACCTCGTCCACCTCTTCGTCGGAGGAGTAGTCGTCAGAAGCGTCAGAGTAGTAGTCGTCAGAGGACTCGGCGTCAGATTCCTCGTCTGGCCTGAGGACCCATGGATTGCGCCTCTCCCAGTAGGCATTGTTGATGGGGGCGGGGAGAGCGAGGACGGCGTCGGTGATGTCATCCGCGGAGGCCGGTGGCGTGGTGGATGAGCGGTACATCCACCAACGGGCGCGCTACCTGGGGTCGGTGGAGCGCTGCACCTCGCGCATCGCCCACAGGAGAATGGTTGCCGGCGGGACGGTGCGGTCGGCAGGGAAGGCACGCTGCCTTTCGGCAGGTGTCATCACCTTCACCAGGCCGCGGGCATGGTTCCTCAGCATCGCCAGACTGGGGAACCAGCGCGATCTCCCCATCAGATCGCCAGCAGCTCTCTGGTTGTTGCCGGCGAGCTCTTCAATGGCCAGCTGCCAGTCCATGGCGACGGCAGTGGGGGTGGCTGTCGGTGGTGGTTTCGACAGGAGAGAGAGGGAAGAGGAGTGGGTGGTGCGGGCGGCGAGTGGGCGAGTGATCGGAGAGAGCGGTGGGTGGACACGTAATAAAGGCTGAGAAACCGAAACGACGAGTTATACTAAACGCACGTTCACCATGCTGCCGGCCTCAACGCACTCTCAACACAGTGCGTGCCTAACTAAATATAAGTAAAATTGCGGATGCTACTCAAACAAGATCACTAGCACTATCCCATTGGTATTGAATGCATGGTTACTACCCACTGGTCCTGGGTTCGAGCCCCAGGACAAACTTTTTTTGTGCAATTTTTTTTGGTTTTCTAAAATTAATATGTCAGTAACTTCTACTTCATATTAACATTTTTGTGCAATTTTTTTGGTTTTCTAAAATTAATATGTCAGTAACTTCTGCTTCATATTGACATTTTTCTGCATTTTTTTTTGGTTTTCTAAAATTAATATGTCATTAACTTCTGCTTTATATTAACATTTTGGGTTCTGTCGACGCCGAGGCACCCTAAATGCCCAAGTGGATCCATTTAGGGTTTTGTCGACGCCGAGGCACCCAAAATGCCCAAGTGGACCCATTTAGGGTTTTGTCGACGCCGAGGCACCCAAATGCGCAAGTGGACCCAATTTGGGTTTTGTCGACGCTGAGGCACCCTAAATGCCCAAGTGGATCCATTTAGGGTTTTGTCGACGCCGATGTTGGGGAACGTAGTAATTTCAAAAAAATTTCCTACGATCACGCAAGACCATGGTGATGGCATAGCAACGAGAGGGAGAGTGTCCGTCCCACGCACTCGTGAGACCGAAAGCGGAAGCGTTATAACAACGCTGTTGATGTAGTCGTGCGTCTCCACGATCCGACCGATCCAAGCACCGAACGTCGGCACCTCCGAGTTCGCACACGTTCAGCTCGATGGCGATCCCGGACTCGATCCAAAGAAAGTGTCGGGATGAGTTCCGTCGACGACGGCGTGGTGATGATGTTGATGCTCCACCGACGCAGGGCTTCGCCTAAGCTCCGCGACGATATGACTTCTCCGCGCAGGGCTTCGCTAAGCTCCGCGACGATATGACCAAGTGGAATATGGTGGAAGGGGCACCGCACACAGCTAAGGCAAGATCCGTAGATCAACTTGTGTCATGGGGTGCCCCTGCCCCGTATATAAAGGAGGCAAGGGGAGGTGGCCGCCCAAGGGGAGCGCACTAGGAGGAGTCCTACTCCCACCGAGTAGGACTCCCCTCTCCTAGTTGGAGTAGGATTGGGGAGGGGAAGAGGAAGGCGCCGCCCCCTCTCCTTGTCCTATTCAGACCGGAAGGGGAGGGGCGCAGCCCACCTTGGCCGGCCCTTCTCCTTCTCCTTGAGGCCCATGAAGGCCCATATACCCCGGGGTTCCGGTAAACCCGGTGTTCGGTAACATCCTGCTTTCACTCGGAACCATTCAAGTCCAAACATAGGCTTCCAATATATCAATCTTTATGTCTCGACCATTTCGAGACTCCTCGTCATGTCCGTGATCACATCCGGACTCGAACAAACTTCGTGCATCAATACTTATAAACTCATAATGAACTGTCATCGAAGCGTTAAGCGTGCGGACCCTACGGGTTCGAGAACTATGTAGACATGACCTAGAACCATTCTCGGTCAATAACCAATAGCGGAACCTGGATGCCCATATTGGTTCCTACATATTCTACGAAGATCTTTATCGGTCAAACCGCATAACGACATACGTTGTTCCTTTGTCATCGGTATGTTACTTACCCGAGATTCGATCGTCGGTATCCAATACCTAGTTCAATCTCGTTACGTAAGTCTCTTTACTCGTTCCGTAATACATCATCTCACAACTAACTCATTAGTTGTAATGCTTGCAAGGCTTAAGTGATGTGCATTACCGAGAAGGCTCGAGATACCTCTCCGACAATCGGAGTGACAAAACCTAATCTCGAAATCGCCAACCCAACAAGTACCTTTGGAGACACCTGTAGTACTCCTTTATAATCACCCGATTCGTTGTGGCGTTTGGTAGTACCAAAGTGTTCCTCCGGTAAACGGGAGTTGCATAATCTCATAGTTATAGGAACATGTATGGGTCATGAAGAAAGCATTAACATACTAAACGATCAACTGTTAAGCTAACGGAATGGGTCATGTCAATCAGATCATTCAACTAATGATGTGACCTTGTTAATCAAATAACAACTCCTTGTTCATGGTTAGGAAACATAACCATCTTTGATTAACAAGCTAGTCAAGTAGAGGCATACTAGTGACATACTGTTTGTCTATATATTCACACATGTATTATGTTTCCGGTTAATACAATTCTAGCATGAATAATAAACATTTATCATGATATAAGGAAATAAATAATAACTTTTATTATTGCCTCTAGGGCATATTTCCTTCAGCCTCCCACTTGCACTAGAGTCAATAATCTAGATTACAAAGTAATGATCCTAACACCCATGGAGTCTTGGTGCTGATCATGTTTTGCTCGTGGAAGAGGCTTAGTCAACGGTCCGCAACATTCAGATCCGTATGTATTTTGCAAATCTCTATGTCTCCCACTTGGACTTGGTCCCGAATGGAATTGAAGCGTCTCTTGATGTGCTTGGTCCTCTTGTGAAATCTGGATTCCTTTGCCAAGGCAATTGCACCAAGATTGTCACGTAAGATCTTCATCGGTCCCGATGCACTAGGTATGACACCTAGATCGGAAATGAACTCTTTCATCCAGACTCCTTCATTCGCTGCTTCAAGCAGCTATGTACTCCGCTTCACATGTAGATCCCGCCACGACGCTTTGTTTAGAACTGCACCAACCGACAGCTCCACCGCTTAATAAAAACACGATCCGGTTTGCGATTTAGAATCGTCCGGATCAGTGTCAAAGCTTGCATCGACGTAACCATTTACGACTAGCTCTTTGTCACCTCCATATACGAGAAACATATCCTTAGTCCTTTTCGTATTTCAGGATGTTCTTGACCGCTGTCCATGATCCACTCTGGATTACTTTGGTACCTTCCTGCCAAGCTTACAGCTAAGCATCGTCAGTCTGGTACACAGCATTGCATACATGATAGAGCCTATGGCTGAAGCATAGGAACATCTTTCATTTTCTCTCTATCTTCTTGTCTTGTGGTCGGGCATTGAGTCCGACTCAATCTTACACCTTGCAACACAGGTAAAAACCTTTCTTTGCTGATCCATTTTGAACTTTTTCAAAACTTTATCAAGGTATGTGCTTTGTGAAAGTCCAATTAAGCGTCTTGATCTATCTCTATAGATCTTGATGCCCAATATGTAAGCAGCTTCACCGAGGTCTTTCATTGAAAAACTTTTATTCAAGTATCCTTTTATGCTATCCAGAAATTCTATATCATTTCCAATCAATAATATGTCGTCCACATATAATATCGAAATGCTACAGAGCTCCCACTCACTTTCTTGTAAATCGAGGCTTCTCCAAAAGTCCAGATAAAACCCATATGCTTTGATCACACTATCAAAGCGTTTATTCCAACTCTGAGAGGCTTGCACCAAACCATAAATTGATCGTTGGAGCTTGCACACTTTGTTAGCACCCTTTGGATCGACAAAACCTTCTGGTTGCATCATATACAACTCTTCTTCTAGAAATCCATTCAAGAATGCGGTTTTTGCATCCATTTGCCAAATTTCATAATCATAAAATGCGGCAATTGCTAACATGATTCGGACAGACTTAAGCATCGCTACGGGTGAGAAAGTCTCATCGTAGTCAACCCCTTGAACTTGTCGAAAACCTTTTGCAACAAGTCGAGCTTTGTAGACAGCTACATTACCATCGGCGTCGGTCTTCTTCTTAAAGATCCATTTATTTTCAATGGCTTGCCGATCATCGGGCAAGTCAACCAAAGTCCATACTTTGTTCTCATACATGGATCCCATCTCAGATTTCATGGCTTCCAGCCATTTTGCGAATCTGGGCTCACCATCGCTTCTTCATAGTTCGTAGGTTCGCCATGGTCAAGTAACATGACTTCCGAATAGGATTACCGTACCACTCAGTGCGTATCTTACTCTGGTTGACCTCACGAGGTTCAAGAGTAACTTGATCTGAAGCTTCATGATCATCATCATTAGTTTCTTCACTAATTGGTGTAGTTGTCACAGAACCATTTCTTGTGATGAACTACTTTCCAATAAGGGAGTAGATACTGATTATCTCATCAAGTTCTACTTTCCTCCCACTCACTTCTTTCGAGAGAAACTCCTTCTCTAGAAAGGATCCGAATTTAGCAACGAAAATCTTGCCTTCAGATCTGTGATAGAAGGTGTACCCAACATCTCCTTTGGGTATCCTATGAAGACACATTTTTCCGATTTGGGTTCGAGCTTATCTGGTTGAAGTTTCTTTACATAAGCATCAGCCCCAAACTTTAAGAAACGACAACTTTGGTTTCTTGCCAAACCACAGTTCATAAGGCGTCGTCTCAACGGATTTTGACGGTGTCCTATTCAACGTGAATGCGGCCGTCTCTAAAGCATAACCCCAAAACGATAGCGGTAAATCGAAATAGACATCATAGATCGCACCATATCCAAAGAAAGTACGATTCGACGCTCGACACACCATTTCTCCGTGGTGTTCCGGGTGGCGTGAGTTGCGAAACTATTCCACATTGTTTCAAATGTAAACCAAACTCGTAACTCAAATATTCTCCTCCACGATCAGATCGTAGAAACTTTATTTTCTTGTTACGATGATTTTCCACTTCACTCTGAAATTCTTTGAACTTTTCAAATGTTTCAGATTTGTGTTTCATTAAGTAGATATACCCATATCTGCTCAAATCATCTGTGAAGGTGAGAAAATAACGATACCCGCCAAGTGCTTCAACATTCATTGGACCACAAACATCGGTATGTATGATTTCCAACAAATCAGTTGCTCGCTCCATAGTTCCGAGAACGGCGTTTTGGTCATCTTGCCCATGAGGCACGGTTCGCAAGTACCAAGTGATTCATAATCAAGTGATTCCGAAGCCCATCAAGATGGAGTTTCTTCATGCGTTTTACAATCGATATGACCTAAACGGCAAGTGCCACAAATAAGTTGCACTATCATTATCAACTCTGCATCTTTTGGTTTCAACATTATGAATATGTGTATCACTACCGTCGAGATTCAACAAGAATAGACCATTCTTCAAGGGTGCATGACCATAAAAGATATTACTCATATAAATAGAACAACCATTATTCTCTGATTTAAATGAATAACCATCTCGCAATAAACAAGATCCAGATATAATGTTCATGCTCAACGCCGCACCAAATAACAATTATTTAGGTCTAAAACTAATCCCAAGGTAGATGTAGAGATAGCGCGCCGATCGCGATCACATCGACTTTGGAACCATTTCCAACGCCAAGATCGTCACCTCGTCCTTAGCCAATCTTCGCAATCCGTAGTTCCTGCTTCGAGTTGCAAATATTAGCAATGTAACCAGTATCAAATACCTGTGTACTATGCGAGTATTAGTAAGGTACACATCAATAACATGTATATCACATATACCTTTGATCACCTTGCCATCCTTCTTATCCGCCAAATACTTGGGGCAGTTCCGCTTCGAGGTCCATCCGCTTGCAGGTAAAACACTCGCTTTCAGGCTTAGGTCCAGACTTGGGTTTCTTCTCTTGATCAGCAACTTTCTTGCTGTTCTTTTGAAGTTTCCTTCTTCTTCCCTTTGCCCTTTTCTTGAAACTAGTGGTCTTGCTGACCATCAACACTTGATGCTCTTTCTTGATTTCTACCTCCATGCTTATAGCATTGCGAAGAGCTCAGAATTGTCTTAGTCATCCCTTGCATATTATAGTTCATCACAAAGCTCTTGTAGCTTGGTGGCGTGATTGGAGAATTCATCAATGACACTATCATCCGGAAGATTAACTCCCAGCTGAATTAAGTGATTGTTATACCTGCACATTTTGAGTATGTGCTCACCGACGTAACTATTCTCCTCCATCTTGCAGCTATAGAACTTATTGGAGACTTCATATCTCTCAATCCGGGCATTTGCTTGAAATATTAACTTCAACTCTGGAACATCTCATATGCTCCATGACGCTCAAAACGTCGTTGAAGACCCGGTTCTAAGCCGTAAAGCATGGCACACTCGAACTATTGAGTAGTCATCAGCTCTGCTTTGCGGACGCTCACAACTTCGGCTCAAGATCTGCAGCAGGCCTGTCACCCAAATGTGCTTCCAGATTTAATTTTTCTCGTGCAGCAATGAGGATAATCCTCAAATTACGGACCCAGTCCGTAATTGCTACCATCATCTTTCAACTTTGCTTTCTCAAGGAACGCATTAAAATTCAACGGAACAACAGCACGAGCCATCTATCTACATAGAAACATAGACAAGCAAAATACTATCGGTACTAAGTTCATGATAAATTTAAGTTCAATTAATCATATTAAAAACTCCCACTTAGACAGACATCTCTCTAGTCATCTAAGTGATTACGTGATCCAAATCAACTAAACCATGTCCGATCATCACGTGAGATGGAGTAGTTTCAATGGTGAACATCACTATGTTGATCATATCTACTATATGATTCACGTTCGACCTTTCGGTCTCCGTGTTCCGAGGCCATATCTGTTATATGCTAGGCTCGTCAAGTTTAACTCGAGTATTCTGCGTGCGCAACTGTTTTGCACCCGTTGTATTTGAACGTAGAGCCTATCACACCCGATCATCACGTGGTGTCTCAAAGACGAAGAACTTTCGCAACGGTGCATACTCGGGAGAACACTTCTTGATAATTTTAGTGAGAGATCATCTTATAATGCTACCGTCATACAAAGCAAGATAAGATGCATAAAGGATAAACATCACATGCAATCAATATAAGTGATATGATATGGTCATCATCATCTTGTGCTTGTGATCTCCATCGCCAAGCACCGTCATGATTACCATCGCCACCGCGCGACACCTTGATCTCCATCGTAGCATCGTTGTCGTCTCGCCAACTATTGCTTCTACGACTATCGCTACTCCTTAGTGATAAAGTAAAGCAATTACATGGCGTTGCATTTCATACAATAAAGCGACAACCATATGGCTCTGCCATTGCCGATAACTCGGTTACAAAACATGATCATCTCATACAATAAAATATAGCATCACGTTTTGACCATATCACATCACAACATGCCCTGCAAAAACAAGTTAGACGTCCTCTACTTTGTTGTTGCAAGTTTTACGTGGCTGCTACGGGCTGAGCAAGAACCGTTCTTACCTACGCATCAAAACCACAACGATATTTCGTCAAATAGACTCCGCTTAACCTTCTCAAGGACCGGGCGAGCCATACTCGATTCAACTAAAGTGAGAGAGACAGACACCCGCGGTCACCTTTAAGCAACGAGTGCTCGGGCGGTGAAACCAGTCTCGCGTAAGCGTCGCGTAATGTCGGTCCGGGCGCTTCATCTCACAATACCGCTGAACCAAAGTATGACATGCTGGTAGGCAGTATGACTTGTATCGCCCACAACTCACTTGTGTTCTACTCGTGCACATGACATCAACGCATAAAACCAGGCTCGGATGCCATCATTGGGGAACGAGTAATTTCAAAAATTTCCCACGATCACGCAAGACCATGGTGATGGCATAGCAACGAGAGGGAGAGGTCCGCCCACGCACCCTCGTGAGACCGAAAGCGAAGCGTTATAACAACGCTGTTGATGTAGTCGACGTCTCCAAGATCCGACCGATCCAAGAACCGAACGTCGGCACCTCCGAGTTCTGCACACGCTCAGCTCGATGACGATCCCGGACTCGATCCAGCAAAGTGTCGGGATGAGTTCCACAAGACGACGGCGTGGTGGCGATGTTGATGCTCCACCGACGCAGGGCTTCGCTTAAGCTCCGCGACGATATGACTTCTCCGGCGCAGGGCTTCGCTTAAGCTCCGACGATATGACCGAAGTGGAATATGGTGGAAGGGGCACCGCACACGGCTAAGGCAAGATCCGTAGATCAACTTGTGTCATGGGGTGCCCCTGCCCCGTATATAAAGGAGGCAAGGGAGGTGGCCGCCCAAGGGGAGGCGCACAAGGAGGAGTCCTACTCCCACCGAGTAGGACTCCCCTCTCCTAGTTGGAGTAGGATTGGGGAGGGGAAAGAGGGAAGGCGCGCCCCCTCTCCTTGTCCTATTCGGACTGGAAGGGGAGGGGGCGCGCAGCCCACCTTGGCCGCCCTTCTCCTTCTCCCTTGAGGCCCATGAAGGCCCATATACCCCGGGGTTCCGTAACCCCGTGTTCCGTAACATCCTGCTTTCACTCGGAACCATTCAAAGTCCAAACATAGGCTTCCAATATATCAATCTTTATGTCTCGACCATTTCGAGACTCCTCGTCATGTCCGTGATCACATCCGGACTCGAACAAACTTCGTGCATCAATACTTATAAACTCATAATGAACTGTCATCGAACGTTAAGCGTGCGGACCCTACGGGTTCGAGAACTATGTAGACATGACCTAGAACCATTCTCGGTCAATAACCAATAGCGGAACCTGGATGCCCATATTGGTTCCTACATATTCTACTGAAGATCTTTATCGGTCAAACCGCATAACGACATAATGTTGTTCCCTTTGTCATCGGTATGTTACTTACCCAAGATTCGATCGTCGGTATCCAATACCTAGTTCAATCTCGTTACGGTAAGTCTCTTTACTCGTTCCGTAATACATCATCTCACAACTAAATCATTAGTTGTAATGCTTGCAAGGCTTAAGTGATGTGCATTACCGAGAAGGCTCGAGATACCTCTCCGACAATCGGAGTGACAAAACCTAATCTCAAATACGCCAACCCAACAAGTAACTTTGGAGACACCTGTAGTACTCCTTTATAATCACCCGATTCGTTGTGACGCTTGGTAGTACCCAAAGTGTTCCTCCGTAAACGGAGTTGCATAATCTCATAGTTATAGGAACATGTATGGGTCATGAAGAAAGCATTAACATACTAAACGATCAACCGTTAAGCTAACGGAATGGGTCATGTCAATCAGATCATTCAACTAATGATGTGACCTTGTTAATCAAATAACAACTCCTTGTTCATGGTTAGGAAACATAACCATCTTTGATTAACAAGCTAGTCAAGTAGAGGCATACTAGTGACATACTGTTTGTCTATATATTCACACATGTATTATGTTTCCGGTTAATACAATTCTAGCATGAATAATAAACATTTATCATGATATAAGGAAATAAATAATAACTTTTATTATTGCCTCTAGGGCATATTTCCTTCAGCCGAGGCACCCTAAATGCCCAAGTGGACCCATTTTGGGTTTTGTCGACTATGATCAACATCATATCAACTATGAAAACTATGATCACCAACATATCAACATCATGAAAACTAAGATCATCATCATATCAACTATGAAACTATGATCATCATCACAACAACAGAATGAAAACTTCTTGAAAACATCATAACTAATAAGTTCATCATCATATCATCATAACCAGAGTACCATAGTGCATCACAACCATTAGGTACATTACATAGTCCATCACTTGGACTTGAACTAACTGGTTTCAACATGAAATTCTTAATATTCTTCATCACAAACTAGCCAAAATAGGCTGAATTAAACATGTTTCAACATGACATCACTTCTTGCTGCCTTGAGAACAATTGAACCATTCAGACATCTTGTATGATGGCTTTCTCACTCTTCCAGTACCTGACACTCTTGATGGTATGAATGTTCTCTTTTCCCTTGACCTAGCAGCAGTAGCAGAAGATGAACTAGGCCTATAAGCAGCAGCAGAAGATGAACTTGGCCTTGTTGGAGCAGGAGCAGAAGGAGCAGCCCTAGGTGCAGCTCTAGTTGCAGCCCTAGTTGCAGCTGGAGCTGATGGAGCTGTCCTTGGTGTTGCACTGGTTGCAGCAGGAGCTCTTGCCCTTGCTGCTGGTGCATCAACTCTCCTGTTTTCCTGCAGTGACAACATATAGACAGATTAGAACATAGTATTAAATATACACAAGATTTAACCTGCAGTGACAACATATATACACAAGATTTAACCTGGTGTTAGTTCCTTCTCATTGCTAGGGCTGGCTTCAGATTTTTGTGGCAGCTAGTGTACCTATGACCTGTCAAGAATTGCTGCAGGTTATTGTTGCCATCCTTGAAGTATCCTTGGGAGCTGGCTTCTCAAACTGATTCCTTCTCCTCTTAGTCTGCTTCTTTCCTGGCTTGTCTCTGAAAACTGGTGGTTCTATGTCAGGGGTCCCATTATTTGGCCATAGATTAGGCCCAGGCACAGGATACACAATTGGATTGTAGGCTGCTTGGTACAATGGTTTCTTGAAGAAATCACTAACAAAATATTATGGATGAAGTTTTGCCTTGTTAATTGCAGAAACACCATGCTTGCAAGGAACACCAGTCATGTCCCATTTCCTACACCCACATGTGTGCACTTGCAGATTTACTACATATGTGCTTTCTCCACTGCTAACCTGGTATAGATCAGGTCCTGCTTTGATGGACTGGCAGTATCTAGCATGGTGTTTTGCTTCTTCTAGCTTTTCAGCATATGTTGGGCATATCTGCCACTTGGTTGTCTGTCTTGGTCCTGTTTGCATTGAACTTAACTAGCAATTTAGGTCTGATGCCATCAACCATGGTTTTAATTGGTTTCCCTCTCACATCAAGTATCATTTTGTTGAAAACTTCACTAATATTGTTAACAACCAAATCAGTTTTACAATTTTTGTTCATGGCATGTCTAGCCCATGTATGCTTGGGTATCTTTCTAAGCCATTTCCAAGCCGCCTCACACTCTCTTTTCATGCCTTCCATTGCTTGATCAAAACCATGCTCAGTATATGAATGATAGCCTGATCCATATACTTCTTTAACTCTTCACCTCTAAAGCCAGCTATTTGAAAGTTCTGATAAATATGTCTAAGGCAGTATCTTTGAGGGCAATTTGGGAAGACATTGTTTATGGCTTTAAGGAGGCCCTGTTTAAATAACTAGTGTTCAAAATATAGTATAACAACAAACAATTTGACAGTACTAAGCATGGTAAAACTTCAGTAAATATAGGAATGATGATGTGTGAGGTACCTTTTGTCTATCAGATATGATAGTGTAGTTTCCATACTTCCCTGACTCACCACCAAGAGCATACTTGAGGTGGGTTAGAAACCAGGACCAGCTGGCAGTGTCTTCCTTGTCAACAATTACAAATGCAATGGGAAAGATGTTGTTATTACCATATCTTCCAGTTGCAGCCAATATTTGTTGCCCTGTTGTCAACTTAACAAAGCAACCATCAACACCTAAAACCAAACAGAACACATTAGTACCAAACATAACCAAATGCAATGGGAACGATGTTGGGAAAATAATTATGCAGGTACCTATGAAGGGTCTGCAACCATTTAGGAAGCCCTCTTTGCAAGCATTGGGGCACATGAACAAGCCATGAAATCTAGGGTTTTTGCTAGGATGAGTCTTTAAATGTTTTGTTGTAACAATGCATCTACTTCCAGGATACCGGTATCCAGCACAGCTTGGAGGTAATCCCTTATCCTAGTGTATTGTGCCCTCTGATCTCCTTGGACAACTTCCTTAGCTGCTTTCCTTGCCCTGAGCAGTCACTTTGGTGCTCTCTCCAACAGTAGGACAATTGTGGTACAAGTTCATTTTCTTTATGCAAAATGTCTTCTCATGTGCAATTTTGGAAGCAGCAATGAAAAAAGGACAGTCATCTATACTGAAAACTACAATAACTCTATCTGAGCAATTCCTATGAAATGAGTAGTTCCTGTTTGGTGAGATGTGAAATGTAAGGAGTGCCCTCCTGAACTGCTGGACATTTAGGAAACAAAGTTTCTTGACAAATTGTTCTTGTGGGTTTTCCCTCTTCTCATCATACCAAATCCTAACTTTATTCTTTTTGGCCCTGCTCTTCCTACCATTTGGTAGCTTAAATGGTGCAAGCTGAGCCCAATCATTCTCTTCCTGACTTAAGTCACCTGGGTTGATCTCCTCATCAGATGAAGGTGCCTAGTCTTGCTCTATGATTTGATCCAAACTTGCATGGGATCTTGTTGTTAGCCCCTTCCCCCTCCTCTTACTTCCTCCTGTGCTGATGCTACCTCCTGCACTGCTTCCTCCTCTCAAGCCCTCATCTAGTGACTCCTCCTGTCCTTCATCTTCATCTCTTCCTTCATTCTCCTCCTCCTCCTCCTCATCTGGTCCATATAGCTCTTCTACATCAGTGTCTCCTTCAAAGTGATATAGTGGATCATCCCTATGCCTCTTCATTGCCTCCAACCTAGCCAATACGTCCTCATCTTCTAGATCTTCATCCTCACTTTCACTATCAGTGAACTCCTCAGCAAGCAGCTGTGGGAGTTTTCTTTTTGCTGCCTTGTACTTCTCTCTTTGTATCTTATTACTCCTGTACCTCTGAATTTCTTCATTTCTTTTCTGCTGCATCATCTGCTCAATGTGCTCTTGCTCTTGGTCTGTCTCCATGAAATACTCATGCCTCTCATTACCATTGTCCAAAGCAAACTCAGGTTCACTTGGGCCCTTTTGCTTCAACAAACAAGAGCTCTCCTGTGTGTTCATTACTTGGACTAGTTGTGGTTGGGGTTTGACTGGACTGGGGAAAAGAACTCCTGAATTTTCTACCTCATAGACAACTGGTACACCTATTTCTGACAAAGGAACCTGCTCTTCATAAGCATGACCAATGTTCAAATCAACTGGTCTAGGTGCATCACTTCTCATAACTGTAATTTTAACAACATTCTTTCCTTTACTAGCTATGTGATCCAACATTTCTTCCACCTTGTCATCATCAGTTAATTCTTCCATTCCTGACACCCCAGCTTCTGGTTCTCTAACATAATACATAAAATCCCTTGAAATATAGCCTTCTACCTCTATTAGGGTAATGAGATTCCAGAAGGTTATGTCTGATAAACAAATTGTTCTTTCCAAGTTATCTCTGTCTAGGAAATGGAACCTCACTTCCCATTCATCATCATCCAAGCTACAAATTCAGATAAAATTCATTTAATTTTGTTGTTAAGTAGGTCAGTTAACATGTATAAGAATAAGATGAAATAATTCATTTAACAATGTTAAAATTATTGTTAAGAGGTCAGATTGGTGTTAAATGGGTCAGTTCATAGCCCTATTACTAAGTTGAAAAAATTCAGTTAACAGTGTTAAAATTGGTGGCAACAGAAATTTCGATTCAAATTACAATACTAAAGTTGGTGAAGACCAGATTTGATCAAACAATGAGACGAGAGGATTTCGTCAAATTACTCATGTTAAAATTAATTTCGTGAGACCAACAATCATGTGACGAGAGGATATCATATAACACTAACCCTAATGCTAGAACCCTAACCCTAGAACCTTAACCGTACTACACTTACCCAAGAACACTAACCATAGAACCCTAACCCTAGAACCCTAACCCAAGAATGCCAATCGGGGAAATGACAAACAAGGAGGAGGATGACTTACTCCACACCGCCGAAGGAGGAGGAAAAATGTTGGCTGCCCGTCAGATTGGCCTTCACCACCTGGGCGAACGCAGTAGCCTCCGCGTATTCCAATGACTTCGGCGGCGACGACGGTTGGGGAAGAGGCAGCGGGCTCGAGGGATTGGAGCTCCTGCAGAACTCCGATGGATCTCCAGCACCGCCGCACGGAGCATCCCCACCGGCAGCAACTCCGCCGTCGCCGTCCACGCCGCCAGGTTTCGTCGTCGCCATGGATTTGGAGCTGGAGGGAGAGGTCTGGTCTGTCGGGTGCGGGCGGTCGGTCTGTCCGTCGCGACCAGACCACGTCGGTCTGGACCAAAAGGCGTCGTCTGCGCGTCCGTTAGGCCATGTCACCAAAATTGGGCCCCACCTGTCGGAAACACCCTCAACCGCGCCAAATGACAGGTTCAGTGCACTCTGCAAAACTTTTACTGAATGCGCGGTGGCTTTTGCAAAAGATTAGCGACCAGGTTGTTTTCTGCAAGAGAAGCCCCAAATGTGGTGGTTTCTTGCAATTCACTCAAAATTGAATTTCGTCGTGATTCTTTTTTCAATTGCATTATGTTAACGAATTGCAAGATCGCTCTGCAACTCACTGTTCTGTTGTCTGCTGTAACAGATTATACAATGCATGGTTTCGTTTTTGTAGGTTATACAACAATGCATTGTATGACATATGTGGTAAGCAATTTAAACTAATCCAAAAAAACCTATTTGAACCATACTAGTGTTCGTTTTTTGTAGGTTATAAAATGCATGACCTATTTCATATGTTTGTGTTATGTCCAAGATGTTACAAATTTAACAAAAAAAAATGATGAAACAAATAAGAGATCAAGAGAAAAAGTCATCGCTAGCTATGTTTCAAGCGCAGTCAATGGAGAGATGCTTGGTCAGAGAGAGAGAGAGAGAGAGAGGGGGGGACGGGAAAGAGAGATCAATAAAGGAGAGAAACATGGCCTTGGTTATGTTCTCTTGATAAGGGTATTTAAGTTTGGTATCATGTAATAAGCTGTTTGGGAGCGGATGCACGGAGCACGCATTAGGAAAATATAGTAAGTGTGTCTTCAACGTGGTGCCGCAAATCTGAGGCACTATCTGTCCGGGGCGTCTTCGTCAGATACATCCGAAACATCTCCGCGCATCTCAAATGTGAATCGAAAAAACCGAACAAAGTTCATGCAAACCGGGCAATTTTCATTTAAACCAGACCAAATTCATGAAATTGTTGACATATTTCATTAAACGAAAGCGGATATGACATTTTTTTTAACATAGCAAAATTATCCTAGTCTACATCTTCGACGGTCGTGGACACATCATTGTCTGATGTCTTACTCTTCCCCGGACATGGACTGTTTCGTATCCCACACCCTAATCTTCGTGGGAGTCCGTCGCGTGGCCGTGGATGTCGCTGGTCTGGCGAGATCCACGATAGACAACAACTTTTGCTTAAACAATAAATTAAGGCGTGAAGGAAAATGCTCGATAAAATCCCATCGGCGTTACCGTAAAGACCTCTCTGTCTTCATTAGGCAGATGAGGGCTTGTGACCATGAATTTCTGCCAACGAGAAATTCTATATAAATAATGCTAAGAGCATCTCCAACAGCCGCGCTTCGCGCCGCGCGCAAAAAACTAGTATGCCGCGCGCGCTTCGGCTGGTTTAGCGCGGCCGTCAGCGCTGGCTCCAACAGTCGCGCTATAATGCAGCGCATAAAAATACAGCGCGCGCGACTCGCCGGGCATGATGAGTTGATGAATAAAATGAGTTTGAAACATTCAAAATGCAATGAACATGACATATAAAATTTCACACAAACAAGTTGATGAATAAAAGTTCATGCCCACAAGTTCAAAATCATGCCCACAAGTTCATCCAACCAAGTTCACAATGCAAACCAATTTCAAGACACAAATGAAAGACACATCAATCCTCTTCCTCGTCTTCGTCCTCATCATCTTCCAAGACGATTCTTCCATTCAAGATGAATCTTCCTCCCTCTCCTCATCACGCACCGCATCATGTGAAGCTCCGACGGTGTTGGCAAGATCTTCAACGGCAACTTCATGGGAATGTGTGTGAGGAGGCACATCGAAAGACATTCCGCCCATGGCGGCCGGAGGTGCACCCATGCCTCCCATGAGAGAAGCAAAACTCATGCCTCCCATGGCGGCCATAGCGTCGGGGGGTGCTCCAAAGCCACCCATACCTCCCATGGCGGCCGGAGGTGCACCCATCCCTCCCATGACACCTAAACCGCTCATGGTACCTCCGAAGCCACCCATGCCACCCATGGCGCCAAGGCCACCGCCACCCATGCCGCCAAGGCCACCGCCAAGGCCACCGCCACCCATACCGCCAATGCCACCGCCACCCATGCCGCCGAGGCCACCGCCACCCATTGCGCGAATCATGGCTCTTTTTTGCATCAACACTTCTTCACGGGCAAGATTGACATATTCCTTTTGCACTTCATTGAGGTTGGATGTGTCCCAGAAGAACAAGTGCTTCTCCCATTCCAACAATCTAGTTCGCTCCTCATTGCTCACCTTCCTCTCCTCCAAAGCCACCTTCCTCTCCTCGGCCGCCACCCTTCTCTCCTCGGCCGCCAACCTCCTCTCCTCGGTCGTGGCATCTTGGTTCCTTGCCATTTTCCTCACCTCGTTGGCTTCTTTTCTTGCCTTCACAATTGCTTCCATAGCATTTTTGAGCTCATCATCTCCTTTCCTCTTCTTCTTTTCGGTTTTGTCTTTCTTGCACCCATCCGGTCATTTTGGCTTCGAGTATGAAACCGAGTTGGGTGTGGGGCTTCTCTTGCTGTCATCACTTGATGCATCATCCTCCTCATCATCATCATTCAACTCAATTATTCGCTTGCATTTGTTGCTCAAATGCAAATCATCCAAATCTTCACGCTTCTTCCATTTCTCATCATCCTTTAACACTTCATAGCAATGAGGCAAGGTAAAGATCCTTCCTTTCTTGATCTTCCCCTTCTTGGTTGTCCTCGCCTCTTCTTTGAACAAGTTTTGTGCAATGTTGTACTACAAGAAAAACAAAACAAGTTAGCACTTCGGACACCAAAAACAAGTATGATGAACATGTATGAGATGCCACTTACTCTATCATCCTCATTTATACCACTTGGGTTAATCTTGTCAACTGCCTTTTGTGCGGCCGCCCACTTTTGACAATCCGAGTTGATTGTCGACCATCGGGACCAAAGTGATCTCTCGGAGTGGTCAATTCCACTCACGTTGTGAGCATCAAAGTGTTCTTTCATTCGCCCCCAATAAGCATCTCTACTTTGATCACCTCCAACGGATGGATCCCTCGACACTTGCAACCAAGTGTTGCATAGTAAGATGTCATCTTTGTTGGCGTAATTGCCCGCTCTTCCTTTTGGCGCGTCGACAATGCCCTCACCCTCCTCGTCCACCTCAAACTCATGGTCTTCGAAATGGATGTCATTGGTTTGAGACCAATGCGAATTGTTGGACCCAACACCCATAGTTGACATGTATGCACAATCGTTGAGACTACAAAGTTTTTTGAACAATGCAAATAAGCTATCTATATTATGATGGTGCATTGAGAAAATAACAAAAAAATAAAAGTTGGATTTTTTTTTACCTTGGGGGCATTTCGTCAAACACGTGGTGCGCGTCGGCGGCCGGCTCAACGAGTGAGCTCGCCGGCGCTTCGGTAGCCGCCGCGCCCGTCGAACGCCCTGCAAGCTTCTTTCCCCTCGCCTTGGAGCTGCCGGAGCCGTCCGCCGCCTTTTTCTTCTTCGCGGATGTCTTGCCCTTCTTCGGCCGCGCCGCATTGGGGAGCTTCGAGGGTGCGGCGGCGGCACGGGAGGGCGCCAGTGCGACGCCCCCCGTCGACGTGGTCATCCGCGGCGGCAAGAAGAGGCTGCGTGCGAGGCCGATGCTCGGCGGAGCTCCGGCGGTGGCGACGCCAACGCTCCCCGCGCTAGGGTTTCCGGTGGCGGCGGCGGCAGCGGCGTGGGAGGGGTCGCGGCTGTACAATGGGGTGAGCGGGGTGCCGGAGCGTGCGTCCATGGTGAAGTTCGTCGGCGTCGGCGCGCGCGGGGCGTAGGAGGCGGAGAGGAAAGAGTGCGGCGCGCGCGCTCGAGTGTGCCGCGCGTGGAAGCGGGCGCCCTAAATACACCGCGCGGGATAGCGTATCCGACCGCGCACCCATCTCGTTATAGCGCGCGCGCGGTTTTTACGCGCCCGCTGGAACCACCCGCCGCGTTACACGCGCGCTAAAACGGTCTAATTTGCGGCGCGGCGCTAGTTTAGCGCGGCTGTTGAAGATGCTCTAAGATATGAAGAAAAATGCTCGATAAAATCCCATGGGCACCCACGGATCCGCCAAAGTAAACGCCTGCCCGCTTGCGATGGGGATCTGCAAACTACCACGTGGTCTAATATAGGTCAGAGGATATGCTTTATTATACCGGTCTAGGAGTATGTAGGTCAGAGGATCTGCAAACTACCAAGTGGTTTCCTGTTGGCCGGCCGTGCCGTGGCCCTATCATCCAAACCCGTACGTGGGTGTGCTGTTGCTACCGATCGACTAGTACTGATGGCGATAACAAATATGGGTTTGGTTCGGTCTGTGTGCTAATAAGTGATCTGTGTTTGAAGGATTTTTTCCTTTTAAAGGAGATCGATATGTGTGCATATGTTGGTCGTGCATGCTACATTATCTTGAGATTGAGAAATTACCATAGACACGTCGTAGTTAAGGAAACGATTGTTTTTGCTGAACAAATATCGCCAGAAAGCCTAGAATAAATTTAGAAAAATACAACTGTTAATGCCACGTCTAGAACTTGAATCTATTGGGATGGTTTCACCAAAAAAAGCCATCCCAATTATCCAGGAATTACTTACTTGAATCCGTCACCAGAGACGAGGATGGAGCAGGAAGAGTGCATCGTGTGGAAAATCATACCACGAATGTTGTCAACTGTAATTTCATAATTTTTTGAAACTGCCCACTTAAAACATACTATACGTTAAGTTTCCACTATATAGCTGCTTTTTTTTTTTAGAAAAGGAGGATAACCCCCGGCCTCTGCATCTGGGCGATGCATACGGCCACTTTATTAATTATTCTCACAAGACCTTACAAAGTAATACAATAGTAAGACTAAAGCCGCCGTTTAAGCAACAAACTGTCGCTACACCTATCCAGTTGATGAAGGGGCGCAGATATCCTGGGCCTAATACCAAATGACATCGCAGCCAGACCTAACATCTAAGACACGAGGACCCATCCAGACGCTTCCGGGCATGGGTCTCGCCGGTCCGGCGTGCTCTCGAGGCCGCCGCCGCCAACTGCCACCGCTCAATCTTGAATCTGATCGATGCATCAACCTTGCTCGGTCTACCTATCGTCGACGCCACCACGGCGCCTAACGGTACCTCCTCCTGCGCGCAAACAGTTGAGCACGTCGCGGTCGCCGCGATACACCTCAAAGCACCATGCTGCCAAGTACCACCAGCCGACACAGCTTGAAGTCTTTGGAAGATCTGTCGTGCGTGCACCCGCCGACCGACATGACTCATCGCTTTTGTCCGCCGGTCGCATGACTTGATAGCTCCACCAAGCTCCGTGCAAGACGGCCGCTCCACCTCCCGCTCTGTCTTCCAAATACTGCTCCACAAACGATGCTCCCAAGAGAGAGACGGCACCGTAGTACCGCCATCGTCCGATCTGGAAGGCGGATCCTAGGGTTTCCCGAAGCAAAGCATGAGTGGGTTGACAACGATTACGACGATGCCTTCATTAAGGTAACGACGCAAAACGCCGCCATCGCCCGCCAATCGCCGGTTTTCACCGCAACTATGTCTCCCCGACTTCGTGGCGGGACTAGCCGACGGATCTCGAGATCCGATCACCCACCGCAGCCGATCACCTCGACGGAAGAGATGACCACCACCGTCGATTGCACCGGTCGTAACAGATCGACGGAGGTGCCGCCACGCGACCACCAGCCCTCCACGCCGCCGCCGCGATCAAAAGCAGATGGCGCGCCGCCGCCGTCGCCGACCGCAGATGCGCCGCCGCCCCCGAACAGGGCTGGTCGCCGCGCCCGCAGCCAGCGCCGCCTTGAGCGCCGCGCGCCACAGCCATCGCCATTGCCGATCGGATCTGAGGCGCCTCCACACGATTCGGGGATCCGCACAACCCCAGATGCACGGGAGAGAGGTGATGTCCTCCGCCACCACCGTCGGCCCCCGGGCTTAGACCGGCGGCGTCCCCCGGCGGCGGCGGAGGGTGGGGAGGAAGGAGTATACGCCCCCGGCGGCTGGGTAGGGAGCCGCCCTAGCGGGGACGACGCGGGGGCTGTTTTCCCTCACCTCACGAGCGTCACGCACTAGGTGTAGTTTCTGCGATCGGGATGAGACTATTAAACACCTCTTTTTTGATTGCCCGCTGGCCAAGGTACTTTGGCAGACGATCCACATTGCTTTTAATATCAAACCCCCGAATTCTGTTAATGTGTTATTTGGGACATGGCTTAATGGGATTGAGCCTAACTTAGCGAGACATATTCGGGTTGGAGTTTGTGCTTTCTTTGTGGACTATCCGGAATTGCGTAAACGATTTGGTCTTTAATGTAATATCATGTATACATTTTTGCAGGTCTTATTCGGACTACGGCACTTATCCGTTAAGTGGTCACTCTACTCACCCGCACGGAGACCGGGGGCATTTGGTTCTTGGGTCTTTCCACGGGGAGATGGTAGCTCGGGATATCTTCAACCGGTTTGGATGGCGGTCATGTAATAGGATAGGCATTTAGATCCCTATCTAGTTTAGCCAGCCGGTTGTGGCATCTTGATTTGGCTAATTGATGTTTCTAGCCTTTTTGGCTCTGTGTGAGCTTTTGTGTTTTTCTATGACTTGTGGAGACCTTTGAAACCACGTATTGGCTACTTTATTTTGATAATAAGATGGTAGTATCGTCGTTCGACGCAGAGGCCGGTGAATTCCCTTTTTGAAAAAAAAACGAGCGTCACGCACTATATAGCTGCTGAAACAGGCGTATGTTTTGAGAACCCAATGGACAAAACTGCAAACAGGGAGTAGTACACATCATCAATAAATCGCTTTATAAATATCAAATACAAATCCTCATGTATTGTTCCGACCTAATTGAGGTCGAGATTTAGGTCTGCGAGTAGATTTTACATATAGAGAAACATACATATATATTCAACTTAACCAAGCACGCTGTAGATAATTTCCATCTTCCGGAGGATTACCGAGGCCCGATCCTGGACCACCTTCCATGCATCAGCGACGTGGTGCTCCTCCGTGAGCGTGCTCCCGACGGCGCACCTTAGCATGTAGACGCCGCCTACGTTCGCGGAGCTCATGTACGGGCCCGGGCCGACCGCGTTCACCTCCTCGAGGAGGCCCCGGTTGAGCTCGTTGGCCGTCTTCTCGCCGCCGAATCTCTCCGGCGACCGGAGCCGGAAGCACACCAGCGCGAACTGCCTGTCCGTCACCACCTCGAACCTCTCGTCCGCCCGCACCATGTCCTCGAACGCCTCGGCCATGCGCACGTGGGAGCGGATGTGGTCGCGCAGGCCGTCGACGCCGTAGCAGCGGAGCACGAGCCACATCTTGAGCGCGCGGAACCGGCGGGTCAGCGTCATGGTCCAGTCCTTGTAGTCCACCACATCGTGCCCCTCCGACGCCGCGTCCTTGAGGATGTACTCCTGCTCCGTGCCCAGCGCCGCGATGAGCTCGCGCGGCTTCTTCACCCACATTGCGCAGCAGTCGTTGTTGGCCAGGAGCCACTTGTGGGCGTTCATGCTGAACGAGTCCACGGCCTCCACGCCGTCGATCACGTGCCGGAACTCCGGGCAGACCAGCGCCGAGCCGGCGTAGGCCGCGTCGACGTGGACCCACACGCCGTGAGACGCCGCGACGGTGCAGAGCTTACCGATGGGGTCAACGGCGGTCGTCTGGGTGGTCCCGATGGTCGCGCACAGGAACAGCGGCACCAGCCCGGCGTCCACGTCGGCCTGCATGGCGGCTTGCAGCTCCGTGGGCGAGAGCGCGAACATGTCTTCGCGGCACGTGTGTATCGCGCGGCAGTGGTCACGCAGGATCCCAGCGATCCGCGCAGCCTTGCGGAAGGCGAAATGGGTCTGGTCGGAGCAGTAGACGACAAGGTCACCGATCCTCCTCTCGCCGATCTCGGCGAGCTTCTTGTCCCTGGCGGCGACGAGGGCGCAGAGTATGGCCTCGCACGAGGTGCCCAGAAGCGTGCCCCCGCCGCCGCCGGCGAACAGGAGGCTCTCCGGCAATTGCAGCGCCTTGCCGAGCCAGTCCACGACCACCATCTCCAGCTCGGTGGCGGCCGGCGAGGCGGCCCAGGTGAAGGGCACCACGTTGATGCCGGCAATGAGCGCCTCCCCGAGGGCCCCGACGGTGCTGCTGGACGCCGGAAAGTGCGCGAAGTGGCGGGGGCTCTGCCAGTGCGTCATGCCCGGGAGGATGAGGTCGCGGACGTCCCGCAGCGCGGAGCCGAACGCGTCGGGCTCCGGGCGGGACGGCGCCTCCGCTGGGAGCACATTGCGCAGGAAGCCGGGCGTGACGCTGGGGTGCACGGGGTAGTCCCCCATGCCGCCGTAGTACTCGGCGATGAAGTCGATGACCTGGTGGCCCTGGCGCCGGAACACGTCGGCATCGAGCACGTTGGGGCACTGCGGCGGCGTGCCAGCCACCTCCGGGGCGGTGCCATTGTGGGCCGCGCCGTGCATGGTGGCGTCGAAGCACTGCGACGGTGGAGCCATGTCTGGGGTTAATGTGGGGAGATGCGCTCGACGTAGTACTATCAAGCAGCTTAGCAGAAGGATCAGTGAGTTAATGGGCCTGCTGAGCAGTGATCAATTGCTGCTAGCGGCAACCTGTGGCGATGCCGACTGGTGCTAATTCAGGACGGCTCGGGTAGCTATTTATACAGTTGGGACGCCCATTTTCAGTCACCGTGCACGTCACTCTCCCGTAATAATGCGAACGGTACTATCACATGAACGCATGAACTATACGGGAGATTAATTATATCGGTCGTCCACGAAATAGGTTTTCCGTGGGTTTTTAAGGCGAGTAAAGGTGGCAAAAGCGACGTCCGGAGAAAATAATGCACGCGGTCGAACTAGCTAGCGAATCCCAAGTCAGAACTTACTCCACCTGTCCGTAGGGTTGGGCACAATAAACTAACCCAGCGGAGTCACGGTGCATGTCGTGCCACGGGAAGCCACGTCTCAAGCTACCGCACCGCGCGCGACAGCGAGACGCCGTCAACTGAAGGCGGTGATAGCCGGTAGGTACGGTGGCCAGCACATACAAGCGAAATTCTGATTCAGTCGGGTGCCTCCAAAAAAAGGCGGTTGCCGCTCTGCTCGAACTTGTTTTCCTTTTATTATTAGAACCAAAATTCTTATGCTTAATCCTTTTTTGCTGGCTAATTCTTATGCTTATTCGATGATGCATATATTTCTAAGTTCGATCGAGAAATTCTTACCCTCAATCCATGATCATGTACCTTGATGGTCTACTTACTGAAAACTGAGCTGTTACATATACTTTGTAAAATTGCACCATTAGGACCCTATTAGGATGCCTATACTGTAGTGTAATATTCTTAATAATGTGATCTTTTTGAAGTACTAAAATGATCTCTACAACTGAAAAAAGGTCTCTCCCTCCACTTCTATTTTAAACCCGAGAAACGGTTGTTCCTTCGTTGCTTTCCTTGTGATCTCAGAACGCTCTTGCTACTTCCTTCTAAACATATGTTCCCGCACTTCTATACATATCCAAGTTCGTAAGAGCATTTACAAATTACAACACAGGGCACTAAGGCAGGCGCCAGGGTCAGGATCCTGGTCGTTTTGCTCAGTTCCCGTCCAATTCTGGGAATTTGGCTGGCATCGATGTCATACGAGTCGCAGGGCGCTAACCCAGTCTCCCGTTCTAATTTTCTGAGTATAGCATTCGTACACAGCTCTCAGCATTGCAACACTCCTAGCCAGGCGCTAGGACTATAATACTATTTTATTCCTGATCAAGCGTCTGATTAGGCGCCTCCCATTGGAGATGCCCTAAGATGCGTCTGTTTGGATCTTGCACCATCGTTTATATCCAGAGGGTAACATGCAGGCTCAAAGCATCAAATATTGCTCCCATGAGTGCAAGAGTGCATGCCTTAATTAGTACGGCTATACAAAGCTCATGATGGACATGTAGATCTACATCATGCAAACTCGTTCGATTGGTTGACCGCATTCGGGAGAGGCGCCACAAAATTGTCTTGAGATGCTTTGCCTCCTTCCCACTCTCTCATTTATGCATGCATGCATCTAACATGATGACATCATCAAACATTCTTCTAAATTCAGAAAATTTTAAAAAAAAGTATCTCTTAAACAGTTAACCTGATTGACGATTTGCTTTCATCGTTGGCTTCTTCGAGGAGAGATCTTAAAAATGTCGACTTGTTTTGGTAACTTATTTTTTGTCCATACTTGCCAGATTATTCTACTTACAGGTGAGGTTATTAGTCACTTACTTGCCAGGCTACCAAATGACAATTTACATTAATGTAGAACCTGCTTCGTGGTACTTGTATGAGTTGATACCCACTCCTTACTTGTTTGTAACACTTGAATACTCATTTCTAACGATGCATGCCACTGTAATGTTTAAAAGGGAACAAAATAATTGTCTGGTAACTCCTAACATGGCAACCATGGTGACATATCTGGCAAATAGTAGTGGTCAAATCAATCTTGAAACATTACAACATGGGATCTTGTTTTGAAGCCCTTGTTGAGATGATGCATACATGGTGACTAATCGAATTACTCCTTGTTTGTGAGATAAATCATTTCAAAAGATCAAATTAGCAATCAATGTGATTATATCAGCATGATGTGTGTAAGATTCATGCATGCATGTCCTCACTCTATGTAGGCAAAATTTCATTGAAAAGGGGCAGCGTGAGAAAACATGTATGCGCACAATTGCTCCTTAGAATTTTCCTTGATTGTTTTAGTGACTTAATGCAATGCCAAACACCTCCTGATTTTCCCTGATTTTCCAAATACTGCAAAAGACTATGGCGGATGCGGTGTTTTGGCTCCTAGGTGCATATGCACCCATTGTCTAAATACACATTTTGAAAAGTTGACAAATTCGAAACAAAAATCCCGTGGGTATATCCGGACATTCTATGTGCATGCACAAAGTTTTGGTGAAAAACGACGTTTTTTGTGGCTTGTGTAAAAAAGATAAATAAATGCAAAATGAATAGTTGTAATGAAGCATCAGAAATTGTCTTTTTTACACAAGCCACAAAAAACCTCGTTTTCCACCGAAAACTTTTTGCACGCACATAGAATGTCCGGATATACACACGGGATTTCTGTTCGGAATTTTTCAACTTTTCAAAATGTGTATTTAGACAATGGGTGCATATGTACCTAGAAGCCATTGCCAATTTCTGCATAATATGGTACTGTGTGCACACAAGCTAAAATATAACAAGTAAGGGTAGTTGAAAGCATGCGACCTCGGTAGTTGAATATTTGTACACATTTCTTGGGTCTTATATAACAAGTAAGGGGAAATTGTGCTAAAAGCACACTTTCAAACATCGGTTGATTAAACATGAATTACTCTTTGCTAATTTCCAGTTGCTTCAAGTTTTATAAACCTTGCTCACTCAAAATTTGTACATTTGTACGGCTAAAATTGCACTCTCTCAGGGTGTGTGTCGGTGTCAAAACCGGCGGATCTCGGGTAGGGGGTCCCGAACTGTGCGTCTAGGCGGATGGTAACAGGAGACAAGGGACACGATGTTTTTACCCAGGTTCGGGCCCTCTTGATGGAGGTAAAACCCTACTCCTGCTTGATTAATATTGATGATATGGGTAGTACAAGAGTAGATCTACCACGAGATCAGAGAGGCTAAACCCTAGAAGCTAGCCTATGGTATGATTGTTATTCGTCCTACGTACTAAAACCCTCCGGTTTATATAGGCACCGAATAGGGTTAGGGTTACACAGAGTCGGTTACAATGGTAGGAGATCTATATATCCGTATCGCCAAGCTTGCCTTCCACGCCAAGGAAAGTCCCATCCGGACACGGGACGAAGTCTTCAATCTTGTATCTTCATAGTCCAGGAGTCCGGCCAAAGGCTATAGTCCGGCTATCCGGACACCCCCTAATCCAGGACTCCCTCAGTAGCCCCCGAATCAGGCTTCAATGACGACGAGTCCGGCGCGTAGATTGTGTTCGGTATTGCAAGGCGGGTTCTTTTCCAAATCCTGTTTACTTGTTGAATAGTATCCGGCTTCTTGTAAATGTCGCGCTCCTTGGCTTCCACGCCCAATAATGGCCATCTTCCACGTGTTGAATGAATGCGAAAAGCCAGGGTATTTTTACATTTAGCCCCCTAGCTGCGCAAATGAGCTGCCTATATAAGAGACGGGGATCTAGATCTGAATCACACCACCTTCCCTTCGCGAGCTTTCATCGGAGCGCATCTGACAGAAACCCATTCCATCATGGACAGTCGACACGGCTCCTCCTCTCGCCCTCCTAGTCCTCAGCCTGGAGATTGGGAGAGATGCTCCGTCCCGCACAGTGAGTTAGTGACGCTCCAAACCAAGGGGTTTCTTCCCCCAGCCTTCATGGTTCCGGTTCGAGCCGGACTCGCTACCTATAAGGGCGGAAAACAAGCGGAGAGTGTCCCCAGTCCCTCCCGAGGAGAGCGGGTATGCCTTATCTCTTATTTGATGAGAGGGCTCGGATTTCCAATTCATCCGTTTCTCCGGGGGCTCCTGGAGTTCTATGGCCTCCAGTTGCACAACTTTACGCCTGCCTCCATTCTGCATATTGCGGGCTTCGTGGCCCTTTGCGAGCTGTTTTTGGGCATCGAGGCTCATTTCGCTACGCTGTGGAAGAGGTTGTTACGCCTCGTACCCGTTCTCGGGAGGGGTCGATATATCAAGTGGGCGGAGCGAACTATGGCGCATTGCGGGACCGGATATCTATCCGGAACCCGAAGAAGCGTCCAAGACCGCCTTCGAATGGTTTTATATAGAAGACGTCCCCTGCCGGACCTGTTCGGATCGGCCTCGAGTTCAGTGCTCCTTTGAAGAAACGCCTAAGTGGCGTCCTCGGAGCCCCCAGAGGAGAATGACAGGGGCGTCCTTTACGATGAGCGAATAAGGTTGTTGGCTCATTCGGATGACCATGATCGGGTCATGGCCACATGCATTATCTTGAAGTGCAGCCGCTCCAGTATAAGGGCCACCCCATGTGGGATTTCAACGGAGAGGATGATGCCACCCACCATGGCCGTAAGGGGCCGGGATCGGTCGCCAATCTGATGAAGATCTTGTCCGCATTGTACAAGGGAGAAGAGGAAGAATTTCTTCGCGCCAATCCTCAGGACGGGTTTTTTATGAACAATCCTCCAAGCTGGGTAAGCGGACATTTCTTTATGCCCATCCGTTTCATATTCCCATAGTTAAGTACCTTATCTTGTGATTTTGACGCAGGAATTGCGCCGGGCCGTAAAGGATATAAACAGCCTACCTCCACAACCCGAGGATCCGGAACGGTCCCTCGATCCGGCCTCCCAAGAGGATCCGGACATATCTGTGGAGCTGATCGATGGGGTATTTTACCAACTGAGCATCGACAATGTCTTGGTTGCCATTACGGCCGACTACCCCGGAATATTTCCAGCCTCACAGGTAATTGAGACCGAAGTCCCAATACTTTAGAAATGATCCCTCTGTGCTTATCTTTGACCACCATGTATCAATGGTGTTTTGCGAGGGAGCCCTTGAGGCGGAAGGCCGAACTGCGGTGGCTAGCCAACAAGGGCAGCACGCCCAAAGAAAGCTAAAAAGAAGTGCGGTCCGAATCAAGCGCCCGCAAGAACGGTATGGCGTGTCGCCTTATTCCTGTGTTTTATTCGGAAGGCATACTAACGCCGCGCTCTTTTCAGAAAAAAGCGCCACGGACTATATCCGGAGAGGTTGCCAATCGAGCCTCCGCCACCAAAGCTTCAAAGCCGGCCCGAAGCGGAGGAACACTAGGCGTGCGCCGGACGCTCCTCCAACAGAGGATGCCGACAGATTGTCCGCCACCAACTCCGAGGTGGAGAGTGCCATGAATCACAGACGCCGCCGGACAATTCTTCGTGACGCATGTTCCTCCCAAGAGGCATTGGATGCCTTCAATTCTGGAGATGCGCACCTCCGTGCCGCTCAAAATGGTCTAGCCAGAGCCACGGAGCAGTATGTGAAAGACACACGGGTGAGAAAATTTGATGGTTATATATACGAGTAGCCCCCGAGACTTAAAATAGTTAGAATAACTGATTTAAGGATCATTTATTATCTGAGATCTTCTGTAAAAGAATACCCAATTGTCCCAATGGCTTGAAGAGTGCAAAGCCCAACTTGAGGCCGCACAAGCGCGACGGGGAAGCCAAGGAGACCCCTCCGGTAACATACGCTTTTAAAAGATAAGTATGTTATGAAGTGCGGCGTGTGTATATGTAACATCCCAAATTTTCAATTTGGAATGTTATACATAGAGCATCATTGCATATCATATTTTTGTTGCATTTTTGCTCGATCCCAGAAACTCTACACAACTCAAGGACCCACGGAGAGAGTTGGGGGTTTCATTATTTTCATATTTGAGTTTTCTCAAATTTTGAAAATAGGATCATTTGATTTTAATTATTTTATCTTCAATTATTTCTACTATCAAAATATGAGAGAGGGAATAAAATGACTTTCCCAAAATAAAAAATAATGAATATTTAATAATAAAATCAAATAAGATTTTTATTTTGGAGTTTTTCGCCTTTTTATTTGAATTTAGGAAAAATGCGCGTTTTTCAAAATTGCATTTAGGCCCCAAATAAATGTTCATCTAGTCCGGCTTGATTTTAAAAGCTGGGGAAATTTTATTTAAGGATTTTTGGAGTCCGTTTATTATTTCTTTTTATTTTTATTTTGCGTGGTATTATTTTAAAAAAATGAACCGCCTCTGGGCCGTGCCCGAGCGGGACTCCGCTCGGTGGCGCACTATATAAGCGCCACCCGGTGCCCCCCTGCCCCCACCGCCCGCCCGAGCCCAGCCGCCGCCCATGCCAAATTTCACCCACCGCCTCCCGGCCCACCCGCCAAACCCTAACCCTAGCCGATCCGCCCGCAGCCGCCGCCATTGTCATCGCGAGCCTCGCCGGACTCAGCCGCCGCCGCCGAGGTTTGCCGCCGCCTCGTTCTGCGTGCCACCGGGTTTTTTTTAAACCGGGCGGTTTTTCTTTGTTTTTTTTCGTTTTTTTAGTTTCGTTTTTTATTAGTTTCTGTTTTTTCGGTTCGGTTAAATAACGAACGTTCGTTCGTTTTTAACAAACGCGTTTGTCAGATTAGTTTAGTTAACGAACGTCCGTTCGTTAACCCGTTCGTCGTTTTTCGTTTTCTCGGATTTAATTCGTGATTTTTCCGATCGCGATTTACGATCCGATTTTCGTTTTAGTATAACTTTTAAGCTCGTTTATCGAATCAGGCGATTCAAGCGCCTGGAGTTTCGTCTCGAAACCCTCTTTCCGGATAACCTACTTAAACAAGTTTTTGCTACTGTAAAATTTGACTTAGATCCAGATTAGTAAAAACAAAGCTGTTTTCTTCCGCCGTTTGACTTTCGTTGCTTCGTTTGATTTGATTCTTTTTGCAAACCGGAGTTCTTAAGTTGAACAATCTGGTTAGATCTGTTTGAGTTTTACCTGTGCATTAGATGAGTACTTATTGTATGCTTGTTTGTTTGTGCTGCGATAGAATACCCGGAGTCGCCGCTTTGTTACTTGAGTCTCTAGGTTTCGGATCATCAGCAAGGCAAGTAACACTTTGATCATACCTCTTCTCATACCCAGTTTTTATGCATTAGATCTATCCTCAAACATTTGCATGATTAGGATCTAATTAAATTGTGGGTTATGGGAAGTAGTTGAGGTAGTACCTATTACCTGTTTTATTATCAAACCCTTGGGAGTTACTTCTCGTTTGCTTATTATGCTATGCTATGCTAGTAGGCGTGGATTGGGTGAGTGTATCCATGATGATGTGAGATTGTTATTTAATGGTTTATTTAAGGTGGCAACTTAAACACACATCTGGGTGGATTGAGGCACTGGTTTCTATCAGGACTTGCTGTATTTCTTGGACCGCCACCCGGGCTCAAAGGGATCATGAGATTATTCAAACTAGAGACTTCCGTGTGCAGCCACAAGCCATTATGGGCTCTGGCGTAGTTGACTAAGTTGTGCGAACTCTTACGGGTAGACTAGCGGATGTAGGGGTTGTAGGTTGGTACGGTCTACCCACATGTAAGGTGCTACCGCTTACGAAGACTATGTCTCGGTCATCCGTCTCTCAAACACCATGTAGTGCGAGAAATCAAGCGGAGGCGATCGAGTCTTGTGGGGAAAAGTGCATAAACCTCTGCAGAGTGTATAAACTAATCATGGTTAGCCGTGTCCCCGGTTATGGACATCTTGAGTATCTAGTACTTGGATATCATCTGAATCTCATCATGTTACTTCTAATTAATATTGTTGGGTTTTAAATGAGTACTTTTAATTGGGATTGAGAATGTCACAACCATTCTCAATGTTTAACAACCACCCTACGATAGTTAAATAAATTTATTCCTTTGCAGTAGGGAAAAATTGGCTTTATGCAAAACTGTAACCATAGAGCTTTCCACCAGCCAAATATGCATATAGTATAGGCTTATTATTTCCATTATTCTCTATGTGTTATATTGCCAGCCTATTCCATGTGCTGACCCGTTTTCGGGCTGCAACGTTTCATGTTGCAGACTTTTCAGATAACGAGTATGGTGTTTAGGTCGTGGTTCTATACTCAGTGATGCCGTTGGAGTTGATGGACTCGCTTATTCTTCCAAGCCTTCCGCTGTTATCGTTATTAGATGGCCTTAAGCCATATTTATTTTATTAAGTTCTCTCTTGAGACATTCGATTGTAATAAGTATGTGATTGCTACTCTGTTATAAATCCTTGATCTTGTGTGGTGTCGGCATTCTTGATCCGAGGATGACACCGAGCACGTAGATCGATCGCTTTGAGGTCCGGTCGCTACAAAGATAGTATCGAGCACATCTTGACTTGTAGGACACGACCATTAAGCTAAAGCCCTAGATCACTACTCTCTCTTCTCATTTCTAACTCCTCATCTTTTCTATTCTTTTAGGATGGCTAAGCGAGGATCAAGTTCACTCAAATGGATGAAGATACACCCTTCAGACGACACCTGAAGGAAGTCACTAAGTACCTAAACATCGGATTACCAAGCTTCACCGGGACATACAATTCCACTTTACTTGAAGAAGAGCGTTGGAAGATTCAAGCTCAAGTTCCCGGAAGGACGTTTGCGCCAATCACGGAGCCTATAGAGTGTGTTTTCAATGCACCAACTTGGAGTCTGGGAAAGAGCATGGCAGCTCACATAACCATGGGACGCATTGGAGAAGTTTACAAAGAAGACCTCAAGGATACTATCTACCAGATTTGTGGGCGCCGAGATGAACAATGGGAGATAGTTGGCACTAAGAAGGATCGATCCATTGCAGCTTTCATCCGGAGTTAAATCAGCACATTCGGCGCCAGAGAACCAGGATGTCTTGTGACATGATGGAGTTGAAGACAGCAAAAGCCAAGATTATCGAACTAGAAGGAGGCGAAGGCCACTCAAGGACTACATGGAGGAGATTGTAGCTCTAGTGGGACAAAACGGCGATTTTAAGGGGAAGATTGAAGAACTCATGGGAAATTCAGCACCCGGAGGAGAAGATGAAGATTGCACCTGTCCAGAGAATTACATCATCATCGACGACACCGATTCCAATCCTAGTGATGATGATTACGAAGATGAAGCTGGAGCAGATATCATGGAGTCTTCATCGGAGCAGTTTTTCTAGTTGACCACCATAACAGTAGTAGATTTCCCCCCATTTTATATTAGTTTTAGTTTCAGCACTTTGTAACGATAGATAGACCGTTGTATGCCCTTGTTTGAATTGATTGGAGTGATATTGTGTGATTTGTATCATGTGCATATGGGTAGTTGAAAGGACATGCGGTGCCCCCATGTGTGGTTTTGGTAATTGATGACATTCTCTATGGACTAATGGTTGCATTGAGTTATATTTGAAGGATTTGTCCATAGGCATTTCTTGAAGTCCATGTGTTGGTTTCAAGGAGTTTATGTGTTGACCAAGGTGCTATTAAGTAATTATCCAAAGATTGGTCATGTGAGTGTTGAGCTTATTGCAAGCATGTCTTGAAGAAGAAGATTGTGTGATCATTCATGTTTACCTTCAAGACATCATCCAAACGAAGAGAGTTGGAAAGATTCAAGGCTGATCAAGACTAAGTCAAGAGTGAATCAAGTTGATCAACTCACAAAGCGTAGAAGATGTACCGAGAGGGATCAAGTGATCTCATGGTATGGTAAGCATTGTCCATTACGCTTTTGTGCTAACCCATGGTCTTCGTGAGAGTTCTTTGTGGGGTTAGGTTGCGGTGTGCAAGTTCAAGTGATGCATCACGAAGAGATCAAGTGCTTGAAGCTTGCCGTCCATTGTGGTGACAATGGACTTGTGAAGATAATGGAAGAGGCTCACCCACGGTAGAGTATGGGGAGCAATCAACTAGTCTTCTTGAGCCAACGCAATCAAGAAAGGTGGTCCAACTTGAGGAGTCAAGATCGTCATCATCTAGCTCAAGTGGACCATGTGCAAGGCAAAGGTTTGCCCTTGATAGGTTTTTCTATTTTACCGGTCTCATGGTAGTTGTGGAAGACGGGTTATAGGATCGTTGCCGTACTATCAAGGGGGCTCTCGATAAGTTGCTTGATCGTATCGTTCGTGAGAGCTCAAACCATTGCATCCTTGCATCATCTTTTTGGTTCTTGTATGGTTCTTCTCCTTGTGAGTTTTGGAGCTTATGGTCATTTTTATGACAAGCTCGAGTTCATCGAAAACGGAGTTCTCATGCATCTTCTATGATGTTTTCGATGTTGGAGGGTATGCCGGTTCTTCTCGGTTGGAGGTTTCACTCCTTTGTTTGCTAAGCATACCTCCCCTGCCTCTTCTCGTTGTCTTGTTTCAAACAAGCTTGAGTTTGCTCAATTCGGAGCTCATATGAAGAAGTTATGGCAGTTCTGGTTTTCCTGGAGTATTCTTTGTCTTCGTGGTTGTGGCTTAAGATTGGTGCCAGCGGTAGTACCATGACCCTCGGCGGTAGTACCGCTGAAGCTCCTCAATGGTAGTACCGCTCTCGAGCGGTAGTAGTACCGCTCAAGCGGTAGTACCGCTCTCCTAACGGTAGTACCGCTTGGAAGTTTCGGCCGTAGTACTGCTGTGTGTCTAGGCTACTTCGCCTCGATTCTCAAAAAGAAGTTTTTCGTGTCGGGTTTTGCGGCACTAGCAGCGGCGATAGAAGCGGTAGTACCGCTCTGAGCGGTAATACCGCTCTGGGGCGATGGCTTTGTCTTTCTCTTCAACAGCAGTAGTACCGCTGGATAGGAGCGGTAGTACCGCCCTCAGGTAATACCGCCCTTCCTAAGCGGTAGTACCGCTCAGTCTTGAGGCTGTTCAATGGGGTAACGTTGGATTTTCCCCTCCTATAAAAAGGGTCTTCTTCCCCATTGAACCTTATCCTTTGAGCTCGTGTTCTTCCCCCATTGTTGACCTTCTCCGAGCTTGCTATCTCTCAATCCCTCCATGGATTCTTGCTAGTTTTGGGGGGGAAAGAGAGAGGAGATCTAGATCCACATTTCCACCAATCACTTTCTCCTCTATGTGAGGGGAACCCCTTGGATCTAGTTCTTGGAGTTCTTGGTGTTCTCCTTCTTGTTCTTCCTCTCATTTTCCTCCCTAGCATTAGTTGCTTTGGTGGGATTTGAGAGAGAAGGACTTGGGCACTCCGTGTGCCCTTGCCATTGCATTTGGTGCATCGGTTTGAGTTCTCCACGGTGATACGTGGAAGTTACAAGTTGAGAAGCTTATTACTCTTGGGTGCTTGGTGCCCTTGAGCTTGTTCCTCTTGGGTGCTTGGGCGCCCTAGGCAGTTAGTGGTGTTCTGAGCTCAATCATTGTGGTGTAAAGCTCAGGAAAGCGTCGGGTCTCCAATTAGGTTGTGGAGATCGCCCGAGCAATTTGACGAGTTCCAGTGACCGCCCCAAGGGTTGCCAAAGTGTCTGGGTTGGTGACCGCCCCAAGGGTTGCCATTTATGCGGGTTCGGTGACCGCCTCAAGGGTCCCTTAGTGGAATCACGGCATCTTGCATTGTCGAGGGCGTGAGGAGATTCTGATGGCCCTAGTGGCTTCTTGGGGAGCATTGTGCCTCCACACCGCTCTAAGCGGAGATTAGCATCCGCAAGGGTGTGAACTTCGGGATACATCGTCGTCTCCGCGTGCCTCGGTTATCCCTTACCCGAGCCCTTTACTTATGCACTTTACTTTGTGATAGCCATATTGTTCTTTGTCATATATCTTGCTATCACATAGTTGCTTATCTTGCTTAGCATAAGTTGTTGGTGCACATAGGTGAGCCTAGTTTTTTTAGGTTTTTGTGCTTGACAAATTAACCGTTAGGTTTATTCCGCATTTGTTCAAGCCTCAACCGTAATTATTTTAAAGCGCCTATTCACCCCCCCCCTCTAGGCGACATCCTCGATCTTTCAGTAGTGTTTCTCTTTAGACCTCATTCTATTCTTAACTCTCGTCTTTTCTTAAACCCCTCAGATGCCACCGAGACGCGACCCTGGATTTGTTTTCCCGCCAGAGATCACTCAGTTGATTCAGCAGCAGAATGCCTTGATTCAAACATTGGTACAGAACCAAGGCAACAACAACAACAACAACAACAACCCACCACCACCACCACCTGTTGACCATTTGACCCGTTTCTTAAGGCTGAATCCGCCGGTGTTTTCCAGTAGCACCGAGCCAATTATTGCAGATGATTGGCTCCGTAAGATAGGGAGGGAGTTGACCACTGCAGGATGTACAGATGGAGAAAGGGTGAAATTTGCCGCACATCAGCTTGAAGGACCCGCAGCAGATGGTGGGAGAATTTACAGCCACTTACCTCAGAGACACCGCCACATGGGATCGGTTTCAGCAAGCTTTCCGTCTGCCCATGTTTCAAAGCAGGAGCTATGGCCATGAAGAAGCGTGAGTTTCGCAACTTGCGCCAAGGAGGACGGATAGTTGGCCAGTATGTGGATGATTTCAGTAAGTTAGCACGTTATGCCCCAGATGACGTTGCTACGAATGCAGCTAAGCAGGAGAAGTTTCTAGAAGGACTGAATGATGAGCTGAGCATGCAGTTGATGGTAGCCACCTTCAATAACTACCAGGAGTTAGTAGACCGTGCTCTCATGATTGAAGGGAAGCAACAGCAGATTGACAATCGCAAGAGAAAGTATGGACAGGGGAAGAATAACTCTGGAGCTCAGCAGAAACTTTGCTTTACCCCGAAGCCAGGAGGACAATTTTAGCATACCCATGGAGGAGGTAGCTCGCACAACCATAATGGCACCAAGAATGGGAACGGGAATGGAGGAAGCAATGGACAAAACCGCACCAACCCGTCAACACCATCCAAGGTAGACCTGAGCCACATCACTTGCTTTAAGTGTCGCAAGACTGGGCATTATGCAAATGATTGTCCAGATGGCCAAAATGGTAATGGCAATGGAAGCTCAGGAAACAAGCCGAATCCTTTCAACAGAGGACAAGTGAACCACGTTACCGTGGATGAGGTTGAAGCTCAGCCAGATGCAGTAATAGGTAAGTTTTTGGTTACTCATTTACTGCAGTTGTTCTTTTTTATACTGGTGCATCGCATTCATACATATCAAGGGGATTTGTGGATAAGTATAAACTACCAACCCAAGCCCTTAGGTCACCCATGCTAGTAACCTCACCCGGAGCAGAATACATGGCTAGTATATGGTGTGATCGACTGCCATTAAGGATTGGACACTATGTATTTCCCTCGGACCTAATAGTTCTGGAATCCCAAGGATTGGATGTGATATTAGGCATGGATTGGTTATCAAAGTATGGAGGGAACATAGATTGCGCCAGTAAGTCAATTTTGCTTACCACCCCAGAAGGGAGGAGAATCAAGTTTGTATCATGGCATGAGACGAGGAGAGCACATGTAAATTCCTTAACAGGAGTTGTGCGGGAGGAAGTACCGATGGTAAGGATTACCCCGACGTGTTTCGGAAGAGTTGCGGGCATGCCACGGATAGGGACATTGAGTTTCGATTGAACTCTGCCGAACACTTTGGGCGATATCTAAGAGACCGTATAGGATGCCAGCCCAAGATTTGGAGGAAATTAAAAGCCGATTAAGGAGTTACTGGATAAAGGTTTTATTCGCCCAAGTTCTTCGCCTTGGGGATAACCAGTACTTCTAGTGGAGAAAAAGGATGGATCATTAAGAATGGTTGTTGATTATCGAGGATTGAATGAAGTGACCATTAAGAACAAGTGCCCACTACCGATGATCAACGATTTGTTTGACCAATTGCACAGAGCTAAGGTGTTTTCCAAGATTGATTTGCGATCAGGGTACCATCAGTTGAAGATTCGAGAGCAGGATATACCTAAGACGGCTTTTACCACCAGGTACGGGCTGTACGAGTATACCGTTATGTCATTTGGTCTGACTAACACACCTGCCTATTTTATGAACATGATGAACAAAGTGTTTATGGAGTTTTTGGATAAGTTCATCGTGGTGTTCATTGATGATATTTTGGTTTACTCAAAGAATGAAGAAGAACATAAGGAGCATTTGCGTTTGGTATTCGAGAAGCTCAGAGAACATCAGTTGTATGCCAAGTTCAGCAAGTGTGAGTTTTGGTTGAAGGAAGTTGGATTTCTCGGACATGTTATATCCGGAGAAGGTATAGCAGTGGACCCCACTAAAGTTGCCACTGTAACAAACTGGGAAGTGCCCACTACAGTTGGAGAGATTCGGAGTTTCCTTGGACTTGCAGGATACTACCGGAGGTTTATTGAGAATTTCTCAAGGATTGCGAAGCCTATGACAGAATTGTTGAAGAAGGATACCAAGTTCATTTGGACTGAGGAGTGTGAAGCTAGTTTCCAAGAGTTGAAGAAACGTTTGGTTACCTCACCAGTGTTAATCCCGCGGATCGGACCAAGGATTATGAGGTGTATTGCGACGCTTCACGTAGAGGATTTGGAGCAGTGCTTATGCAGGAGGGAAGAGTTGTTTCGTATGCTTCACGACAGCTTAAGCCTCATGAGCTAAACTATGCCATGCATGATTTGGAGTTAGCAGCCGTAGTGCATGCGTTGAAAACATGGAGACATTTCCTCATTGGAAATCATTGCGAGGTGTATACGGATCACAAGAGTTTGAAGTACATCTTCACGCAGAAGGAGTTAAATCTCAGGCAGAGGAGATGGTTGGAGCTTATTAAAGATTACGATATGAGATTACATTATCACCCCGGAAAGGCTAACGTTGTAGCAGACGCGTTGAGCCGTAAGAGTCACGTCAACACACTAATGACGGGAGAAATACCAAGGGAGTTAGCCAAGGATCTTCGAGAGCTATGTTTGGAAATAGTTCCGAGAGGCTATGTAGCAGCATTGGAGATTCAGTCAACTTTGATGGACAGAATCAGGGAAGCTCAGAAGACTGACAAAGAGATTGCCTCTATAAAGGAGAAAATGAGCGAAGGAAAAGCAAAGGGTTTCGTGAGGATGAGCACGATACCTTATGGTTTGAAGATCGTGTTTATGTGCCCAATGACCCGGAGATTCGGAAGTTGATTTTGCAAGAGGCACATGATTCACCATATTCTATTCACCCAGGAAATACCAAGATGTATTTGGATTTGAAGAATACTTTCTGGTGGACCGGAATGAAGAAGGACATTGCGAGTACGTGGCAGTTTGTGATGTATGTCGAGGGTGAAGGCGTAACATCCGAAGCCAGCAGGATTATTACAGCCATTGCCTATACCGAATGGAAGTGGGATAAACTAGGTATGGATTTCATCACGGGATTGCCCAGACTCGTTCGAGCTATGACTCGATTTGGGTTGTAGTCGATCGTTTGACGAAGGTAGCTCATTTCATTCCAGTAAAGACTACCTACAGCAGTGCCAAATTGGCTAAGATATACATGACCAGGATTGTATGCTTGCATGGAGTTCCAAGGAGTATCGTATCAGATAGAGGAACCCAGTTTACCTCAAAGTTCTGGAAGCAGTTGCACGAAACTTTAGGAACCAGGCTGGAGTTTAGCACAACTTTTCATCCACAGACAGATGGACAAACCGAGAGAGGCAACCAGATTTTGGAGGATATGCTTAGAGCTTGTGCTTTGGATTATGGATCAAGTTGGGATGACAACTTGCCATATGCGGAGTTTTCTTACAACAACAGTTATCAATCTAGTTTGAAGATGGCCCCTTTCGAAGCCTTGTACGGAAGGAGGTGCAGGACCCCGTTGTTGTGGGATGAAGTTGGAGACCGCCAGTTGTTTGGACCGGATTTGATTAAGGAGTCTGAACGTAAAGTGTCGGGGATATACCCCGCGGCGTAAACCGGCCGGAAGTATAACCCGGCCGGACTTGGCGGTTTATTTGAGACCCCGCTAACACTTGGCGGTTCACCGGCGACCCGTTTGGACCTGGCGGTTCACGACTCATTGGTAATCAGGCAGGCGGGTGCGAGGAGCAACAAGACCTGGTGGCCCAACGGGTGGTTCATGAAGGCCGGTTCATACTATGGTGGGCCGGTTTATAAGGAAAGGCATAAGGAATATTTGTCTTACAAGGAGTTAAGACCTGGACTTGTATCCGGTTTGTATTAGAGATAGGTTTGTCCTAATCCTAGTAGGACTCCACATGTAACCCGCCTTCAACTTATATAAGGAGGGCAGGGCTCTAAAGAGGAAGAAGCTACAAGCAAGAAGAAACAATCTCTAGGGCTAGACACAAAGAGCCGGTTTACGGCGTCTCCCTCGTGATGATAATGAGACCTAGCCTCAAACAACATGTAGGGTTTTTACCGGATGATGTTTCCCGGGGCCCGAAGCTGTCTAAATCCCTGTCTTGTGTTGCGTCTATCGATTCCGCTCAACCCCTCTCAAGCTACCACATAGATGCGTTGGCCTCGCGACTAAGTCCTGACACTAAGGACATCTGTCGTGACAAATCCACGACAGTTGGCGCCCACCGTGGGGCTGCGCATGGTGGTATTGAGTTTCTTGAAGGGATCTATTTCTAGGGTTTCGAGAAGTTTGCAAAAAAAAAATTCGGGTGAAGAAAGATTCAGATTAAAAGGATTCACATCAACCGCAAGTTCATCGGTCAAGATCAGAGTGGCCGCACCCGTGCGTCGTCGCTACCATAAGGTCAATCTGGTTGAGATTGATTCTATTGCAAAGCTGCTGAATTCGGCTGCTATAGTCGCACGTCATTGATACCCACATGGTTTCTGTTTGAGCGAGTGCAAATTTACTCGAGTTACAGCCAATCTGTCCGACCAGTACAAGAATCAAGTCGCCGGGACCGATGGGATTTTGATTGCACGCATCAATGTCCGAGATTGACAAGAAGTAGGCTGTGGAATTATCCTTGAGATCTTTGACACCATGTAGCGTCAAGAAGGTACCTAACCAGCTGGTTACTACTGCTCCTCCGATCGTGAAATCCATGAGGCAGGAGCTGGTGCGTTAAAATCCTGAGGCAAAAGTACTACTCTTTCCATTACATCAAACGGTCAAAGCGTCAAGTCCGATCGATTCAATTAGCAAAAAGTTGTGTGGAGTTTTTGAAGATGTCAGCGGAAGAATCCACAGGAAGATGGGTTAGCTCGTTTACCAAAACAATGCAAGTACTACTAATCCACGTATGGATCAAGGAATCATACGTCTCTAAATATCAAAATACGAGTGTATCAACATGACGCGTCAGCTGGTCTCCGCCAAGACCTGTCCGTGAGCCGCCGCGCTGCCTCCATGGCCTTCACTGGCCCGTCTCCTTCGACCGTGAGCCGCTAGTGGCCCGTCTTTGCTTCTACAGCTAGGGCCCTTGTTACGGCTTACCTGAGTCGCCGCGGCCGGGCGCCTTTTCCCGCTGAGCCGGCGCTATGATCGACTCCGGCACGCTTTCCGCCGGTTCGCCGTCTCACTGCTCATGGTCGCCCGCGCCAGACCGGTTTGCCCTGGCCTCGAGCCGTAGTTCCTACCGCCCGTGTGAGGCCCGGCTGCCAGATCCGCCCTCTCTGGTTCGAGCTGCCGACACTGCAGTGCTTCGCCTCCACCGGCCGTTCTGCTGACTTACGCCCCTACAGCCCGTCCGTTTCGCTGGCGCTGGTCCGCCAGCACCTTGAACCGCCGAAGCCCCGCCGAGTCACACCTCAACCACGGGAGTTGGAAGTCGCCACCAAGTTGGTGTCGGCCTGCGCCTCTCAGCCGCAGAGCCGCCCGTTTTGCCGGGCCACACTTCACCTGTAGCCTGTCTCCGTGGCCGCGACCCGCCACGGCCTTGTATTACTTCAGACGCGCTCCGCCACATGCCGCTGTTGCCGGTTCCAAGTTACTGCTGCATCCCACATAAGACCAAGTACTGGTAGTACTTTGTTTGTTCAAAAGTTGAAATCGCAGTACAAGACATCCTGGACAGATTCTAGCGGACATTTTATGTCTGTTGTTCAAATACATCAGGTGATATCTATCCGTTTAAGTTTATTTTATTAAACATATTGTTTACATCAAAGAATAATTACACTGGTCTATGGTAATTTTTCGCAGGACCATTATTTATTACAAAGGTGTCACAAAAGAGCGTGCGCCAATATTATTTTTGCGCTAGAATGTTCGTGCCGTGTTCTGGACGGATGCGTGAGCAAGTCGCCGCCCTCGCTACATCAACACATGCAATGGACTCATCGTCCGCGCCCGTGGCCGATTCACTCGCGTCCTTGTCGTTTCCAACACCGCGGCCGATTCGCCCGCGTCCTTGCTGTTTCCACCGCTGCGGCCGACTCTTTCGTCCGTGCCGGCTTACAACGCCGGTGCCGACCTTCCCGGATGCACCTGTTTATAAAAACTGCGGCCGGTTCTCCCGTGAGTGATTTCAGTTTCACCATAAGATGTCATCAATTCCATGGCGGATTATTTCCAGCCTAACATATCAGGTGATATCCATCTATGATTATTTTATTAGCGCATATTGTTTTTTGTCAAAAAACAATTACTTTGGTATATACACCTTTATGTGCAGGACAACGATTCATCATAAAGATGGTGTAATGCCATATTCATGGAGTGTGCGGTAGCATAATCATGCAACGACATCGGCGACCGCCATCGCTCAACGGTGGGTGCAAGCCGCCGCCCTGGTCCGATCTACATCAACGCGCCAGCCGATTCACACGTCTGTGCCGGCTTACAATGTGACGGGCGACTTACCCGTCCACCCCCGTGGCCGACTCGGCGTCCGAGTGGCTTACTGCTCCTGCGGTTGACTTTCTCGACCGCACCGGCTTACGACGCCACGGCCGGTTCACCCGTGATTAATTTTAGCTTCACCGCGGTGATCATCAACTCCGCGGTAGATAACTACTGGCCGGACGCATCAGGTGATATCCATCCAAGTTGTTTTATATTATATATTACTTTCTTTAAAAGAGCAATTACTCTGGCTTACAAGTTCTCCAGTGCAGGACAAGTTATGTCACTGAGATGTTGAATGACTCATACCGGTTTATATCATGGTCAAATATGGAGAGTCTCAAGCCAACTCCTCGAGTCGTCTTAAAACTCGGGGGCTACAGTGACATGACTCGGGAGCTCCGGGTCATTGAAGGGAAAGATAACCCGGCCCTGGAGGCTACTGCTTTAGTGGCAAATATTTAAAGGCCATCAGAAAAATCTCCGGTTCAAAATGAAGATTCTGGTTTAAAATACAGCTCAAGAGACATCTTTCTCCTGCAAAGCTTTGAAGCTCTCAAAACCGGTTCAACATCCGGATCAAGGTAAATTTGTCCCTTACAAAGCTTTGAGGATCTCAATATCCGGTTTAAGAATTTCCGGTTCAAAAAGAATTAATCTCTCGCAAGTTCGAGATCTCGGACAAATTAATGGTTACCAAAGAGAACTTGCTGCCATGAGGCGCGGTTCAAACATGGGTATCATGCCTTATTGGCTTATCATATTATTGATCACTTGGGGGCTTGGTCATTATCCGAACCATAGCCACGCCTCTTGATCGACCTAGTGCCACAACATCACTTGGGGCTTGGTCGTGTCCAACCAATGCAACACCTTTTGATAGGCGAAAGCCACCAGATCACTTGGGGACATGGTCAAGTCTCGAACCAATCACGCCTCTTGATCGGCCTAAGGCCATAGAGTCACTTGGGGCTTGGTCGAACCCAACCATTGCCACGCCACTTGATCGGAATAATGCCACGGTTTCAGATTGGGGACCCGGCTGACTTGAACCATGGCTACACCTTATTGGGAGCTTGGTCGTGTCCGACCATGGTAACACCATCCGATCAGCTCAAGAAAGCCTCATTTGCAATGGTTTTATTTTGCCTTTGCTTGAATTCTGTTCTTTTTGCTAAAGAACTTTTACTTACATTGCGTTTTAAACCGACATTGTTAATCCGGTTCAAACTGTCAATTACAAATTGGCGGAACACGGTCAAATCCTAATCCGGAGACTATCTCGCCCAGCTTTGATGTTACCATCTTATTATGGAGTAAACCGTGTTCATTAACCCGCTTGACTTTTAATTACAAATTGTCGATTACATGATCAAATCATAATCCGGAGACTATCCGCCCGGTCTGGTTTGACTACGAAGTCGCCAATATTATATATGGATAATCCGTGTCTATCATAACCCGATGCGGTTTTATCATAAACCGCAAAATATGGAAGGAGTTATCAAGACTCAAGATTTGGGTTATCACCCTTACTACAAAAGTTGGTAAGCCAACAATGTGATTCAATATCATGTATGATATATTTCATATTCGATTATTCTTAAGTGCAGCCTTGGTTATCGACCGGGTTATATGTTGGGCATTATGACCCGTCCGGCGGTAAACCGCAAGGACACTTTAAACTTGTTGTATGCAGAAACAGGTTGAATAAAGCATGATTATAAATCACCGGTGTTTATTAAACCGGCCTGGCTTTCAAACGATAAGTTGCTAGTATATGATGAGAAATTGTCCGGTGTTTATTAAACCGGCCTGGCTTTTGACTATAAGTCGCCAGTATATATTTGGATTGCGCCATTGGAATCATGCGCTTATAAATCATTGGGTATATTATTCAAATCTTTAATAGCCAACATGGCTGGATTTTTATTATGGTTATCAATAACCAATATTATGATTGAGGTTTTCAAAGTCGCTCAGGTATAATGGCTATTATTTTATCAATAGATATGATTTATTCTACAATGGAGGGAATAGTCCCGAGTCGCTGCAGGCTTACGACCCGGCACTTGGGGGCTACATTATTTAAGTTGAGATTACATCAAATACACAAGTCTCATGTCGCTGCAAGCATGCACCATGACACTTGGGGGCTAATGAAAAGTCATGTTTTGCTCATCTTATTGAAGACCCGACTCATCATATTATAATGAGCCGGCCCTTGGGGGCTACCAATTGCTCCTGTCAACAATTCAAGTATATATCAAGTTCCAGCTCATTATTGCATAATGACCCGGTCCTTGGAGGCTACACTGGTTGAAGTTTTTATAAGTAAGACAATTACAAGTCCCAGGTTGCTGCAAGCATGACAACCCGGCACTTGGGGGCTACATAATATGGAGTATTCAGTTTTTACTAAGTGACTGGGATGAACAACATGGATTTCTTCTTAAGTGGCAGTATTTATATTGAATCAAGTCTTAAGCCATCACTTTGTTCTGCTCAAGATTTGGGAGCTACAGGTATTATATTATTATTGAAGAACTATTTTCAAAGTCTCTGCTTTGAGCAAACCGGATTGACCAAGGTCACCAATCATTACGACCGTGTCTGCAACCCGGCGTCGTCAATAATCATGAACCGGCATTGGCAACAATCATGACCCGGAATTATCAGTTTTTATAAACCCGACAATGATGTTAATCATAAACCGCAAGTTTTACATTTTCAAACCGGCTGGTATCGATTGGAATATTTGAAGACCAATATTTTGTCAAATCGAGCATTGAAGGCTGACTCAAGTGGATTATTCTTCACAAATTTTCTCTGTGAGAAATCAATGTCAGCAAATTGAGTATGAAACTGGCTTGTTGACCCGGATTTTCTAGAAGGAGGAATGACAAGGATTTAAGGATGATCGATGCGGTTTACAAGAATTCTTAACCGGAGCATAATCTGTCAAGTTTGTTCTTGTGTTTATTTCACAGATCAGTTTAACATGGATAAATCCAAATTAAACTGGGGCTAATGTCGAGGATATACCTCAAGGCGTAAACTCGACGGAAGTATAACCCGGCCGGACTTGGCGGTTTATTTGAGACCCCGCTAACACTTGGCGGTTCACCGGCGACCCGTTTGGACCTGGCGGTTCACGACTCATTGGTAATCCGGCAGGCGGGTGCGAGGAGCGACAAGACCTGGTGGCCCAACGGGCGGTTCATGAAGGCCGGTTCATACTATGGTGGGCCGGTTTATAAGGAAAGGCATAAGGAATATTTGTCTTACAAGGAGTTAAGACCTGGACTTGTATCCGGTTTGTATTAGAGATAGGTTTGTCCTAATCCTAGTAGGACTCCACATGTAACCCGCCCCTTCAACTTATATAAGGAGGGGCAGGGCTCCCCAAAGAGGAAGAAGCTACAAGCAAGAAGAAACAATCTCTAGGGCTAGACACAAAGAGCCGGTTTACGGCGTCTCCCTCGTGATGATAATGAGACCTAGCCTCAAACAACATGTAGGGTTTTTACCGGATGATGTTTCCGGGGCCCAAGTTGTCTAAATCCTGTCTTGTGTTGCGCCTATCGATTCCGCTCAACCCCTCTCAAGCTACCACATAGATGCGTTGGCCTCGCGACTAAGTCCTGACACTAAGGACATCTGCCGTGACAAATCCACGACAGAAAGTAAAGTTAATTCAGCGATAGGCTCAAGGTAGCCCAACAAGACAGAAGAGTTATGCAGACTCAAAACGCAAGGAGACGTAATCTGAAGTCGGAGATGAGTTTATCTTCGAGTATCGCCACTTCGAGGAGTTAAGCGTTTTGGTGTTAAAGGAAAGTTAGCGCCCCGATTTGTAGGACCTTATCGTGTTTTGGAACGCATGGGAGAAGTTGTGTACAAGTTGGAACTACCCGAAGGACTGTCAGGAGTCCATGATGTGTTTCATGTTTCTCAGTTGAAGAAGTGTCACGCAGAGATGGCGGATGTACCACTAAGAGATAATGTGCCACTAGAAGCGATTCAATTGAATGATGATTTGACCTATGAGGAGAAACCAGTCAAGATTCTGGAGTATGCCAGCCGAGTCACCCGGAGCAAGGTCATTAAGTTTTGCAAAGTTCAGTGGAGCCACCACACTGAGGATGAACCCACCTGGGAGCGAGAGGAAGATTTGCTTAAAGACCACCCTCACCTATTTTCTAGCCAACCCGAATCTCGAGGGCGAGATTCATCTTAAGGGAGTAGGTTTGTAACATCCCAAATTTTCAATTTGGAATGTTATACATAGAGCATCATTGCATATCATATTTTTGTTGCATTTTTGCTCGATCCTAGAAACTCTACACAACTCAAGGACCCACGGAGAGAGTTGGGGGTTTCGTTATTTTCATATTTGAGTTTTCTCAAATTTTGAAAATAGGATCATTTGATTTTAATTAATTCATCTTCAATTATTTCTACTATCAAAATATGAGAGAGGGAATAAAATGACTTTCCCAAAATAAAGAAATAATGAAGATTTAATAATAAAATCAAATAAGACTTTATTTTGGAGTTTTTCGCCTTTTTATTTGAATTTAGGAAAAATGCGCGTTTTTCAAAATTGCATTTAGGCCCCAAATAAATGTTCATCTAGTCCGGCTTGATTTTAGAAGCCGGGGAAAATTTATTTCGGGATTTTTGGAGTCGTTTAATATTTCTTTTTATTTTTCTTCTGTGCGGTATTATTTAAAAAAACGAACCGCCTCTGGGTCGTGCCCGAGCGGGACTCCGCTCGGGCGACTATATAAGCGCCACCCGGCGCCCCGCCCCAATACCGCCCGCCCAATTTCCCCACCACGCTCGCCCGCCCACCCGGCGAAACCCTAACCTAGCCGATCCGCCCGCCATTGCCAGCCAGACGCTGTCGTCGAGCCTCGCGGACTCCGCCGCCGCCGCCAAGGTTCGCCGCCGCCTCGTTCCGCGTGTCGCCGGTTTTTTTTAAACTGGGCGGTTTTTCTTCTGTTTTTTTTAGTTTCGTTTTTTTATTAGTTTTGGTTTTTTTTTCGGTTCGGTTAAATAACGAACGTTCGTTCGTTCGTTCGTTTCTAACGAACGCGTTCGTCGGATTAGTTTAGTTATCGAACGTCCGTTCGTTAAGCTGTTCGTCGTTTTTCTTTTTCTCGGATTTAATTCGTGATTTTTCTGATCGTGATTTCTGATCCGATTTTCGTTTTAGTATAACTTTTCGCTCGTTTATCGGAATCAGGCGATTCAAGCGCCTGGAGTTTCGTCTCGAAACCCTCTTTCCGAATAACCTACTTAAACAAGTTTTTGCTACTGTAAAATTTGACTTAGATCCAGATTAGTAAAAACGAAGTTGTTTTCTTCCGCCGTTTGACTTTCGTTGCTTCATTTGATTTGATTCTTTTTGCAAACGGAGTTCTTAAGTTGAACTATCTGGTTAGATCTATTTGAATTTTACCTGCATTAGATGAGTACTCATTGTATGCTTGTTTGTTTGTCTGCGATAGAATACCGGAGTCGCCGCTTTGTTACTTGAGTCTCTAGGTTTCATGGATCATCGGCAAGGCAAGTAACACTTTGATCATACCTCTTCTCATACCCAGTTTTATGCATTAGATCTATCCTCAAACATTTGCATGATTAGGATCTAACTAAATTGTGGGTTATGGGAAGTAGTTGAGGTAGTACCTATTACTGCTTTATTATCAAACCCTTGGGAGTTACTTCTCGTTTGCTTATTATGTTATGCTATGCTAGTAGGCGTGGATTGGGTGAGTGTATCCATGACAGATGTGAGATTGTTATTTAATGGTTTATTTAAGGTGGCAACTTAAACACACATCTGGGTGGATTGAGGCACCTGGTTTCTATCAGGACTTGCCTGTATTTCTTCGGACCGCCACCCAGGCTCAAAGGTATCATGAGATTATTCAAACTAGAGACTTCCGTGTGCAGCCACAAGCCATTATGGGCTCTGGCGTAGTTGACTAAGTTGTGCGAACTCTTACGGGTAGACTAGCAGATGTAGGGGTTGTAGGTTGGTACGGTCTACCCACATGTAAGGTGCTACCGCTTCTGAAAGACTATGTCTCGGTCATCCGTCTCTCAAACACCATGTAGTGCGAGAAATCAAACGGAGGCGATCGAGTCTTGTGGGGAAAAGTGTGCAAACCTCTGCAGAGTGTATAAACTAATCATGGTTAGCCGTGTCCCCGGTTATGGACATCTTGAGTATCTAGTACTTGGATATCATGTGAATCTCATCATGTTACTTCTAATTAATATTGTTGGGTTTTAAATGAGTACTTTTAATTGGGATTGAGAATGCTGTCAACCATTCTCAATGTTTAACAACCACCCTGATAGTTAAATAAATTTATTCCTTTGCAGTTGGGAAAAATTGGCTTTATGCAAAACTGTAACCATAGAGCTTTCCACCAGCCAAATATGCATGTAGTATAGGCTTATTATTTCCATTATTCTCTTTGTGTTACATTGCCAGCATATTCCATGTGCTGACCCGTTTTCGGGCTGCAACGTTTCATGTTGCAGACTTTTCAGACGATGAGTATGGTGTTTAGGTCGTGGTTCTATACTCAGTGATGCCGTTGGAGTTGATGGACTCGCTTATTCTTCCAAGCCTTTTGTTGTTATCGTTATTAGATGGCCTTAAGCCATATTTATTTTATTAAGTTCTCTCTTGAGACATTCGATTGTAATAAGTGTGTGATTGCTACTCTGTTATAAATCCTTCGAGTACTGTGTGGTGTCAGCATTACTGATCCAGGGATGACACTGAGCACAGAGATCAGACTGTTTGAGGTCTGGTCGCTACATTATAGATCTGACAATGACATTGCCGATGGCACCGGGGTAGATCCGGACAAGCAACAACTCTTGCACCGGTTAAAGGCGGCGAGCGTGCTTACGAGGGTGAGGCAGGAAAAATAATCTCCAAGATGCCAACACCCAGGTGGGTGAGGAGCTAAAAGATGTTCGTGCTCAAATTGTGCGACTCCGTTAAGGAGAATAGGCGGCTTTGACGTGGCATTTTTAGTAAGTGCTTAAACGAACTTTGAAAAAAGAGTTTGGCGAGGAAGTCTACTAACGAGTTGTGTCTCGTAGGTATGCTCACGAGCCGTCCCGCGGAGAAATGCCGGTTCTCGGGTGACCTTCCTCCCGAGCTCTTACAACTGCATTTAACGAGTTCGGCAGGTGATGAAAGGCGTCGCCAGAGCCTTGTGGCCATCTGTCTCCCTGCCGAAGGCCTTGGGAGCTTGCAGAGAGGCTCCGGGGCGCGCGGCGCTCCGATTATGGAAGATATCGGCTGCCGTCAAAGGCGCCAGGAGGCATGGGCCATGGTGAAGACGCGATACACGGAGGCTGACCCAAACCACATGGTCGAGGTCGGACTGTGGGGCCCGATGGGAAGGAGATCCCTTTGAGCTTAGTGTGCGGCCGTAGAATTGGCATAAAGTATTCCCAGCAGGATCAGTAAACTAGACAGCTCGTTAGATGGCATTGAAGAGGAATACAATCACCAAATTGACTATGTAATTTAAAGTGACATGTAAAATGCCTTCTAGCCGGATTGTAGATCGTTTGTCTTAGCAGACCTTTTCGCTTCAACCTCGGGACCCGATAGTCGGGAGTGTGTCCGAATACCCTCGTGGTTATATAAAAACCAGGGCAAGCGTGGAGACCAGGCGTAGGGGTCATTAGTGCTTTATCAGACAAGTGCCCAACTAGTTATGTTATATTACATGGTTAGTAAGAAACATCTTCCAGGGAGAATAGTTTCGTTAGGGGTTCCTTTCTCGGGAGGCATGCCCTAAAGTGCATGTCCGGACTGCAAAAAAGCAAAAAACATCTGGGGCAGATAAATAAATAGGTAAGAAATCTTCTTTTAGTTCACCGACCGAATATTCTCTTAAGAACGCTAGCTTTCAGCTTCACCCAGTATGAGGTACACATCCGGCTGACCCGGCAGTAACAATCACAGAGGTGCTCCCTTTACCACCTAGCCGAACAAACGGGAACATAGGGGTAAGCACAGGAGCCAGGCAACCCAGCTTGGCCAAAACTTAAGTCATATCGATGCATATAATGGTGAATAAAAGGTACATGCGGAAGTGTGACACATGTATTGGGCATGAAGCCCTTACAATTAAGCTTCTGTGAAAGAAGCCCCCAGGTACAATGAGCGCTGATAGAGCGTCAAGTTTGTGCGAAAAATGCGCTAACGAGCCTTTCAAGGCTTGAAAGAAAAAAGAGGGAGAAGGAGAAAAATAGAAGACAGCTAAAATGTAAAATATGGACAGAGGAAGGAGACGAACTCAGAATCCGGCGCTAGGCGTAGAATCTTCGGAGACGTGCTGCGTTCCATGGGTTCGGCTCGAGTCGGTTATCCGATGCATCTCGCAGACGGTACGCTCCACCGGTCAGGACTTGGTCGATGATAAAGGGACCTTCCCATTTGGGCTTTAGTTTGTCCTTTTTCTTGTCCGGCAGGCGTAGAACTAGCTCGCCAACATTGTAAGTTTTGGCCCGTACTTCTCTGCTTTGATATCTTCCATCCTGCTGTTGATAGAATGCGGAACGGGCTTTTGCTACGTCACGCTCCTCCTCCAAGGCGTCCAAACTGTCCTGCCGATCGAGCTCGGATTCTCTTTCTTCGTACATGCGCACGCGAGGTGAGTCATGAATTATGTCGCAGGGCAGAACTGCCTCTGCGCCGTATACCATAAAGAATGGTGTGAATCTGGTAGTGCGATTCGGAGTGGTCCGCAGCCCCCAGAGTACGGAGTCGAGCTCCTCTACTCAGTGCGTGTTAGATTCCTTGAGGGACTGCACTAATCTGGGTTTGATGCCGCTCATAATTAGACCATTTGCTCGCTCAACTTGACCGTTAGTTTGAGGGTGATAGACTGAAGCGTAGTCGAGCTTAATGCCCATGTTTTTGCACCAGAGTTTGACCTCGTCGGCCGTAAAGTTCGTGCCGTTATCGGTGATGATCTTGTGGGGACACCGTGGCGGTGTCGACCCCGATATGAAGTCTATCACCGGTCCGGATTCGCCATCTTGACGAGCTTGGCCTCTATCCATTTGGTGAATTTATCCACCATGACCAGTAGGTATTTTTGCTTGTGGGTTCCCCCTTTAAGGGGTCCGACCATGTCAAGCCCCCAGACCGCGAAGGGCCAGGTGATGGGTATAGTTTTGAGGGCGGTGGGTGGCATGTGGCTTTGATTAGCAAAGAGCTGTCATCCGGCGCATCGTTGGACTAAGTCCTGAGCATCTGCCCGGGCCGTCGGCCAATAAAATGTTGTACGGAAGGCCTTGCCTACAAGGGCCCGGGCTGCGGCGTGGTGCCTGTCGAGTCCGGCGTGTATTTCAGCCAGAAGATTCCGGCCTTCCTCTTCGGAGATACACCTTTGAAGGACTCCGGTTGTGCTTTTCTTATAAAGCTCTCCCTCATGGACTTTATAGGCTTTAGATCGCCGCACTATGCAGCGGGCCTCGTTTTGGTCCTTGGGAAGTTCCTGCCTGGTTAGGTAGGCTAGGAATGGTTCGGTCCACGGGGCAATGACTGCCATTATTACATGGGCGGAAGATGTTATTTCGTTGGTACAACCACCAACTGTGTCAGAATGTTCGGTGTGGGGCAGTGCGGTCGGGTCCGGATTGTTATTTCCGGACTCTCCCTCCCATAATACGGATGGCTTGAACAGCCTCTCTAGGAAGATGTTGGGGGGGACAGCATCGCGCTTTGCGCCGATGCGTTCCAACATGTCTGCTGCCTGGTTGTTGTCCCGGGCTATATGGTGAAATTCGAGCCCCTCAAATCGAGCTGACATTTTTAGGACGACATTGCGATAGGCTGCCATTTTCGGATCCTTGGCATCAAAGTCTCCATTTATTTGTGTTTATCGTGAGGTTTGAATCCCCGCGCACCTCTAGGCATTGAATGCCCATGGAGACTGCCATCCGGAGACCATGTAGAAGGGCCTCGTATTCGGCTGGGTTGTTGGAGTCCGTATACATTATCTGGAGTACGTATTGAACTGTATCTCCGGTTGGGGACGTCAGAACGACGCCAGCTCCCAGGCCAGCCAACATTTTGGAGCCGTCGAAGTGCATTATCTAGTTGGAATATGCGTTGTACTCTTTAGGGAGTTCGGCTTCGGTCCATTCGGCGACGAAGTCGGCCAAAACTTGCGACTTAATAGCTCTCCGTGGCGTATAGGTTATGTCGAACGGGAGGAGCTCAATGGCCCATTTGGCAATCCGGCCCATCGCGTTGCGGTTGTTTATAATGTCGTTAAGGGGTACTTCGGAGGCTACAGTTATTGAACACTCTTGAAAGTAGTGTCGCAGCTTCCGGGATGCCATAAACATCGCGTACGCTATCTTTTGATAATGCGGGTATCGTGACTTGCATGGAGTTAGGACAGTGGACACGTAGTAAACTGGTTTTTGAAGAGGGAACTTGTGTCCGTCCGTTTCTTGTTCGACAACAAGCACCGCGCTTACAACTTGATGAGTTGCCGCGATGTATAATAGCATTGGTTCGCCCATGTTGGGCGCGGCCAGGACCGGGTTTGTTGCCAATATGGCTTTTATTTCTTCGAGTCCGGCCGTGGCGGCATCCGTCCACTCGAAGTGTTCGGTGCGTCGGAGGAGGCGATAAAGGGGTAATGCCTTTTCTCCAAACGGGAGATAAAGTGGCTTAGAGCCGCCAAGATCGATCAATTTTTGTATTTGTTTGAGGTCTTTGGGATATCCAATTGTGACAGAGCTCGGATCTTGGCTGGGTTTGCTTCAATTCCTCTACCGGATACAATGAAGCCCAAGAGCTTTTCGGCCGGTACGCCGAAAATGCATTTTTCCGGGTTGAGCTTAATGTCATATGTTCGGAGATTATCGAATGTGAGCCTCAAGTCGTCTACTAGAGTTTCAACGTGCTTGCTTTTGACGACCACATCGTCTACGTATGCCTCCACTGTTTTGCCGATCTGGTTTGCCAGACATGTCTGAATGTTGCGCCGGCATTTTTGACCCGAAGGGCATTGTGTTGAAGCAGAATGGGCCGTATGGAGTGATGAATGCCGTTGCGGCTTGGTCAGGCTCTGCCATCTTAATTTGGTGGTAGCCGGAGGATGCGTCAAGGAAACACAATGAATCGTGTCCTGTGGTAGCGTCGATGATTTGATCGATGCGGGGGAGGGGGAAGGGATCCTTTGGGCAAGCCTTGTTGAGGTCCTTGAAATCGACGCATAGGCCCCAGGATTTGTCCTTCTTTGGTACCATCACCAGGTTTGCTAGACAGTCCGGATGTTTTATATCTCTGATGAATCCGGCCTCCAATAGTTTGGCTAGCTCCTCTCCCATGGCCTGTCTCTTGGGTTCGGAGAAACGCGGAAGAGCCTGTTTGACTGGCTTGAATCCTTTTAGGATGTTTAGGTTGTGCTCGGCCAGCCGGCGTGGGATTCCTGGCATGTCTGAAGGGTGCCAGGCAAAAATGTCCCAACTTTCGCGTAGGAATTCTCTTAGTGCGGCGTCTACATCAGGATTTAATTGTGCACCGATGGAGGCCGTTTTTGTAGGGTCCGTTGGATGGACTTGGAATTTGACTATTTCGTCCGCTGGTTTGAAGGAAGTGGATTTGGACCTCTTATCAAGTATCACATCGTCCCTATTCACCATGTAGCGCAGCGCAGTGAGTTCCTCGGCCGCTAGGGCTTTGGATAGTGCCTCAAGGGCCGTCTTGGCTGTCTTATTTTCGGTAGAGTGCTATGTCCGGTCACTAGCAAGAGTAATGATTCTGTTGGGCCGGGCATTTTGAGCTTCATGTACCCATAATGGGGTATAGCTTGAAAATTGTGAATGCCTCTCGCCTAATAGAGCATGGTATCCGCTGCTGAACGGGGCCACTTGGAACGTGACCTCCTCGGACCTGTAATTATCCTGCATGCCGAACACCACATTTAGTGTGATTTTTCCTGTACAGCGTGCTTCCCGACTGGGGATTATTCCTCTAAAGGTTGTGCTACTTCGCTCAATGCGGCTCCAGTCTATCTCCATTTTTCAAATGGTTTCCTCGTAAATGAGGTTCAATCCGCTGCCACCGTCCATGAGTACCTTGGTAAGGCGAAAGTCGTCCACTATCGGACTGAGGACCAATGCGGCTGGTGCTCGGGCTATTCGGAATTTAGGTTCATCACTGGCATTAAAGGTAATAGTCGTGTCACTCCATGGGTTTATTGTTGCTACTTGGTAGACTTCGGCAAGGCTACGGAATGTTCGTTTCCGCATATTATTTGATGTGAAAGTCTCGAAGACTGTATATACCGTACTGGTATCCTTGGGTTGGTGCTCTAGAGCTAGAAGCTCTTCGCCACTTTTGGCCACCTGCCGTAGTATCCAACATGCTCTAAGGCTATGAGTTGGAGTGGCGCCCTCAGTATTATGAATTTTACAGGTCCGTTGAGCCATCCCTCGATGACGGTTCCATGCCCTATAGAGGGTTTTGCTTTTGGTATTTAACCTGTGTGCTGGCGATGATGCACCCTTTTATTTGGATGAGGTTGTATTCAAGGCCGGATTGTCCCAAAATCTTGCTTCGGTTTTCCAGGCGCTTTCCATCGCACAGTACTTTCGTACTATGGACGCCAAGTCGGTAAAGCGTGTGATGTCACGGCGACTTATAGCGTTTAGGATCCCGTTGTCCGTGCAATTGTTGCAGAATAATGAGATTGCGTCCTCCTCGCGGCAGTCCTTTATCCTGTCCATAACCAGGAGGAATCTGGCCCAGTAATGGTGTACTGTTTCTGCGGGCTCTTGCCGAATTTGAGATAGGTCGCTTATGTTTGGGTGGGCGGGTGGAATTAAATCTGGAACCACGCCCAATCTCAGACTTAAGGGCCAAGGAGCTTCCAAACTTGGAAGCTTGGATTCTTGGATGTTGTCCAACGAATCTAGCCCGCTGCCTGACTTTAGGTTCAAGGCTTGAGTGACGTCCTCTTCTCCGCGGGAGTCCGGCATGGAGGGATTGGGAATCCGGACGTAGCTAGTCCTTAAGATAGAAGAAAAGTCGCCGTATTGTTCCTCCACCACAGCAACGTGGTGGGTAACCTGGGGAGAGTTAATCTCTCTCAGATCGGGTTTAGGCCCAATCTGATCATAGTCTGTAGCGACTCCCAGGGCGGCGATGCGATCCAAGAGCTCGTTTAAGGAAGAGAGCTCCATCGGATCTAATTGCTCGGCGAGCTCCGAGTTAACGTGAAGATTGCTTTTGATGACCCGAGAAGTCATCGTCGGCGCGGCGGCCGAACAGGCGGTCATAAGAAAACCGCCTAGCCGAGAGTTTGGCCGACAGCCAAAGCTTCTTTAACAGTGCCGTCTTTAAAGGCGGGATGAGGCATCCTTCCCGACGGTGGCGACACGAGGAACTCTCAATGAAAGCACCAATGTCGGTGTCAAAACCGACGGATCTCGGGTAGGGGGTCCCGAACTGTGCGTCTAGGCGGATGGTAACAGGAGACAAGGGACACGATGTTTTTACCCAGGTTCGGGCCCTCTCGATGGAGGTAAAACCCTACTCCTGCTTGATTAATATTGATGATATGGGTAGTACAAGAGTAGATCTATCACGAGATCAGAGAGGCTAAACCCTAGAAGCTAGCCTATGGTATGATTGTTGTTCGTCCTACGGACTAAAACCCTCCGGTTTATATAGGCACCGAATAGGGTTAGGGTTACACAGAGTCGGTTACAATGGTAGGAGATCTACATATCCGTATCGCCAAGCTTGCCTTCCACGCCAAGGAAAGTCCCATCCGGACACGGGACGAAGTCTTCAATCTTGTATCTTCATAGTCCAGGAGTCCGGCCAAAGGCTATAGTCCAGCTATCCGGACACCCCCTAATCCAGGACTCCCTCAGTGTGCGACTTCAATACAAGGACAAGAGGTACTAGATCCCTACCGTAGCCCCGCAAACAACCTTCTTCCCTGACCTCCTCCCTTCATTCTCTTAATCTAGAGTCATGCCACCTTCTCCTCCTTCACAGTTTTCTCATGTTTTGTTTCTATGACAGTGGCTGCGACGCTGAGGCATGTTGTTGATGCACTGATCATGTGTACATCTAAGTCGTCAGGGTACCGTATTACTCATCTAGACACTGTTTAACATCCAAGGCATATCCAGGTTGATAATGACCTCGCCATGACCGTGGCATTTTATCTCATTGTTATCAGACGGTCTATCGTTGATTTTCATTCTTCCTCCCTATTCTCCTTCCTACTCCACCTAATACATTAACTATTATTTTATGCAGATCGATCCTAAGCGTCACCTTAGGTCCACTTCTCCCCAACAACGAGTTGTCTTCTCTCTTGAATCGCCTTGTCGTCCTTCCAGAAAAAAATGAATGGGGTCCACTTGGGCACCGAAAATGGAAGCAAAATACCTACTCCCGATCCCTCCCATTGCTTGTTCAATGCAAGTGTCTTCTCATCCCACAATTCAGTATCATCAGCGAGAAGGGTGCCATCGGCATCGGAGTTGACGTTGAGCACACACAACTTCGAAATCCGAAGAGGGCAGCACATGGCTAGGAAGCCAAGCAGGCGACACCGAATGGAACATCGGCCAATGTTGAAGTAGTTGTTACATCTTTCTCTAACAATTTGAGCTCTCGGGCATGCAGGTGCAGTTCAACATTTTATTGGAGATAATATATAGGTCTCGATCAACACATTATTAGTGAAAAATAGTTGAGTCCCTAGACAAAGGGTGAGCGTAGAAATATATTTTCCATCCATCTCTAATAGCTCGAGAGAGTGATAAAATATACCACACATTTACCTCTCCTACAAAACATGCTACTCCCTTCGATCCATAATAAGTGACACAGTTTTGAACTAAGGTTGTACTTGTAAGAGCCGCTTTGCACACTGGCTTGAGCTAAAGCCGTGGATCATGTGGATTGCACGGCGTAATCCACCGGATAGAACCACATGTGCTCACGCTGCGGGAAAACAAGTATGGTTTGCTGGCCGGCCAGGCCGAACCATTAGCATATGATTAAGCTGGCAAGGCGGAGTTGGTGGAGTCCACACTGGTTAGGCTGGCAGGTTTTCCGGTCAAAGCCCTACCACTCCACAACTGCTCAGCTGCAGGTCGTTGCAGGCCTCCGCGTGGTGGCAACGCCTTCGTACAGCGCGAGTGAGGCTAACTCTACCGCGCGACCCTATCCTATCCGCCCCCATTCGTTTAGGGTAAAAGGAACAAAAGAGGCGGCCCAGCGCGCGAGCGTAAACGGATTTTTATCCGTTTTGTGTCCGCTTTCGACCCATCCCCGGCCTAAGTTTGCGCCGGTTTTGGGGTGAACCGGACAGCGTGCGGACGGGCGGGACGCGCGCGCTTGTCCTCCCCTGGCCCGTCTGTCGGTGGGAGAAACCAAAAACCCCCCACGCTCATTTGGCGCCATTTGCCCCAAACCCTCCCACGTCCCTCCCGCCGCCCCCTCTCTCCCCCGTCCATAGCCAACGCCCGCCGAGTTCCGGCGGCCTGGCCGTCGACCCGCCCGCAAAGGTGAAGAAGAAGGCGCCAAGGAAGCCGGGGTCGGAGTGCACGCCAGAGGAGATCGCCAAGTTGGACGCGGAACCGGCGAAGAGGAAGGAACGGAGAGCGGTCTTCAAGGTCAATGCCGCCGCGGCCAAGTTTGCCGCCCAGCGCGAGGAGCTGGAGGCCGCTGCCGACGAGAAGGAGGACCTCGTCAACAAAGCGCACGCCATCCTCATGCTTGGCATGGGCCGTCCTGCCGGGTTCCCTGCAGCGGCCGTCGGCCCGGCGAGCACAGGCTCGTCGGTCGCCCGGCCTACGCACTGCCAGTCGCCGACGTCACGCACCGCGCCCATGTCGCCCGGCTTCCCTCCGCCAAGGCACGAGTTTCTCGAGGTCGCCGGACGTGGGCTTGTTCGCGCCGTCCACACCGCGCCCCGCGGCTGCCATCGACCTCAACGTCGCGCCTGGGTCCAGCAGTGGCGGGCGGCCGTCCGTCGAGATGCTAAAAAAGCAGGCACGGGCACCGTTCACGGGAACCATGCCGGCCCCCGCGTCTTGTTTGACGGAATGCCAACCCCAACGCTAGCGGTCGACGACCCCTTCTACAACCGCTACATGGAGGACGTGATCTTCGACGGTGGGCATGGCCGAGCCTACGACCCCGATGAGACCCAAAGTCAGGATGGCGCGCCGTCGTCCCGATGAAGAGGCGGCGACCGTCTGACTACGACCATGGTGACTCGTGGCATGAAGACGATGACATCTATGTCGAAGGTGATGATGAAGAAGAAGAAGGCAATGACGTTGATATTAGTGGTGCGCCATTGTTCATCGACGAGCTCACCCAAAGAGCGGAGGCACAAAAGAAGAGGAAGAGCATTCGCACGGGTTCATATACACAAGATGAGGACAAGTTGATTTGCCAAGCTTGGATGGAGATTAGCCAAGATCCGAGGACCGGCGCGCAACAAAAGGGCATTGTTTTTTGGACGAGAGTCCACAAAACATTCCATGAAAGGAAGATGTTTGAGCCCTACCAAATTACAAGCAACCGTGGCATCGGCTCGATTAAAAAAAGATGGTTTTTCATCCAACAAGAGTGCAACAAGTATTGCGCCGCATTTAAGAGTGTTGAAGCACGGCCCATGAGTGGTCTCGGCGTTGGGGACATGGTATGATCTCCTCTTTCTAGCCCTTTCCTTGCTACGGCCATGAGGCTTCGGCCGTGTATATGTTTGCGTGTTCACTTGTTGTTGATCATGTGGTGTAGGCATTCTAATCTTTGGAGGCATTCAAGGCCCGGCACAATGACAAGCCATTCACTCTTACGCATTGTTTGACGATCATCAACAATTTCCCTAAGTTCAAGGATCAATACCGTGAACTTCAAAGAAAGCGAGGCAAGAAGACGACCAAGTTCGCCGGAGGTGGGGATGGCGAGGCGTTGAAGAGGCCGAGGGGCAAGACCAACTCCAATGTGGACGACATACGTGACGCCTCATCCATGGCCTTGCATGAGACTTTGCATGGCATGATGTCTCGAAAGGATGTGAGGGACGAGAAGAAGCGGCAAAGCAAGGACGAGCAAATGAAGCAATACCTAGACCTTCAAAGACAGAAGCTTGAGATGGAGGAGGCGCCCAAGAGGAGGAAGATCGACATGGAGGAGGCGGCCCGGCAAAGGCAGCTTGACATGGAGGAGGTGGCCCGGCAAAGGAAGCTCGACATCGAGGCCGACAACGTCAAGGCCAGGCAGAGGCAGCTCGACATCGAGGCCACCAATGCCGCCACCAAAGCGAAGGAGGTTGCCCTTGCGATCATGAGCGTGGACTTGTCGAAGATGAACGACAAGACGAGGGCCTGGTTCGAGGCCAGGCAGAAGGAGATGCTCGACGCCGAAGGCCTGAACTAGGTCGTCCGATCGGCGTGGCCGTTCTTTTTGAGGCTGGCACTGGTGCCGCCCGCCCGGCCGTCGGGCCGCTGGTAGTGTGCCGGCGAGAAAACATTCATTTTGGAGGCCGGCTGTGTTCCCGGCCGCTGGCTGTGTTGCCGGCGAGGAGAACTATTCATTTTGGAGGCTGGCTGTGTTGCCGGCCGTTGGCTGATGCCGGCGATGGACGTGTAGGCCGCTGGCTCTGTTGCCAGCGTGATGAACCGGGGCCGCTGGCCTGAACTAGGGCTTGGCATTTGAAATGTTGCTTTTAGTTTTGAGAAAAGTATACTTTTCATCCCTCAACTTTCGGTGAAGTCTAGATTTGGTCCCTCAACTCCGAAACCGGACAACTTGCATCCTCAACCAACGAAACCGGACAAGATTCATCCCTGGTCTTGATTTTGACCGGTTTTGGTGCTAACTGACCCCGGTTTTGACCGGTGCTGACTCAAATTCGCGTAATTTTTTCATATCCGTGAACTTTTTGAAAGTCACATACTCTTTTCAAATCCACATAGTTTTTTAAAGTTTGCACAATTTTTTCAAAAATAAACATACATTTTTCAAAATCCGTGAACTATTTTGAAATTTGTGTACTTTTTTTCAAATCAGTCTATCTTTTTCAAGTTCATGTAATTTTATCGAATCCAAGTATTTTTTTTTCAAATCCATGAAGTGTTTTTGAAATTCGCGTACTTGTTTCAAATCCGCATAATTTGTAAAGTTCGTGTATTTTTTTTCAAATCGGTGTTCCTTTTCCAATCCATGAACTTTGTTTGAAATTCAGATACTTGTTTCAAATTGACATAATTTTTCAACTCCACAATTTTTTTTCTAATTTGGGTTAAAGAAATTCAAATCAGCGTCGTTTAAGTTCACACAAAATTTCAAAAGCAAAAAATGTACACGAATATGAATAAGTACGTCAATTTTAAAAATTACATGAATTTGAAAAAAACACATGAACTTTAAAAAAGTACGCGGATTTAAAAAAAAAGTACGTGAACTTAGAAAAAGTACGCAGATTTGAAAAAAGTATACAAATTTTTAAAAAAGTTCACGTATTTAAAAAAACTACCCAGATTTGAAAACATTAAGCGGAACTGGAAAAGTACGCGAATTTGAGTCAGCACGGTCAAAACCGGGGTGGGACAGCACCAAAACCGGTCAAAACCATGACCAGGGATGAATCGTGTCCGGTTTCAGTAGTTAAGGTTGCAAGTTGTCCGGTTTTGAAGTTGAGGGACCAAATCTAGACTTCACGAAGAATTGAGGGATGAAAAGTATACTTTTCTCTTTAGTTTTTTAAGTATACGCGGACAGGATGGGGCAAATGGATGCGGCCACGCGCTGGGCGCACGGCCACCCATACCAGGACAGGCTCGGACACGACCCTAAATTCCTACCCAAACGGATAGAATATGAACAAAACGGACGTCCGAATGGGGTCGCGCGATGGAGTTGGCCTGAGATCGCGTGTTCGATCGAGTTCCCTCTCCGCTGTCCGCTCTACAGGTCGTTCAAAGCTTGGGCACGACAACTTAGCTGGGGCGTGCAAGCTGCATGCACATTCGTTGGACATTCGTATACTAGTCGTGCTTGTGATCAAGATAATGCAACGAAATATATATTCTTACCAAGAAGAAGAAAAAGGAGGAGTCGCGGTAGCAGAAGAAACTGCTCGAGCCCCGACAGCCGACAGCATCGACGAAAGTAAACAACTGCCCGCGACGGCGCTCTCCTACCTAGCAGATCGATAACGTTTATTCGGTTCGATCGTATCCTCTACCAGGGAGGTCCTGGGTGGTTGGCCACTTCGGGCATGACCACGAGCCAACCTTCTTACTTATATTATCGCCGTGTGTGGTGTTGCTCGAGTTGAAATACTACTATATGTGTATGGTTTGTGGGCTAGAAATAGCGAGCTGCGTTTTTCTAAAAGAAGCATCATTTCTAGCTAGCGCAGGCAAATCGATACGAATATGATCGTGCACGCTACGACGATCGATGGACTAGCTGCCGAGAAGCTACTAATCAATTGGCAAGCAATTACGTGATCGTGAGTCGAGTCGATGTATATCTAGGCAAACTCAACATGCATGTTCCGGACCTCCGGATCTTGACATGCACGGTAGTACCATGCATGATCTCGACCACGACTGTGTGGTGCATGGTGAAAAAACCATTGCTAGGTCCCGGCAACTGCGTGAGATTGTGAGAACGCCATTGCAAGTGTTAATGTTGTAAAAATATCGATGCCAAACAGTTATAATAGGTTATTCCGTTATTAAGGTTTAGCGAGTCCATTTGCGGAGCTAGCCAAGGATATCTAGGGGAGCAAAACATAAAAGCGTGATTCTTTGAGAAGGTAAAAGGCTCTTATTTTTCTGTTCTGGAGCTCCCCCATCTGAATATATTACTCAAACGGCTGCCGAAGCAGCAGGTACATAATTGCATAGGCACGGTGTAACGTGCAGAGAGGTAGGAACACCACGAGAAGACGTCTTCCTTGTGTCACATGTCTCCACGAGACGGTGTGACCAAAGGTCTAAGTCAGAGATAAGGTTGCTGAGGGTTATTACAGAACATTGATCAATATTCCTAAACAGCATATCATTACGTGCTGCCCATATCTTCCATAGTAGTACCATGAGGACGAAGGACCATGCTTTCTTGGGGAGGTGCCGAGGCAGGGGAGTGTCCCAGAGCTCAGTGATATCGTCGGCCAGCGGCAAGAGCCCCAAACGTTGCCATATCCTATTGGCAAGCTGGCATGTGATGAAGAGATGCATGGAGTCTTCGGGTGACGTAGCGTAGCGGGGGCATAAATCAGAGGAGATTATATGCTTGTGGGTAAGATTAACCCTAATATTGAGGCGGTCTTTGAAGAGAAGCCAAGCAAAGATTTTTATTTTGCGAGAAACCATGGTGCCCCAAATGAGAGGGGCAATGAGATCCATGTCTGGCCTAGTCATGTGTCGTACGCTTACTTGGTGGAGAAGTCATGACCCCTGAGTAGGAACCTTTGATCTTCCTCTGCCGAGGGCGTGAAGTCCTGCAAAATAGCCAAAAGTGATACAAGCTCTTGTTCTGCTGTAAGAGAGAGACGATTACGGAGGTTAGATTCGATACCGAAACGCAAAATGTTAACCACTTTAACCAGCTCTAGGTTGGAGTGTGAGAAGAGGTGGGGGAAGGTGGTAGCTAGGGGTTTTGGGGTTAGCCAGGTATCCAGCCAGAAATATGTGTGCGATCCACTGTTTGTTAACACAAAGGAAATTGTCTGGAGGGTTAGAATTTGTTGGGCTATTGTGCGGCAGAGGAAAGAGGTTTGGGGGGCCGAGGAGACTAGAGCATTGGTGTGTTGGAGGTCTAGCCATTCTAACCAAGGTGACTGAGCGGAGGAGAGGGCTTCGGCAGCAAACTTCATGAGGAGGCAATTGTTTTGCACATGCAGGTTTTTTAGCCCTAAACCACCGAATTTATTTGGTAAACAGACGTTTTTCCACGCAATCAGGTATTGAGCTCCCGAGCAAGCATCATCCCCTGCCCAGAAAAAGGCCCTTTTTAGAGAGTCGATGATTTTGAGGGTTTTCTTTGGGATGCGAAAGACGGACATAAAGTAGGTAAGGATAGAGTCTAAGACAGCGGAAATGAGAATGAGCAGATCTCCTCTATCCAGCAGTTTGGCACGCCAGCCAGTTAATAATTGCGAGATCGTTCTATCAAGGGAGCAAAGGCATTGGTGGGTGGTTTGGTTGGGGCCAGGAGGTCATGTTTTTTTCCTCACAAGAAAAGTTTCTTCAGTGATTCTCTTCAAAACATAGGGGGCTCTCACCCCACAGCCCTGCCGCCGAGTGAGTCTCGTGACTATACTTCATTGTGAAAAATGTCGACGTGTGATACAAGTACGGTTCAAAATTTCAAAAAAAAAATGGAAAAACTCATATGTGTGTATTATATGGTGTAGTGTGAACCTGTTAAGCTTAACTTTTTAAGTATGATGTATGTACAAAGAACAAAGACGGGAAGGTCTATTGGTACATAACAGAAACTTAAGAGGTGCAAATTTATTTAATTTTAATCAAACATTGATGACTTTTTGCCTGAAGGTTCTCTAGGATTTTTTTTTTTTCAAAATTTTGACATTTGACATTTCTACTTTCTTATCTGATTTCTCGTGTAAGGGTAGCGTGATCATTCAAACATGGTCAAATTCATTAGGCCTTGCATAACAACCTATATCAAAATGGTAACATAACCGTACTACACCCATTTACAATGGTATCATCATGTGCGCTACAAACCCAATATATCTTACTACTGTAAAAAAATTTGATTTACCGATATATATATAACATCCCTCTTTTGTAAGGCAAACACGCGCTCTTTATTAATCGGAAATGACAAAGCTTATAGGTACAGTGATGGGGTCATAAAGGAGACCCAGCTAAATATGTCGGCCTATACCCAAAATTTGATCTAGCAACAGGTCTAAGCGTATAGCATCCCGTTGTCTAGGTGAGACCACGAGAGCGGCTTGGAGACCTGCTCTCCTGGACTTCCTTTTTTTTTAGAATTTTTCATTCAAATCAAGAAACAAAACAAAGTAGTTGACTCTTACAAACACACTGAAACGCAAACATAAAGAACCATGAACACCTAGAGTATCCTAAGACAACACACCTGCAACAGTCGTCGTCATCTTTGTCTTTGAGTACTGTGAAAAGTGTCCCTTCCGGAAGGAAGAGAACTCGAGTCATCCGACCGGTCCAGCACCACGGCCGGGCCATCCGCCCGGACAAAGCAGGATCTCCCACCAGCATCGACGCAGAGAAAGGAGAAGAACGGCAACAACAAATCATACCGACAAGGAAGAAGAAGGGTCTTCGTCTCCCTGCATCCATCGCCCATCTGAGGACCCAAACGGCCAGTGTCAATGGACCTCCAGCCACCATAGCCCTCGACCTCGACGAGATCCAGGGATCCCCCACCCCGCTGGCTCCTAGACGAAGGCAAAAGCCTCGCCTGACCGCGAACGGAGCCCGGAAAAACTTATTCCGACGCGACACCACCGCAACGGCCTCGGCAGCGTCTCCCTCAACCCTAACCCTACCACACACACACACCACGCGAACAGACCCGAGGTTCCCACTCCCTCCCGCCGCTGGAGCGGCCGACGGAGAAAGAGGGAACCGGCGGCACCACCGGCGGCACGCAAGGGAACCCTCGTCGCCTCGTGCGATCCTACTTTTCTGGGACGGTTGACGAGGAAGTTTCTGCTAAAGGCACTCTCCAGGACTTTCGCCTCGTAGACGTACACTGCTGGCTTATCCGGCCACCGGCAATTAGAAACAAACCATATTTGATTCTCCCGAGATAGATTATGTACAGTAAGGCAATTTGATTAATTACCTACCTCTCAGTTTTCAACCCTTGTTACTTGACACATTCTCAATCAAAACATGATGAGAAGATGGCCCCTTCTCTAACAAAATAATTGGCTGACTACTAAATGTTGGACAGTAATTATATATGGACGCAATTATAATTGTGTCATGCAAACAAATATATTTGTAAAAAAACGTGAGTATGATATGCTCTGATTAGGTATAAGGATTTTTGACCAGTTTGTAGCCCTGTTAGATGACTCTTTCTGAAACAAATAAGATGTGGTTAGGTAGAGTTTTTGGGACGGCCACCTACCAAATCATGGATTTTATTTGAGCAATTATTATAGGTGCAGTATACTGTAGGCGCACATCATATACAACACCTAAATACTCATATACATATTAACTATTATATATATGTAAGACATTGATATCTTATTTACAATGCATAATTTATATTATACATTATCCCTTGCGAACCCTTGTTGGTAATTCAGTTGCAATCAGCAATAACACTAGTTATTTCATTCGGTCTGCTAGCTGTTTAGGTAGCTTTTTTTTAACCGAAACCGTAGAACAATCGTTCTACGGGAATTTTCATTAAAATAAATAGTTTACAATATGTACAAAGTGAACCAAAAATGGCTCAACCCACTCCTGTTTTGTTGAATCCTGAAGCTAGCATTGTTAAGTTAAATGTCGCTCAATCCAATTGGAAAATTGATCTCTGAATTTAGTTTTCAGTCTGTGCAACCGAAGCTGTAGGTCTGTCTTGAGTGAGGCCTTCCAAGCTTGGATTGTGGCCTTCTTTGCCTTGAAGATTTTATCATTTCTTTGTATCCAGATGTTCCAACATCCCATAATCATGATTTCCATGGCAAAGGCAGTAGGCAAGTTCTGAATGGCAAGTGAGACCTCATCAAAGATGGAGAATCCTCTGCGTGTGTGTCCCAAAAGGGATTGCCAGCAATTGAATGCAAAATCACAGTCCCAAAAAAGATGTTTGAGATGTTTCCTCCGTGCTCATTTGACAAAGTGCACAATTATAGGAAGGCAAGTGAAATGATCTTCGTTGAAGCATGATTCTGGTATTGACCCTGTTATGCAATAAGAGCCAAAAAAGATCTTGTATCGAAACATGGTTGCATTCTTCCAGAGTTTTTGTAAAAGTGGTGCGGCTTGTTGACCCTTTGTCAGCTCTTTATACATCTTGATCGAGGAGTAAGATGTTCCCCAAGGACATGTCCTTTATCACCATGATTTGAAAGTTGTATAGACTCAAGGGTGCTCTGGAGCTCTTTGAACTGGTTGTGTGCTTGAGCTGAGAGTGGGAGGAAGAAATTATCACTTATATTTGCCTGCCGTAAAAACTCTTGAATGCTCAATGTGTCCTTGGTGGCAAAGGAGTAAAGCTCTGGGAATTTATGTCTTGTGATGCCATGTCCCCAGTTGTCCATCCAAAAATCAATAGTGTCTCCTGGGCCCAACTGCCCTTTGGCTACTGTTTTGAATTCAAGTAGCAGCTTGAAAATACTTTCCCACCAGAATGAACCAACATTCCTATTGGTGATCACTCCATCAGGATAGTAAGAATCCCAAATAAGATGTACCCAAGGAAGATTTTCTTTATGGAGGAACTTATGCAGATGCTTCATTAAGAGACATTTATTATGAATATCAATGTTGAGAACTCCCAATCCTCCTTGATCTTTGGGCAGGCAAACTTTGTCCTAGGCAATGAGTGCAGGACCTCTACCCTCCATTCCATATTTCCTCCAGAAGTAGTGTTTTAAGGCTTTGTTGATTTGCTCAATTATGCCTTTTGGTAGATCAAGGGTGCACATGAAGAAAATAGGAAGGTGCATGAAGACAGATTTGATGAGAGTAAGCTTGTCCCCATAGGATAGAAATGTTGAGCAACCAGACAATCTGTTGTCAATCCTCTTGATGACAGGAAAAAAATCTTCCATCTTAGGCTTGGAAAGTGACAAAGGTAGTCCAAGATATGTGAAAGGGAAGGAGCCAATAGAGCACCCCAATCTGGCAGCTAGATCTTGCATGACCTGATTCTCAGTGTTGATAGGCACCATGGCTGATTTGCCAAAGTTAACTCTCAGCCCTGTAAAGACTGTAAAATGGAGAATGAGGTTTTTGAGTTGTTCCACTTGCATGGCAGAGGCTGGCATAATTAAAACAGCGTCATCAGCATATTGAATGACTGGGAAATCAGAGCAATGGTGCTGCTCAAGTGGTCTTGAGATCAAATTGTTATGCATGGCCTCATTCAGAATAGACTGCAAAAGATCTGCAGCAAGCACAAAAAGTAATGGAGAGAGAGGATCTCCCTGCCTCACTCCTCTTTTGCACAGAAACTGCTTCACGGGGACCCCATTTAACAACACAGCAGAATATCCAGAGGAAAAAAGCATGTCCATCCACATGAGCCATCCGTTCCCAGAACCTCTTGCAATGAGAATATCTTTAGGTAGCTGGTAGGTTTAAGTATGAAATTGCTTGAATGTATTTTCTTATATACAATTAGTTTGACGACGCGTACATCAATACCACAAAAGCGAACTGTCGGTATATGTCGGTATGTATATAGATACAAGTAGTATTTTGTGAAAACAACATTATCTCGTACAACCATTTAGCGTATATACTTCTAGGACGTATGTACACTATATATGTGTACAAGCCTGGCAAGAAGTTGGCGTAATGATCCAAATGTTCGTTGCTTGGTCGTTCTCATGCTCAATATATATCCTTAGTCTTTGAGGCTGATGATGAACTCAGCAAAGTCCTCGAGAAGTGTCAAGGAGAGTATATAAATTCTGTCCCATCAAGCGCTAATTACTCCCTCCGTAAACAAATATAAGAGCGTTTTAGGTAACTATTTTAAATAGTTATCTAAACACTCTTATATTTATTTACGGAGGGAGTACTAATTAGCTTGATATACAACTTTAAAAGTTATCCTTGTATATCAACTCTTAACACAAAACAGAGAAAAAAAGACAACGGGTACTTCTTCTAGGTTAATCGATTGAGTTGAGTGCACTTTGTTTTCGATTCCGTCAAGTTACATTCGCGGCCTGTGATGTCCGGATCGTCGTTGTAACATCTTCCAGGTCGGCCTCTACGTTGAAGAAAACAAATGCAAGCATGTGCTGTCATATCAGTTTTTATTCTGCATTCATACTTCTAAAGTTTGGATCCTCTTAGCTTGTGAACGTTCGCTGGGAGGGGTTGGCATTTGCGAACATTTAGATGGCAGCTTTAGTTGTATGGGGGTTGGCAATTTTCTCAGACCAGCATGGCAGTTTCTTCAGAGAAAGGCATCTCCCGCTAAAACTGTCACCATTTGATCTCGTGGTCGCAACTAAAACAGTCGGAAAAATGTGTTCGCTTGTCACTCCCTTTCCTATTGATGTTCGCTAGATAACATTATCGTAGAATTTTAAATTGATCAATTTTCAGTTGGTTTTCTTTATAAGCTGGTCAATTATCTTCTTCTATACAAGAGCATTTTGCCAGTTGCTTAAAAAAAATTAAGTTGGTGATGAGTCTACTCACCCTCATGCACCCTTGCATGTGTGACCTATTACACCTGAAACCGAAAACTGCAAAAGGATTTTTTGGGTGTGGTAAAACCAGAGTGGAGCCGAGTATGGAAGTGCAGGAGTGGGATATGTACACGTCTCTTTATAATTACAAAACAGTAAGACAGAGCTACCTACGAGCCTCCACAGTGATTTTGATCTCTCAACCGTCAGATTATGCCTACGAACGCGTTGGATTTGCTCGGTCGTCAAGTAGTTACGCACGTACGGAGCACCATTTTGCGGGCCGCTGCTCCGCAGAATTAGCTGCGGTTCCCGTCGATAACCGGGCCGTAAGATGTCCAGCCCAATTTGCAAAGCATATCATTCGTACAGGTCGTCCAGGTCTCTTCGTCTATCCCGGCGGGCGGCGCTATCCCTATCCCTGCCTTGGCGACTGCGGCAGCCCTGCTTGCTCTGCTGCTTCTTGATTGTCTTCCTCTTCGCGGATCTATGCGCTTGCGTTGGTGGCCGTGGTAACAGGATGTGGCGAAGGAGATTCGAAAGAATATCAGCGGAGTCCAAACGGAATGAAACCGGGCGTGATTTTTGGATCGAACGTGATCCGGAGGACTTGGACCCTCGTCCGAAAGCAACCAGGAAGGCGAGGTAGGGCCTACCCCCAGCGCGCCCTCCACCCTCGTGGGGCCCGTTGCTCCACCATACTTCTTCCTCCTATATATACCTCGTGCCCCAAACTACCAAATACGGGCCAAAACCCTAATTCCACCGCCGACCTACTGTACCCGTGAGATCCCATCTTGGGGCCTTTTAGGAGCTCGACCGGAGGGCATCGATCACGGAGGGCTTCTACATCAACATCATAGCCTCTCCGATGATGTGTGAGTAGTTACCTCAGGCCTTCGGGTCCATAGTTATTAGCTAGATGGCTTCTTCTCTCTTTGCATCTCAATACAATGTTATAAATTCAGTGTGATGGTACTTTTGTAGACTATTTGATCAAATGCTCATGTACTTTAAATATTTACCTTGCGTCTGCAATATTTTTTCTGGTGCATTGTATGATTTAGTAAACTGAAATTCTTGATATGCTTGACAGCTAGGCCATGGACAACACATTAATTGTAGATGCCATTAATATGTTGCAAGCCATTTTATGAGGTCGTCGTTGACAACAATGTTATGCTCAACTTTGAGAGCCAATCTTCTTTTATCCGTATTCAACTCTTGTTGGTAACATATTCATCTCTTGTTAGGCACGCTTATACGCTGATGTTACATTTTTGCAGGATTTTGATGTTTGTGCAATCGAGAGCTTCCTTGATGCTGGCATTAGCTTGGAAGTTGTTGCTTTTCAGAGAACTCTGGGAACCATATCCATCACAAGGCACACAATTATACATAAGATTAGTAACTGTTAGTCGTACTAAGATGCTTTACATTCAATTATTTTGCTGCCCCCAAACGTACTATATCAAACAATCATCTTGGATTCGAGGCATTATAGCTTCAGATACTCATACTTAGATATATCTGTACCATCTAAATTATGGCAGATATATTTTACTATTTTTTATTAAAATGGACGAGCGCTGCATACGCCTTACATGTTCTAGTAGACCAGAGTCTGGAGCAACAATGGCATGGGTTGGGGTGTCCATGGGCAAGAAAGATGCTGGACAGGGAATAGATGGCACGGGTTCAGTCTTGACTAATCTATGTCTATCTAATTTGTTAGTGCGTACTTAGCATGACGTCAACTGCATAAACCTTCGATGTTATGAATATTAACGTAATAAAGGGAACAGATCTTGCACAATTTTCTAATGTTCTGCCCATGATTTTGAGTAATTGATAGGAACTTTTTTACTAAAGCAACTAGTGCTGTTATATATTCTCCAGATGAAGACATTCTTATCTGTCGGTTTGGCAATCGAAAAGTACACTTCATTTCAAAGTCCTCCATGATTCAAATGATAACACCACAAATTTGACCCCAGTACATCAAAATGGGCACATAATGAAATTTCAAAATTAATATGAAACTTCTTTACACGATTAAGCACCGCGTCATCACATATTGCCCCAAACAAATTATCTGGCCATTTATGAAATGAAGGACAACCAAAGATCCGTATACACAAGCAAACTTAGAGAAAAAACAATGTTCAATCACTGCACAGAAAAAGAAAAGAAAATGAATTTGAGTGCACTTTGTTTTCGATTCCATCAAGTTACATTCGCGGCCTGTGATGTCCGGATCGTCGTTGTAACATCTTCCAGGTCGGCCTCTACGTTGAAGAAAACAAATGCAAGCATGTGCTGTCATATCAGTTTTTATTCTGCATTCATACTTCTAAAGTTTGGATCCTCTTAGCTTGTGAACGTTCACTGGGAGGGGTTGGCATTTGCGAACATTTAGATGGCAGCTTTAGTTGTATGGGGGTTGGCAATTTTCTCAGACCAGCATGGCAGTTTCTTCAGAGAAAGGCATCTCCCGCTAAAACTGTCACCATTTGATCTCGTGTCGCGTCGGAAAAATGTGTTCGCTTGTCACTCCCTTTCCTATTGATGTTCGCTAGATAACATTATCGTAGAATTTTAAATTGATCAATTTTCAGTTGGTTTTCTTTATAAGCTGGTCAATTATCTTCTTCTATACAAGAGCATTTTGCCAGTTGCTTAAAAAAAATTAAGTTGGTGATGAGTCTACTCACCCTCATGCACCCTTGCATGTGTGACCTATTACACCTGAAACCGAAAACTGCAAAAGGATATTTTGGGTGTGGTAAAACCAGAGTGGAGCCGAGTATGGAAGTGCAGGAGTGGGATATGTACATGTCTCTTTATAATTACAAAACAGTAAGACAGAGCTACCTACGAGCCTCCACAGTGATTTTGATCTCTCAGCCGTCAGATTATGCCTACGAACGCGCGTTGGATTTGCTCGGTCGTCAAGTCGTTACGCACGTACGGAGCACCATTTTGCGGGCCGCTGCTCCGCAGAATTAGCTGCGGTTCCCGTCGATAACCGGGCCGTAAGATGTCCAGCCCAATTTGCAAAGCATATCATTCGTACAGGTCGTCCAGGTCTCTTCGTCTATCCCCGAGCGGCGGCGCTATCCCTATCCCCGAGCTCTTCTGTTGGCCGACGCTGCGCTGCTACCGTCCTCAATCCCGGCGGCGAGGTTCCGCGCCCTCCGATGCCCATCAGCTCTTCCTCTGCAGGCCCCCATGGTGGGTCTCTTTTTTACTTTATTTTTTAATGTCGTCTCCTGCAGCGTTCTGCCTTGGCGACTGCGGCAGCCGCACGCGCTGCTGGCTTCCAACGCCGATTGTCTTCCTCTTGCGTCGGCTCTATGCGCTTGCAGTTGGTGGCCGTGGTAACAGGACTGACGGCGAAGGAGATTCGAAAGAATATCAAACGGAGTCCAAACGGAATGAAACCTTCGGAAACGTGATTTTTGGAACGAACGTGATCCAGAGGACTTGGACCCTACGTCAAGAAAGCAACCAGGAAGGCACGAGGTAGGCGCGCCTACCCCCGCGCGCCCTCCACCCTCGTGGGGCCCACGTTGCTCCACCGACGTACTTCTTCCTCCTATATATACCTACGTATGCCCCAAACTACCAGATACGGAGCCAAAAACCTAATTCCACCGCCGCAACCTTCTGTACCCGTGAGATCCCATCTTGGGGCCTTTTCCGAGCTCCACCGGAGGGGGCATCGATCACGGAGGGCTTCTACATCAACACCATAGCCTCTCCGATGATGTGTGAGTAGTTTACCTCAGACCTTCGGGTCCATAGTTATTAGCTAGATGGCTTCTTCTCTCTCTTTGCATCTCAATACAATGTTATAAATTCAGTGTGATGGTACTTTTTGTAGACTATTTGATCAAATGCTCATGTACTTTAAATATTTACCTTGCGTCTGCAATATTTTTTCTGGTGCATTGTATGATTTAGTAAACTGAAATTCTTGATATGCTTGACAGCTAGGCCATGGACAACACATTAATTGTAGATGCCATTAATATGTTGCAAGCCATTTTATGAGGTCGTCGTTGACAACAATGTTATGCTCAACTTTGAGAGCCAATCTTCTTTTATCCGTATTCAACTCTTGTTGGTAACATATTCATCTCTTGTTAGGCACGCTTATACGCTGATGTTACATTTTTGCAGGATTTTGATGTTTGTGCAATCGAGAGCTTCCTTGATGCTGGCATTAGCTTGGAAGTTGTTGCTTTTCAGAGAACTCTGGGAACCATATCCATCACAAGGCACACAATTATACATAAGATTAGTAACTGTTAGTCGTACTAAGATGCTTTACATTCAATTATTTTGCTGCCCCCAAACGTACTATATCAAACAATCATCTTGGATTCGAGGCATTATAGCTTCAGATACTCATACTTAGATATATCTGTACCATCTAAATTATGGCAGATATTTTTACTATTTTTTATTAAAATGGACGAGCGCAACGCCTCGCCTTCATGTTCTAGTAGACCAGAGTCTGGAGCAACCATGTGCACTGCGATGGTCACTTCTCACGATCATTTGGCCCTGCAACACACGAATAATTAATGCAAAAGACAATAGAATGGAAGATGATGAAGCCAAATCAATCCTCGATCGCCTTCACACCAGTACCCGTACATGATTAAACCAGATGATATTAATTTATTAAGTGATGTCTGTATATAATGCTTCAGAAAAAAATATTCATGTGAATGAATAATGCAGTACAGTCCCCTGGAGAGTTGGAGCGTACAGATCAGCAGCCAACGCGATTAGTGGCTAACCAAGATGCAGTAGCAGTACCATGGCATGCAGCTAGCCAAGATGCGAAAAATTATCTGGCGCGCGAGAGCGCCGATCGAGTGCCATGAAGTCGAGCCGTCGACTTGTTTTGATCTGTCCAACCAGGTAGACACTTTGCTTGCGAGGAGGATGCTTTTGACCTCACAAAAAAGTTTCTTCAGTGATTCTCTTCAAAAACTTAGGGGCTCTCGCCCACAGCTCTGCCACCGAGCAAGTCTCGTGACTACGTACATACTTCACTGTGAAAATGTCGAGGTGTGATACAAGTATGATTCAAAAATTTGAAAAAAATGGAAAACTCATATACATGTATTATAGGGTGTGGTGTGAACCTTTTAAGGACAATCTTTTAAATATGATGCATGTACAAAAGAACAAAGGCAGGAAGGTCTATTGGTACATAACAGAAACTTAGAGGTACAAATTTATTTAACTTTGGTCAAACGGTGATGACTTTTCGTCTGGAGGTTCTCTAGTTTTTTTTTCAAAAAATTGACATTTGACATTTCTACTTTATGATCTGATTTTTCATGTAAGGGCAGCGTGATCATTCAAGCATGGTCAAATTCATCAGCCCTTGCATAAGAACCTATATCAGAATGGTAATATAACCGTATTACACCCGTTTGCATTGGTATCCTCGTGTGCGCTACAAACCCAATATATCTTGCTACTGTTAAAAATTGATGTAGCAACACGTGTACATGTATAGCATCCTGCTTTTTTAAGGCAAACACACGGGAAATCCTCTTTGGTGCCCGAGCACCATGTAGCTCGGAATCACGGCCGCCACATTGGCTCGTGATTCTGCCCTGTGCGCATCTCATCAAGTATATGGGCTATATTCTGTGTATAGTCAGCTTTTTCGTTTTATAAATATGAGTTGTCCCCATCGCCCAGCCCACCATAGCAGGTCGGTAAGAAAAATAAATGGCATGGGTTGGGGTGTCCATGGGCAAGAAAGATGCTGGACAGGGAATAGATGGCACGGGTTCAGTCTTGACTAATCTATGTCTATCTAATTTGTTAGTGCGTACTTAGCATGACGTCAACTGCATAAACCTTCGATGTTATGAATATTAACGTAATAAAGGGAACAGATCTTGCACAATTTTCTAATGTTCTGCCCATGATTTTGAGTAATTGATAGGATTTTTTTTACTAAAGCAACTAGTGCTGTTATATATTCTCCAGATGAAGACATTCTTATCTGTCGGTTTGGCAATCGAAAAGTACACTTCATTTCAAAGTCCTCCATGATTCAAATGATAACACCACAAATTTGACCCCAGTACATCAAAATGGGCACATAATGAAATTTCAAAATTAATATGAAACTTCTTTACACGATTAAGCACCGCGTCATCACATATTGCCCCAAACAAATTATCTGGCCATTTATGAAATGAAGGACAACCAAAGATCCGTATACACAAGCAAACTTAGAGAAAAAACAATGTTCAATCACTGCACAGAAAAAGAAAAGAAAATGAATTTGAGTGCACTTTGTTTTCGATTCCATCAAGTTACATTCGCGGCCTGTGATGTCCGGATCGTCGTTGTAACATCTTCCAGGTCGGCCTCTACGTTGAAGAAAACAAATGCAAGCATGTGCTGTCATATCAGTTTTTATTCTGCATTCATACTTCTAAAGTTTGGATCCTCTTAGCTTGTGAACGTTCGCTGGGAGGGGTTGGCATTTGCGAACATTTAGATGGCAGCTTTAGTTGTATGGGGGTTGGCAATTTTCTCAGACCAGCATGGCAGTTTCTTCAGAGAAAGGCATCTCCCGCTAAAACTGTCACCATTTGATCTCGTGTCGCAACTAAAACAGTCGGAAAAATGTGTTCGCTTGTCACTCCCTTTCCTATTGATGTTCGCTAGATAACATTATCGTAGAATTTTAAATTGATCAATTTTCAGTTGGTTTTCTTTATAAGCTGGTCAATTATCTTCTTCTATACAAGAGCATTTTGCCAGTTGCTTAAAAAAAATTAAGTTGGTGATGAGTCTACTCACCCTCATGCACCCTTGCATGTGTGACCTATTACACCTGAAACCGAAAACTGCAAAAGGATATTTTGGGTGTGGTAAAACCAGAGTGGAGCCGAGTATGGAAGTGCAGGAGTGGGATATGTACACGTCTCTTTATAATTACAAAACAGTAAGACAGAGCTACCTACGAGCCTCCACAGTGATTTTGATCTCTCAGCCGTCAGATTATGCCTCTGAACGCGTTGGATTTGCTCGGTCGTCAAGTCGTTACGCACGTCACGGAGCACCATTTTGCGGGCCGCTGCTCCAGAAATTAGCTGCGGTTCCGTCGATAACCGGGCCGTAAGATGTCCAGCCCAATTTGCAAAGCATATCATTCGTACAGGTCGTCCAGGTCTCTTCGTCTATCCCCGAGCGGCGGCGCTATCCCTATCCCCGAGCTCTTCTGTTGGCCGACGCTGCGCTGCTACCGTCCTCAATCCCGGCGGCGAGGTTCCGCGCCCTCCGATGCCCATCAGCTCTTCCTCTGCAGGCCCCCATGGTGGGTCTCTTTTTTACTTTATTTTTTAATGTCGTCTCCTGCAGCGTTCTGCCTTGGCGACTGCGGCAGCCGCACGCGCTGCTGGCTTCCAACGCCGATTGTCTTCCTCTTGCGTCGGCTCTATGCGCTTGCAGTTGGTGGCCGTGGTAACAGGACTGACGAAAGGAGATTCGAAAGAATATCAAACGGAGTCCAAACGGAATGAAACCTTCGAAACGTGATTTTTGGAGCGAACGTGATCCGAGGACTTGGACCCTCGTCAAGAAAGCAACCAGGAAGGCACGAGGTAGGCGCGCCTACCCCCGCCGCCTCCACCCTCGTGGGGCCCACGTTGCTCCACCGACGTACTTCTTCCTCCTATATATACCTACGTACCCCAAACTACCAGATACGGAGCCAAAAACCTAATTCCACCGCCGCAACCTTCTGTACCCGTGAGATCCCATCTTGGGGCCTTTTCGGAGCTCCGCCGGAGGGGGCATCGATCACGGAGGGCTTCTACATCAACACCATAGCCTCTCCGATGATGTGTGAGTAGTTTACCTCAGACCTTCGGGTCCATAGTTATTAGCTAGATGGCTTCTTCTCTCTCTTGCATCTCAATACAATGTTATAAATTCAGTGTGGTGGTACTTTTTGTAGACTATTTGATCAAATGCTCATGTACTTTAAATATTTACCTTGCGTCTGCAATTTTTTTTCTGGTGCATTCTATGATTTAGTAAACTGAAATTCTTGATATGCTTGACAGCTAGGCCATGGACAACACATTAATTGTAGATGCCATTAATATGTTGCAAGCCATTTTATGAGGTCGTCGTTGACAACAATGTTATGCTCAACTTTGAGAGCCAATCTTCTTTTATCCGTATTCAACTCTTGTTGGTAACATATTCATCTCTTGTTAGGCACGCTTATACGCTGATGTTACATTTTTGCAGGATTTTGATGTTTGTGCATTCGAGAGCTTCCTTGATGCTGGCATTAGCTTGGAAGTTGTTGCTTTTCAGAGAACTCTGGGAACCATATCCATCACAAGGCACATAATTATACATAAGATTAGTAACTGTTAGTCGTACTAAGATGCTTTACATTCAATTATTTTGCTGCCCCCAAACGTACTATATCAAACAATCATCTTGGATTCGAGGCATTATAGCTTCAGATACTCATACTTAGATATATCTGTACCATCTAAATTATGGCAGATATTTTTACTATTTTTTTTATTAAAATGGACGAGCGCGGCAACGCCCGCCTTCATGTTCTAGTAGACCAGAGTCTGGAGCAACCATGTGCACTGCGATGGTCACTTCTCACGATCATTTGGCCCTGCAACACACGAATAATTAATGCAAAAGACAATAGAATGGAAGATGATGAAGCCAAATCGAATCCTCGATCGCCTTCACACCAGTACCCGTACATGATTAAACCAGATGATATTAATTTATTAAGTGATGTCTGTATATAATGCTTTAGAAAAAAATATTCATGTGAATGAATAATGCAGTACAGTCCCCTGGAGAGTTGGAGCGTACAGATCAGCAGCCAACGCGATTAGTGGCTAACCAAGATGCAGTAGCAGTACCATGGCATGCAGCTAGCCAAGATGCGAAAAATTATCTGGCGCGCGCGAGGAGCGCCGATCGAGTGCCATGAAGTCGAGCCGTCGACTTGTTTTGATCTGTCCAACCAGGTAGACACTTTGCGCGAGGAGGATGCTTTTGACCTCACAAAAAAAGTTTCTTCAGTGATTCTCTTCAAAAACTTAGGGGGGGCTCTCGCCCCACAGCTCTGCCACCGAGCAAGTCTCGTGACTACGTACATACTTCACTGTGAAAAATGTCGAGGTGTGATACAAGTATGATTCAAAAATTTGAAAAAAAAATGGAAAACTCATATACATGTATTATAGGGTGTGGTGTGAACCTTTTAAGGACAATCTTTTAAATATGATGCATGTACAAAAGAACAAAGGCAGGAAGGTCTATTGGTACATAACAGAAACTTAGAGGTACAAATTTATTTAACTTTGGTCAAACGGTGATGACTTTTCGTCTGGAGGTTCTCTAGTTTTTTTTTTTCAAAAAATTGACATTTGACATTTCTACTTTATGATCTGATTTTTCATGTAAGGGCAGCGTGATCATTCAAGCATGGTCAAATTCATCAGCCCTTGCATAAGAACCTATATCAGAATGGTAATATAACCGTATTACACCCGTTTGCATTGGTATCCTCGTAGCGCTACAAACCCAATATATCTTGCTACTGTTAAAAATTGATGTAGCAACACGTGTACATGTATAGCATCCTGCTTTTTTAAGGCAAACACACGGGAAATCCTCTTTGGTGCCCGAGCACCATGTAGCTCGGAATCACGGCCGCCACATTGGCTCGTGATTCTGCCCTGTGCGCATCTCATCGAAGTATATGGGCTATATTCTGTGTATAGTCAGCTTTTTTCGTTTTATAAATATGAGCTGTCCCCATCGCCCAGCCCACCATAGCAGGTCGGTAAGAAAAATAAATGGCATGGGTTGGGGTGTCCATGGGCAAGAAAGATGCTGGACAGGGAATAGATGGCACGGGTTCAGTCTTGACTAATCTATGTCTATCTAATTTGTTAGTGCGTACTTAGCATGACGTCAACTGCATAAACCTTCGATGTTATGAATATTAACGTAATAAAGGGAACAGATCTTGCACAATTTTCTAATGTTCTGCCCATGATTTTGAGTAATTGATAGGAACTTTTTTACTAAAGCAACTAGTGCTGTTATATATTCTCCAGATGAAGACATTCTTATCTGTCGGTTTGGCAATCGAAAAGTACACTTCATTTCAAAGTCCTCCATGATTCAAATGATAACACCACAAATTTGACCCCAGTACATCAAAATGGGCACATAATGAAATTTCAAAATTAATATGAAACTTCTTTACACGATTAAGCACCGCGTCATCACATATTGCCCCAAACAAATTATCTGGCCATTTATGAAATGAAGGACAACCAAAGATCCGTATACACAAGCAAACTTAGAGAAAAAACAATGTTCAATCACTGCACAGAAAAAGAAAAGAAAATGAATTTGAGTGCACTTTGTTTTCGATTCCATCAAGTTACATTCGGCCTGTGATGTCCGGATCGTCGTTGTAACATCTTCCAGGTCGGCCTCTCGTTGAAGAAAACAAATGCAAGCATGTGCTGTCATATCAGTTTTTATTCTGCATTCATACTTCTAAAGTTTGGATCCTCTTAGCTTGTGAACGTTCGCTGGGAGGGGTTGGCATTTGCGAACATTTAGATGGCAGCTTTAGTTGTATGGGGGTTGGCAATTTTCTCAGACCAGCATGGCAGTTTCTTCAGAGAAAGGCATCTCCCGCTAAAACTGTCACCATTTGATCTCGTGTCGCAACTAAAACAGTCGGAAAAATGTGTTCGCTTGTCACTCCCTTTCCTATTGATGTTCGCTAGATAACATTATCGTAGAATTTTAAATTGATCAATTTTCAGTTGGTTTTCTTTATAAGCTGGTCAATTATCTTCTTCTATACAAGAGCATTTTGCCAGTTGCTTAAAAAAAATTAAGTTGGTGATGAGTCTACTCACCCTCATGCACCCTTGCATGTGTGACCTATTACACCTGAAACAGAAAACTGCAAAAGGATATTTTGGGTGTGGTAAAACCAGAGTGGAGCCGAGTATGGAAGTGCAGGAGTGGGATATGTACACGTCTCTTTATAATTACAAAACAGTAAGACAGAGCTACCTACGAGCCTCCACAGTGATTTTGATCTCTCAGCCGTCAGATTATGCCTACGAACGCGCGTTGGATTTGCTCGGTCGTCAAGTCGTTACGCACGTACGGAGCACCATTTTGCGGGCCGCTGCTCCGCAGAATTAGCTGCGGTTCCCGTCGATAACCGGGCCGTAAGATGTCCAGCCCAATTTGCAAAGCATATCATTCGTACAGGTCGTCCAGGTCTCTTCGTCTATCCCCGAGCGGCGGCGCTATCCCTATCCCCGAGCTCTTCTGTTGGCCGACGCTGCGCTGCTACCGTCCTCAATCCCGGCGGCGAGGTTCCGCGCCCTCCGATGCCCATCAGCTCTTCCTCTGCAGGCCCCCATGGTGGGTCTCTTTTTTACTTTATTTTTTAATGTCGTCTCCTGCAGCGTTCTGCCTTGGCGACTGCGGCAGCCGCACGCGCTGCTGGCTTCCAACGCCGATTGTCTTCCTCTTGCGTCGGCTCTATGCGCTTGCAGTTGGTGGCCGTGGTAACAGGACTGACGGCGAAGGAGATTCGAAAGAATATCAAACGGAGTCCAAACGGAATGAAACCTTCGGAAACGTGATTTTTGGAACGAACGTGATCCAGAGGACTTGGACCCTACGTCAAGAAAGCAACCAGGAAGGCACGAGGTAGGGGCGCGCCTACCCCCCCGCGCGCCCTCCACCCTCGTGGGGCCCACGTTGCTCCACCGACGTACTTCTTCCTCCTATATATACCTACGTACCCCCAAACTACCAAATACGGAGCCAAAAACCTAATTCCACCGCCGCAACCTTCTGTACCCGTGAGATCCCATCTTGGGGCCTTTTCCGGAGCTCGACCGGAGGGGGCATCGATCACGGAGGGCTTCTACATCAACATCATAGCCTCTCCGATGATGTGTGAGTAGTTTACCTCAGACCTTCGGGTCCATAGTTATTAGCTAGATGGCTTCTTCTCTCTCTTTGCATCTCAATACAATGTTATAAATTCAGTGTGGTGGTACTTTTTGTAGACTATTTGATCAAATGCTCATGTACTTTAAATATTTACCTTGCGTCTGCAATTTTTTTTCTGGTGCATTCTATGATTTAGTAAACTGAAATTCTTGATATGCTTGACAGCTAGGCCATGGACAACACATTAATTGTAGATGCCATTAATATGTTGCAAGCCATTTTATGAGGTCGTCGTTGACAACAATGTTATGCTCAACTTTGAGAGCCAATCTTCTTTTATCCGTATTCAACTCTTGTTGGTAACATATTCATCTCTTGTTAGGCACGCTTATACGCTGATGTTACATTTTTGCAGGATTTTGATGTTTGTGCATTCGAGAGCTTCCTTGATGCTGGCATTAGCTTGGAAGTTGTTGCTTTTCAGAGAACTCTGGGAACCATATCCATCACAAGGCACATAATTATACATAAGATTAGTAACTGTTAGTCGTACTAAGATGCTTTACATTCAATTATTTTGCTGCCCCCAAACGTACTATATCAAACAATCATCTTGGATTCGAGGCATTATAGCTTCAGATACTCATACTTAGATATATCTGTACCATCTAAATTATGGCAGATATTTTTACTATTTTTTTTATTAAAATGGACGAGCGCTGCAACGCCTTCATGTTCTAGTAGACCAGAGTCTGGAGCAACCATGTGCACTGCGATGGTCACTTCTCACGATCATTTGGCCCTGCAACACACGAATAATTAATGCAAAAGACAATAGAATGGAAGATGATGAAGCCAAATCGAATCCTCGATCGCCTTCACACCAGTACCCGTACATGATTAAACCAGATGATATTAATTTATTAAGTGATGTCTGTATATAATGCTTCAGAAAAAAATATTCATGTGAATGAATAATGCAGTACAGTCCCCTGGAGAGTTGGAGCGTACAGATCAGCAGCCAACGCGATTAGTGGCTAACCAAGATGCAGTAGCAGTACCATGGCATGCAGCTAGCCAAGATGCGAAAAATTATCTGGCGCGCGCGAGGAGCGCCGATCGAGTGCCATGAAGTCGAGCCGTCGACTTGTTTTGATCTGTCCAACCAGGTAGACACTTTGCGCGAGGAGGATGCTTTTGACCTCACAAAAAAAGTTTCTTCAGTGATTCTCTTCAAAAACTTAGGGGGGGCTCTCGCCCCACAGCTCTGCCACCGAGCAAGTCTCGTGACTACGTACATACTTCACTGTGAAAATGTCGAGGTGTGATACAAGTATGATTCAAAATTTGAAAAAAATGGAAAACTCATATACATGTATTATAGGGTGTGGTGTGAACCTTTTAAGGACAATCTTTTAAATATGATGCATGTACAAAAGAACAAAGGCAGGAAGGTCTATTGGTACATAACAGAAACTTAGAGGTACAAATTTATTTAACTTTGGTCAAACGGTGATGACTTTTCGTCTGGAGGTTCTCTAGTTTTTTTTTTAAAAATTGACATTTGACATTTCTACTTTATGATCTGATTTTTCATGTAAGGGCAGCGTGATCATTCAAGCATGGTCAAATTCATCAGCCCTTGCATAAGAACCTATATCAGAATGGTAATATAACCGTATTACACCCGTTTGCATTGGTATCCTCGTGTGCGCTACAAACCCAATATATCTTGCTACTGTTAAAAATTGATGTAGCAACACGTGTACATGTATAGCATCCTGCTTTTTTAAGGCAAACACACGGGAAATCCTCTTTGGTGCCCGAGCACCATGTAGCTCGGAATCACGGCCGCCACATTGGCTCGTGATTCTGCCCTGTGCGCATCTCATCGAAGTATATGGGCTATATTCTGTGTATAGTCAGCTTTTTTCGTTTTATAAATATGAGCTGTCCCCATCGCCCAGCCCACCATAGCAGGTCGGTAAGAAAAATAAATGGCATGGGTTGGGGTGTCCATGGGCAAGAAAGATGCTGGACAGGGAATAGATGGCACGGGTTCAGTCTTGACTAATCTATGTCTATCTAATTTGTTAGTGCGTACTTAGCATGACGTCAACTGCATAAACCTTCGATGTTATGAATATTAACGTAATAAAGGGAACAGATCTTGCACAATTTTCTAATGTTCTGCCCATGATTTTGAGTAATTGATAGGAATTTTTTTACTAAAGCAACTAGTGCTGTTATATATTCTCCAGATGAAGACATTCTTATCTGTCGGTTTGGCAATCGAAAAGTACACTTCATTTCAAAGTCCTCCATGATTCAAATGATAACACCACAAATTTGACCCCAGTACATCAAAATGGGCACATAATGAAATTTCAAAATTAATATGAAACTTCTTTACACGATTAAGCACCGCGTCATCACATATTGCCCCAAACAAATTATCTGGCCATTTATGAAATGAAGGACAACCAAAGATCCGTATACACAAGCAAACTTAGAGAAAAAACAATGTTCAATCACTGCACAGAAAAAGAAAAGAAAATGAATTTGAGTGCACTTTGTTTTCGATTCCATCAAGTTACATTCGCGGCCTGTGATGTCCGGATCGTCGTTGTAACATCTTCCAGGTCGGCCTCTACGTTGAAGAAAACAAATGCAAGCATGTGCTGTCATATCAGTTTTTATTCTGCATTCATACTTCTAAAGTTTGGATCCTCTTAGCTTGTGAACGTTCGCTGGGAGGGGTTGGCATTTGCGAACATTTAGATGGCAGCTTTAGTTGTATGGGGGTTGGCAATTTTCTCAGACCAGCATGGCAGTTTCTTCAGAGAAAGGCATCTCCCGCTAAAACTGTCACCATTTGATCTCGTGTCGCAACTAAAACAGTCGGAAAAATGTGTTCGCTTGTCACTCCCTTTCCTATTGATGTTCGCTAGATAACATTATCGTAGAATTTTAAATTGATCAATTTTCAGTTGGTTTTCTTTATAAGCTGGTCAATTATCTTCTTCTATACAAGAGCATTTTGCCAGTTGCTTAAAAAAAATTAAGTTGGTGATGAGTCTACTCACCCTCATGCACCCTTGCATGTGTGACCTATTACACCTGAAACCGAAAACTGCAAAAGGATATTTTGGGTGTGGTAAAACCAGAGTGGAGCCGAGTATGGAAGTGCAGGAGTGGGATATGTACACGTCTCTTTATAATTACAAAACAGTAAGACAGAGCTACCTACGAGCCTCCACAGTGATTTTGATCTCTCAGCCGTCAGATTATGCCTCTGAACGCGTTGGATTTGCTCGGTCGTCAAGTCGTTACGCACGTACGGAGCACCATTTTGCGGGCCGCTGCTCCGCAGAATTAGCTGCGGTTCCCGTCGATAACCGGGCCGTAAGATGTCCAGCCCAATTTGCAAAGCATATCATTCGTACAGGTCGTCCAGGTCTCTTCGTCTATCCCCGAGCGGCGGCGCTATCCCTATCCCCGAGCTCTTCAGTTGGCGGACGCTGCGCTGCTACCGTCCTCAATCCCGGCGGCGAGGTTCCGCGCCTCCGATGCCCATCAGCTCTTCCTCTGCAGGCCCCATGGTGGGTCTCTTTTTACTTTATTTTTAATGTCGTCTCCTGCAGCGTTCGCCTTGGCGATCTGCAGCCGCACGCTGCTGCTGGCTTCCAACGCCGATTGTCTTCCTCTTGCGTCGGCTCTATGCGCTTGCAGTTGGTGGCCGTGGTAACAGGATCGACGGCGAAGGAGATTGAAAGAATATCAAACGGAGTCCAAACGGAATGAAACCTTCGGAAACGTGATTTTTGGAGCGAACGTGATCCGAGGACTTGGACCCTCGTCAAGAAAGCAACCAGGAAGGCACGAGGTAGGCGCCTACCCCGCGCCCTCCACCCTCGTGGGGCCCACGTTGCTCCACCGACGTACTTCTTCCTCCTATATATACCTACGTACCCCCAAACTACCAAATACGGAGCCAAAAACCTAATTCCACCGCCGCAACCTTCTGTACCCGTGAGATCCCATCTTGGGGCCTTTTCCGGAGCTCGACCGGAGGGGGCATCGATCACGGAGGGCTTCTACATCAACATCATAGCCTCTCCGATGATGTGTGAGTAGTTTACCTCAGACCTTCGGGTCCATAGTTATTAGCTAGATGGCTTCTTCTCTCTCTTTGCATCTCAATACAATGTTATAAATTCAGTGTGGTGGTACTTTTTGTAGACTATTTGATCAAATGCTCATGTACTTTAAATATTTACCTTGCGTCTGCAATTTTTTTTCTGGTGCATTCTATGATTTAGTAAACTGAAATTCTTGATATGCTTGACAGCTAGGCCATGGACAACACATTAATTGTAGATGCCATTAATATGTTGCAAGCCATTTTATGAGGTCGTCGTTGACAACAATGTTATGCTCAACTTTGAGAGCCAATCTTCTTTTATCCGTATTCAACTCTTGTTGGTAACATATTCATCTCTTGTTAGGCACGCTTATACGCTGATGTTACATTTTTGCAGGATTTTGATGTTTGTGCATTCGAGAGCTTCCTTGATGCTGGCATTAGCTTGGAAGTTGTTGCTTTTCAGAGAACTCTGGGAACCATATCCATCACAAGGCACATAATTATACATAAGATTAGTAACTGTTAGTCGTACTAAGATGCTTTACATTCAATTATTTTGCTGCCCCCAAACGTACTATATCAAACAATCATCTTGGATTCGAGGCATTATAGCTTCAGATACTCATACTTAGATATATCTGTACCATCTAAATTATGGCAGATATTTTTACTATTTTTTTTATTAAAATGGACGAGCGCGGCAACGCCCGCCTTCATGTTCTAGTAGACCAGAGTCTGGAGCAACCATGTGCACTGCGATGGTCACTTCTCACGATCATTTGGCCCTGCAACACACGAATAATTAATGCAAAAGACAATAGAATGGAAGATGATGAAGCCAAATCGAATCCTCGATCGCCTTCACACCAGTACCCGTACATGATTAAACCAGATGATATTAATTTATTAAGTGATGTCTGTATATAATGCTTCAGAAAAAAATATTCATGTGAATGAATAATGCAGTACAGTCCCCTGGAGAGTTGGAGCGTACAGATCAGCAGCCAACGCGATTAGTGGCTAACCAAGATGCAGTAGCAGTACCATGGCATGCAGCTAGCCAAGATGCGAAAAATTATCTGGCGCGCGCGAGGAGCGCCGATCGAGTGCCATGAAGTCGAGCCGTCGACTTGTTTTGATCTGTCCAACCAGGTAGACACTTTGCGCGAGGAGGATGCTTTTGACCTCACAAAAAAAGTTTCTTCAGTGATTCTCTTCAAAAACTTAGGGGGGCTCTCGCCCCACAGCCCTGCCACCGAGCGAATCTCGTGACTACGTACATACTTCACTGTGAAAAATGTCAAGGTGTGGTACAAGTATGATTCAAAAATTTGAAAAAAAAAAGGAAAACTCATATACGTGTATTATAGGGTGTGGTGTGAACCTTTTAAGGACAATCTTTTAAATATGATGCATGTACAAAAGAACAAAGGCAGGAAGGTCTATTGGTACATAACAGAAACTTAGAGGTACAAATTTATTTAACTTTGGTCAAACGGTGATGACTTTTCGTCTGGAGGTTCTCTAGTTTTTTTTTCAAAAAATTGACATTTGACATTTCTACTTTATGATCTGATTTTTCATGTAAGGGCAGCGTGATCATTCAAGCATGGTCAAATTCATCAGCCCTTGCATAAGAACCTATATCAGAATGGTAATATAACCGTATTACACCCGTTTGCATTGGTATCCTCGTGTGCGCTACAAACCCAATATATCTTGCTACTGTTAAAAATTGATGTAGCAACACGTGTACATGTATAGCATCCTGCTTTTTTAAGGCAAACACACGCTCTATATTAATCCAAAATCACAATGTCTACAGGTATAGTGACACTGACATGGTCATAGGGAGACCCAGCCAAACATGTCGGCCTATACTCAAAAATTGATCTAGCAACAGGTGTAAGTGTATAGCATCCCGCTGACCAGGTGAGACCGTGACTCCGTGAGAGCGGCTTGGAGACCTGCTCTCCTGGACATTCACCTCGTAGAGGCACACTCCTGAATCATCCAGCCGCCGGCAATTAGAAACAAACCATATTTGATTCTCCCAGGATAGATTACGTACGGTAAGGCAATTTGATTAATTACACATCCCTTAGTCTTTTACCCTAGTTAGATGACACTTTCTCAATCAAAGCATAATGAGTAGATGGCCCCTTCTCTAACAAATAATTGGCTGACTACTATCTGTTGAACAATGAACACTAATTATATAGGGGCACAATTATAATGGTGTCAGGCAAACATATATATTTGTAGCAAAAAAAACATGAGTGTGTACGCTCTGGTTAGGTATAGGGATTGTCGACCGGTTTACAGCCCTGTTAGATGACTCTCTCTGAAAATAAGATGTGGTTAGGTAGGGTTTTGGGATGGTCACCTACCAAATCATGGATTTTATTTGAACAATTATTATAGGTGCAAGGTACTGTAGGCGCACACCATATACAACACCTAAATACTCATATACATATGAATTATTATATTCATATGTGAGATATTGATATCTTATATACAATGCATACTTTATATTATACATTATCCCTTGTTGATAACTCGTTTGCAATCAGCAATAACACTATTTATTTCATTCGGTCTGCTTGCTGCAGGTTAGGTAGCTAGTAAGGTTTTAGTATTTAAGTTACTTGTGTGTAGTTCCTTTTTCTTATATGCAATTAGTTCAATGACGCGTACATCAGTACCATAAAAGGGAACCCTAAAACTTAGTTTCAAGGATAATACGTAATATTGTGTCATGTCAAACGATAATTACTAAGATATACTATAGAACCCCGACCCTCGCGTCGTCTCTCTGAGGCGACTCGAGGGTTCCCAACCCTAGCGCCGCCACCCCCCTTCCCCACTCCTCCTTTCACTCCGCCGCCCGCTTTGAGGTGCGCCCGCTCAGCTGGCCATCTATGATGGTGGCGGCGGGGATCCGGCTGCTCTGCATCTCGTGGAGGGCCTAGGGCACCGGGGCGGCGGCCCTGGATGGTGTGCCCGGCGTGGATCCCTCGGCAGGTGGCGCCGGTGGGCGCTGGATGGTTGTCCTCTTGGCTGTGTGGGTAGCAAGGCGGCAGCGGGCGTGGGTCGCGACGCGGTGGTCTCCTCGATCGCGGACCGCATCGGCGTCTTGTGGAGAAGGCCCACCTCATCTTGCCCGATCTGCTCGATCCCCTTCTGCTTCCGGTGGTCGGCGTCCCTCTTGGTGCCGTCCTTCGGCTCGGGTGGTTGGGAGTTCGAGTTTGTGAGTTGGAACCGGGGTAACCCCTTGGCCAGCGCGGCGGCCACAGCGAAGTCGACGCCTTTGGCGCCGATCCCCTCCTTGGAGGCTTCGGTGAGGTTCCCCTCCTCCTCTTCCTGCTCCCTGCTTAGTGGTGAAGACCTTGGTCCCCTGGTTGGACGGCGACGGCGTTGCGATGTTGTATTCCTTCTTGGAGCCGTCGTCCGGGGATAGCAGTGATGGCGGGTGTGCAGTGGTGGTTCTGGTGGTGGCGGCTGGCGGCTTGTGCCGGCCTTGTTCACTTGCGGCTGCTCCAACGGCTTTCGTCCCGCGCCGTGTGTAGGGTGATGGCATTAGCGCTGCTTCGCAGCTGCTGCTGCCTTTTGAGCTGTTCTCGTCTAGCGCTCTGTGACGGACATGCCGTGGTGGAGCGGTACTTCATCTCACTCATTGATGGCGGCGAAGGTCGGCGGCATGGCGCTGTGGAGGCACGCCGCCCGATGCACGGAGATGGACTCGCGCAGGAGGAGGTAGCTGTCTGGCGTCATGGTAACGTCGATGGCGGAGTGGCCTACACAAGGTAGAAGACTCAATATATTCTGAAGACGGACCTGTGAAAGATGGCTGCAACGACACAAGAGTGTGTCTGACCGGATTGTGCCCCAGACCCGGTATGTGGCTCGGCTGGGGCTTCCGACTTTTGATGTTAGGTTTAGGTGAGTGGTTTGGGTAGTGGCCCAACTAGCATCCCTTCATCATATGGATAAGAATAGTGGCATATGTTGCCGAGATGGTGGATTCAGGAATATTGTTTGTATACTTTGTAAGGTCCTCGAGAATAATTAATAAAGTGGCCGTATGCATCTCCCAGATGCAGAGGCCGGAAGTCATCTTCCTTTTCTAAAAAAATACTATAGAACCCTAAAACTTACCCTTGTATGTCAACTCTGAACACCAAAAAATAAAAAGATAAACCAAATATTCTCTTGAGGATAATCGATTGAGTCGAGTGCACTCGGCTTTTGGTTCCGTCAAGTTTCATTACCTGCCTGTAATGTCCAGTCGTCCAGATCATCGTTGTAACATTATGGAGTTCTTCCCCGCCGGCCTCTACGTTAAAGAAAACAAATGCAAACATGCGATGTCGTATTATGCAGAGACATGGGTGATCCACCTTTTATATATATAAAAAAAACGCGATGTTGTATCAGTTTTCATTCTGTATTCCTAGTTCTAAAGTTTTAAGTTGATTGGTTTTTCGGTCAGTTTTCTTAATAAACTGACCAATTCTCTTCATTTATTTGAAAAAGCAGAGAGTTTTTGTTGGTTGTTCAAAAACAAATTGAGTTGGGGTGAGTATACTCACCCTGGTGCACCCTTACATGAGTCGAGCCGTGCACCTTAGGAAGTGCAGAAGGAGCGAGATATGTCACGTCTCTTTATAAGGGCATCTTCAATGGTGACCTATAAATTTTTTCCCGCATCCGTCCATAGATAGGAAGGGCCAGTCCAAGGATATGGATGCCGGAGGACATCATCCAACGCTAGCCGCATACATTTTACACTCTTTTCCAACAAACTAGAAATTCATGCAAGCACGTTTGGATTTCGTACAAACATGATGCATTTCATACAAACCTGACAAAAAAATATTTTGGACATATTTTCAACTAAAATGCTAAAACTATGTGCACGTACGGTCGCGCGGAGCTCCACTTCCACGACGCGGATACACTACACTAGTCTCCAGCCGGTTGCGGCGGATCCCTTTGTCTTTCCCATTTCTCGGGAGCCCCGGAGGCATATTCTTTCACCGTATCTTCCCTATGTCCGGCTGCGCCTCTCATTGGAGCGGCAAAGAGGGTGCTTCAACCAAAGGGGAAGGGTGCTTCCTTTGAGCTTAGGCGGGTGCCCGAGATAGTCTGAGATAAAGGAGAACCGGTCAGGGCATCGGCGCGGCCTCCATGGGATACAAGCGACGGTGGCCTTCGGTGTTCTACTTCTCCCCGATGATGGTCGTGGGTGCGGACATGCTAGCCTCCACCTCATCCACATCTGCAACCGTCTTCTTTCTCTGCGTGCATGGTGCGGCTACGCGCGCATCGACGGCGGATGGCGTGGTCGCAGGCACTGGATGCGGCAATGCCCGTGCCATCGTGCTCCTCGTTGTGTCGACGTGGAGCAACTCGCCACTCCTCATCGAGCTGGATTGGAGCGATGAGTTGTTGAACCACGCGCCAGCTTGGGCCAACTGGCTTCGTCGGGCTAGGCCAGGGAGGTGGAGCAGCGAGCTGCCTCACTCGTATCCGGCAGGCTCGGCAGGCCACCCAGCCGGCTTGTATGCCGGAGAACTGCTCTTCAAAAGCCATTGGAAGAGTGGAGAAAATGGTGGAGGAGATGGAGCAGCAGCGGAGGGGTGCGATTTTTGCCCGGCTCTGGCCTAGTTTAAATAGAGGGCGGACGGGAGGAGCTCGGCCAGTGTTGCGTTTAATGCCAGCCCGCTCATGAACGGACATGTAGCCGGAGTAGGTTCCTCGGCTTCACGCGGGGTTAATGGAGGCGTATGAATGCGGCGAGGAGGCATGTTCAGCCAGGCATGCAGCGGGTGGCACCCTCGGTTGGCGCGCCGCTTCAATGGCGGAGGCAGTGAGAGGTCGCGGCCGCCTTGAGCCGCCTTCAATACAGAGGGGCGCGCTCTACAACGGCATGAATGCGGGCAGTTGGCGCCGAACGGAAAGCGCGTGTGGGAGGAGGGAGGGGTTTTTGGTGGGGCATAGTGGTCAGAAGCGGGCTTGGGATCGGTCCGGACTTTTTTAAACCTCCCCCACTTTTATCTCCAGTTTACAGGAGAAAACGCATCCGGACCGTGCCGCGAACCGATATAGGTTGACGTTGGATGACTTTTGCAGTCCGGACAACATGGTCCGAAACGTTGCGGGAGGTTTGGGGGTCGGCATTAGAGATGCCCTAATACATAGTCTGGATCAACCATGTGTGTGACCGTGAAGGTCACTTCTTCTCAAGTTCATTTGATTCCATTCCTCTTGGCCTTGCAACACACGAATAACAAATGCAAAAGACAACTCGTGCATGCATGCATGGCCATATATACAAGTGGAAGATGATGCGGCCAAATCGAATCCTCAGCTCCACATCATTACCCGTACATGATTCATGCAGATGATATTAATCTATTAAGTGGTGTCTGTTCATAATGATGTAGAAAAAAATATAATATTGATGTGGATGATCGTAATGCAGTAGGGTACAGATCAGCAGTCAACGAAAATGAACTGGCACGAGTGAGGAGCGCCGATCGGGTGCAATGACGTCGGGCCGTCGACTTGTTTTGATGTGTCAAACCAGATGAATCTGTTAGTATAGCTCACGAGATTTTGTTTCAACACACAAGTTCATTTGATACATGTTCTAACAAGTTTCTATGGGAAACATATGCCATATGGAAATACACGTTCTAACAAGTTTACACTTGCTTCCCTCAAAATAAAAAAAGTTTACACTAGCCCACCAACGAGAGATGCTACACTTACGGACGGATTGCAACGGGATTAGACTTATGGAATCACGTGGAGAGTTATTGTTGGAGAAGATTAGGAAGAAGAGGTCCCACAAACTACAATCAGGGAAGTTGGTTGATGAGAGACGAGTCCGTAAGGCTAATCCGTAGACACTTTCCGTTAGTGTAGCATTTTTGGCCCACCAACATGGATGATAGCTTAGCCAAACCTCGGCTCTGCCATAACTTAATTGATATATCTTGTTTTCCGCACACATCAAACCCCCTCCCCCCAACGTGGATGATAGCTTAGCCAAACCTAGGCTCTGCCATAACTTCATTGATATATCTTGTTTTCCGCACATCAAACATCCCCCCCCTCCTCCCCATTTTCACGAGGTAGGTTCCTTGTAGTGTTCTTGGTCAGCTCTTTGGTTGTCCATGCCTTCGATTCCTGATGGCGGTGGCGAATAGATTTTCTCCATATATCCCATCAAAGTGGTGGTTCTCTCTCTTTTGGTGTTGGATTTGGAGGCAGTGCTTGCGCCGACTTAGGTCCTTCGGATCTGGGCAAGCGCTAGCGCTTCGTGTGTCTTTAGGTTGGTGTCGAGATAATGATTTTCTTCTTCCTGCTCATTGCAGTGGTGTTATGCGCAGCCAACGGCGTTGACATCAGAACGTGGAGTATGTCATAACCAAGAGTCATGCCGCCGCCACACGAAACCTAGATCGCCTCTTCTCCTCTCGCCGCGCAGTGTCGTCAACGGCTAGGAGGTCCTTTAGAAATGTGGTGCCCTCGTGGGGCGCGCTATATGGTGGGGCTGGTCAGCTGTTGTACGTGCGTTAGCAGCGGCGGTGGCTGGTTAGGGCTGGTGACTCAACTCCAATGCGTTGGCTTTGTGTACCTTTGGTGGCGGCCCGACGTAGCTCGGTCATCAGAGAAGGGGGCTTGATGATGTGATCCCGAGAGTCAACGGTTCTCGGGTTGTCTTAGGGTTTTCGTTAGGAAGGCGAGACAGCGGCGCCATCCCTCTGCAGGAATAAGCTTATCCCCGTCTTGTCCCTATTTCGCTTGTGTGTTCTACATGCCCTTCTCGGCGTTTTCTTCTCTGGTCTAAATTGACGACTTTCCGGCCACTACTTCCACAAGTCGTCTGTCTTCCATGAATGTTATGCTTGCCACCTACAAATCCCCTACATGGCGCTAGCAGTGGGCCAGCCCAGTACCGCTCGCTATGGGATTATGTTGGTTTCGTTCGAGAGATTCATAGTGGGGTTTTCTATTTTCAAAGCGGTTTTTTCTGGTTTCCTTTCTTTTTCTTCTTTTTGTTTTTTTTTCCTGTGGTTTTCTTCATTTTCCTCCTTTTTATTTCTCCTTTTCTGTTTTTTTAATTCATGAACATTTTTAAATTTTATGAACATTTCTAAATTTGTGACAAAATTCAAACTCGTTAACATTTTTCACATATGCAAGTATTTTAAAAATTCTTGAATTTTTTCTAAATCTGTGAACATTCTTACAAATTCGTGACAATTTTAAATTCATGAAAAAACGAAATTGCAAATATTTTCAAACTTATGAACATTTATTTAAATTTCTAACATTTTGAAATGCATAAATATTTTTCTAATACGTGGATATTTTGAATTTGTGAACATTCTTTTGAATTCGCCAATTTTATATTTATGAATAAAAATTAATTCTCAAATATTTTTAATTTCTGAACATTTATTAAATGCACGAACATTTTTATTTCACCAAGGTTTTTTACATTCATGAATTTGTTTTGAATTCATGGACATTTTCTGCATGCATGAAACTTTTTTGCAAATTCTCGTCCTTTTTTACTTCATGATATTTTTTAGTTTGCAAACATTTTTTAATATGCAGACATTTGTTAATTATCAATTTTTAAAATTCATGAACATTTTGTCAAATTTTCTATTTAAAAAAATCATGACTGTCTTTTGAATTTGTGATTTTTTTAAATTAATCATAAGGTTTTGAATATGCGAATATTTTTTTGAATTAGTGAACATTTGTTAAATTAAAATAAAACCGACCACAATAGGAAAGATGATATGAAAAGGAAATCGAAAGGAAAAAAAATAAAGCAGCGGCTCGCTGGGAGCCGCCCGCTTGTTGTGGCACTCCCTGACACGCTTGCTCGCTGGGCCGGCCCATGCAGGCGAGACTCTGAGTGACACATCGCTCTCGCGGTTGCTATAAGCGGTACATAGCAGCGCCCTCTGCCTTCGGCCTACTAGTGGAGTAGAAGGCTAAGAAAAAACTAGCGGAGAATAGAACACTCGAAGAAGAAAAGTTTAGAAGCCATCCACAGAATAAGATGTTTGCAAGGATGCACAGAATAAGATGCATTTCAACCCCGCCCTAGTTCTCAATCATTTCATGCCACCCGATGTGGCTGAACCAAGTACGAAGCTCTACCATCGATAAAAAAAGGTGTTTGCCCTGAGCCAAAAAGAGGTTAATCCACTTCATTCGCCAAGTGATTGATCTTCGCATGGCGGGAACAACAAAAACCGCCATACTTGTGGCCTTTTCCACACCCTACATTATATCTGACAATACTCGCCTAGACCAAATCACAGCAATTGCTTGGTGCCTGCCCGGTGTCCAAAGGGACTTGTATATATGCCAGTGAGCTGAAAATTTGCAATTGAGCCGTTCCAACAGGATGGAACTGGAACAGATGAGGAGCTGGTATAGCCTCCTCCAAGCAACGAGAGCCAGATCCGTGATAGTCATCGTCACCATGTGCGTTGATAAAGGTAGGCTACCAACGATTTAATTGAAGAAACAGGAATACAGGATACAACACAAGATCAATGTATTTGTATAACTAGTCTTAGCTCTAATCCAGGTGAAGTAACAATCAACCTGCAGGTGTTCTAGTGACGCCAGTAAGGTGCACAAGCATAGAAAAACTGGTAGCTTGTCAAGAAATGAAAACACATGTGTGGTATGACAGGACCTACACAGTGAACAGCTGTGGTACCAACACAGCAGAGAACAACAACGAACAATGAAGACGAAGGACAACATCTGCAATGTCGCAAATCTACATATTGGATAGCTGCGGCAACATCACATCCATAACATGGCACCGGGTACAAGGCCCCCCAATATGTAACTTGACTGAAGAGGGAACTTTCTCCACGATGTATCTCTTGACGGCACCGAGTGCTTTATGTGCTTCCAAGATCATACGCCGGCTTGTGGGCATGCATTTACCGGATTCTGGGGCAGAACACCTAACAGACTCACCAACCGCCTCCGCACCAAATATGCAGTCCAGTGTGAGGCTTTCAAGTGACGTTGCATTCTTGAGGATATGACATGTTAGCTCAACTATGCTCTTTGCGGAGCAAAAGCCATCGATTTGCACCTTCTTGAGCCTCTCATGCCGCCTGTGTTCAGGAATCTGCCTCAGATGTGAGGAGGGATCCTCAAAAACCGAATCATGCCGCATGTCACTCTGATCTACCTGCATAGCATCGAATAAATGCCAGTCAAATTAAATGTCTCCACGGCAGATACTAAACACCTTTGCAGCGTGAACAGTTAACTCACACTTAAGATGAAACTCTCCAAGACAGGACAAGCATCCAGAAATGAAGCCAAGGATAAATAATCATAGGCCGGGGTAACAGCCCCACCATCATCCCCACCAAGGTAGATATTCAAGTGCTTTATGTGGAGGAATTTGTCAGCTACCATTGGGGTATTAATCCTCTGCACAAAGATATCTCAAATTAATCATATTCCTTCCTACGAGTCATAAACACTGGAAGCTAATGATGTGAAGCTTCAGAGTATACCTCACAAAACGAGTATACAGTAAGAGTCTCAAGATGTGGTGCGATGAAAGGAAGCTTAGTGATAGCATAACTCACAGCATTGGGCGCAAATGAATACCCCACCCTTAAGTCTTTTACCTTTGATGATTCTCCAAGCACGAGTTGTACTGGTTCACCAAAGAAGTCAAAAATGGAGAGGTGTGGAGCTGTGCTCTTTATCACTCTCAGCTTATCGCACTGAGACACAGTCAAGCAACTAAGCCGCTCCAGCCAGAATGGTATCTCCAGGCAGATTAGCTTCATGCAACAGCTGACTTCTAACTCCTCCAAAGCAAAACAATTGGAAATAAGATGCCCCAACTCATCCCCCGTGATACAAACTCCATACAGATGCAGCTTTGTCAGGCTTCTCAAGCAATCAAATCCAACCGGGGGGCGGAAGGCACAATTGGTGAGGTAAAGATACCAGATTGAGTTTCCACGCCCATCAAGTAGAGCTGAACACGGGAATTCGTACATTTTTCTATGTTTCGTAGGCAGCAAAAGTGTGACTTCTTCAATCCCTGGTGTGACAGCTTTCTGGAGCCAACTATTTAGATGACAAGTGTCGACATTGTAATGATCACGGATTACAAACTTGAGTATCTTCACACCGGTGTCTGAGTGATTTTTCAGAATATGATCAACTCTGCTAGTGAAAACCCTTGCTACATCGATATTTTGGCCTTCCTTCTGTTTCAAGCCTAGTGTTTCCTCACTGAATATAAGCTTGGGGTGGCATCTCCAGGAACATAGAAATGTGCGAGATACACAGGCAGAACGGGCAGAATCACGCAATGGCATTAGGGAATGTATAAGGCACCAGATATCCTGCACAAGCATGGAAAAAATAGTTGATCACTGGGGTTGCGCATTTTTTAACAAATAACAGTGGGATCATACAGAGAAATTTTAAATCCCAAGTGATCTGCTCGCACTTGTACAAAATATGCTGCACATGGAGGAAGGTAAGTGCATTGAAATGTAATTGCGGTAGATAAGTTCAGCTCGTGCCGAGGTTCCTTTTCTATGTAAGAGTAATGTAGGTAGCTTTCACACTTGGTTGCAATTTGTATGATCAACTACTATATCACTAAGAAATCAATAATGTTGGATTTTGTTTCCAATAATCTATTCCTTTTTCCGACCAATTCGATAACCTATTCTTTGAACAAAACCTGGTGTAGCCAACTACAGTACTATAGAAGGATAACCACATCTCTCAGAAAGATCTGTAAAGTAGTACATTTTATCCCGTACCTCAGGTAGATTGGGTAATGACCATGTCGACGTATCACCACCCTGTGAATGGTCATCTTGTTGGCAGAGTGAGTCATGTTTATCAGGGACTGCAGGAACCGATTCATCTGTAGCACATGGGCTGAGCTCCGGCCACATCCCTGTCGGGCTTGAAGTCGATCTGGTGATGGGCGAAACAGTAACTGTACGATCCACCTCCGGCGATTTGAAAGGCGACAAGGGCGGCGCGGGGGGCGTGCTCGTCGGCGAAGCGAGGCGGGAGGGCTCCGCTCCGCCGGCGTCCATGCCCCTCTCAACCTCAGAGGGGAAGGAGGCTTTTGTCCCCGGTGGCCGGAGATCACGGCTATCCCCGCCGGCTTTCACCATGGGTGGTGGAGGCGCTCCCAGATACGGCCGAGGCTGGAGGTCTGAGTGCTCCGGTGTGCTCGTCGCCGTCCGAGGAGGGGCGCTCTGCGGGAGTGCTGGCGGAGATGCGGCAGCAGGAAGCTCTGCATCTGCCGCTGGCATCCTCGCCGCCGGTAGCGCCCTCCGACTCGGGAGTTTGTCGTGGTGATGGGCCATACCCAGATGTGGACATGTTTTTTTTTCAGGTGAGATGTGGACGTGTTGTGGTCGATCCAGTGCTGGACCGTCCTGATCCTGGGCCTGGGCTTCATAACTTTTTAAGCCCAGACCAAGTGGTCAAGTGTTTTGTCTCGTTTGGATTTGCAGGCTAGCACCAGTGGAGTGATTTTATTTTATTTTTGCAAGAGAAAATTTCCAATCTATCCATTCATCAATCATGGCAGTACATAGCACACTAGAGGTAAAAAAATAAATTACAACTAGGTCCATGGAACAGTGAGTGATATCTCGTCGAGTCAATTAGAAATGCAACTGCCTGCATGCCTTTCGCCTTTTTTTCCTGAACTGTGCCGTCATGATGTTATTGGACAGTTACCTCGGTTAAAGTATCTTGTTACTCAAGACATGCAAAATCATGGCCATTGCCTAAATACACATTTTGAAAAGTTGAAAAATTCAGAACAAAAATTTCACGGTTATATCCGGACATTCTATGTGCATGCACAGAGTTTCGGTAAAAAACAACTTTTTGTATGGCTTGTGTAAAAAAGATAAAGAAATGTAAAATGAATAGTTGTAATGAAGCATCAGAAATTGTCCTTTTTACATAAGCCACAAAAAACCTCGTTTTTCACCAAAAACTTTGTGCACGCACATAGAATGTCTGGATATACACGTGGGATTTTTGTTTGGAATTTTTCAAATTTTTAAAATATGTATTTAGACAATGGATGCATATGCACCTAGGAGCCTTTGCCAATTTCCGAAAATCATGACGTTATTCGACAGTTACCGTGCCGCAGGTGTATATTCTGTCACGTAATCACGTACAATTTGACACACGACCTGAAGCTGTCGAACCTGTTGAGGCACAAATGGCCTCATGCACATGAATTACTCACCAATGACGACAGGTTTTAAATTCTGGCAAAGAAGCATTCAGCCACTCAGTTTCGAACAGAAGCGGGACTTTTCATGCTTCAACTGGGAGGAGGGGTAATTTATCACACACAAAGTATTCACACATATGCAATAATGCAAGCATGCGTAACAAGCAACAATGCATGCTGTAAATGAAACAAAGGAGCACGTACGACAGAACTAAAACATCAAAGTAGAGTGAAATTATTTGGAAGGAAAAAACTCCCTACCTATTTCCTCATCGATAAAAAAATCCGGTCGGGCGGTCTGGATTGATCGAATGATTATGGTATAGACATAGATAATTATGCATCTGTTCTGTAGTAAAAAGTTCAATCTAAAAACATTACTAGTCTGATACACACAAAGGTTCGACAGTTTTGAGTCACATGCCACAGCACAGCTAAAATGTGTCTGGAAATGACAGAATGTTTCAGCCTATAATTTGGTATAGAACTAGCAGAGTAACAGTGAAAAAGGGATGCTACTCGATCGAATATGTCCAATAGGCGGATAGTCAACAATGGCCAACCAACCTAAGCATCTAGAGGCTTCACTTCAGGGTACTTTTGCTGTAGATGAGACATTCCATTCCACGTTGCTGAAAAGCCCAGCACAAACAGGGTGTATATAATCTGCATATGCGTCAGGTCCACCACTACTACATACGCTGATACGCCTGAAGGGCATCCCATCATCCTGCAAGTAGAGTGAAAATGATTTCAGTGAAACATTTCAATGGATCAGCTATAATAAATCATAAAAATGGAAAAATGCAACGGACAGAGGCACGTTTTTAAGAATGATCTCCGATGCTTCATAGTCTGGTAAAAGAACATATACGCAGGAAATGCAATGGATATCAGTGCTATTAATTGTAAATATGCAATGGTTGATTTCAATAGTAAAGAAACTATGTATGACATAAATAACAAGTTACAAAAAAAGAAGTATGATTGGGGAAAAGCATTGTTAGCCCCTTCTAAAAGTCAAATCTTCATCTTCTTTTACAGTCGAGTGCAAAAGAAGTGCTAATAAAGCGCCACACCATTTCAAATCCTTTGTGCCATCCAATAAGCATTCAATGAGACAAAATGTATCCTTCAAGTTCAGAGTGTAAGCCATATAAAAAATCTCTAGAGAATTCTCCTTTACAGACTAGGCTATACCACAAACTTCTATAATACTCTCCTTTAGAGTCTTGCATCAACCCGCCATAAGCTTTCTCTGTATATTTATGAAGTAAACACAATTCTGGGTACTAAAATTAAGCATACATTGTCAATTGTTCTCCATTGTAGACCCATAACATGCAAGAGGGTTCATCATTTAAGTAGTCATTCTCCATTCTAGCCATAAATGGACAGACTCGCACAGGGGCCACTATACTGAATGGTCCTAAAATTCTAGCAAACATACGCCACTAGCATGACTTGCTATGAAGTGTGGCTAACCAAAAAGTTAGCAAGAAGTGTGGAAAAGCTTGGCAAAATGTTGAACCTATGACATGGGCCATAGGAGTATTTAAGTGCAGCAAGCCACAGTCGTAAAGATGGCAATTGGGCCCATGGTTATGGCCGCCTGTGAGCAACCGACCCGAATGGGTAGGGTATGCGCTGTGCTCTTTCCCCATGGGTTGTATCCATGGGTAACCCGATTAGTAGTGGGTAGGGCAGGACTACGAGTATGTGCCCGTGGGTTACCCATGGGTCACCCGATTAATACTAGTGCTTAAATATTTTTATTTTTATTTTAAATGACATGTGGACATTTTGGTGAAGATTTGTTTTAGGGTAAAATGCATCTATCTTGCTTTGATTATTGCTTGAAAGAAATCAACCCATAAATGAACTAAATGCTACCTAAGTAGCTTCAACGGAGCAACACGTTGGCCAGTTGGGTTGCTCGAAAGAGATAAACCCATAAATGAACTAAATGCTACTCCCTCCGTTCCAAATTACTCGTCACTGAAATGGATGTATCTAGAACTAAAATACATCTAGATACATCCATACGTGCGACAAGTAATTCGGAACGGAGGGAGTACCTAAGTAGCTTCAACTGAGAAACACGTTGGCCAGTTGGGCCTCCAAAGCTAGCGTGTGCATGTGTTTTGCATGCACAACGGCAAGCAAAATATGCAGCTGGCCAGCTGCTTTAGTACCACCTCGCCTAATCAAGCACACGAGAGGTGGAGTTCTGCAGATATATTACTATATGAGACTAGAAGAAGAACCAACAATCATCTGTTCAGAAGTGCATGGCACCAAGTATTGGGCATGAAGTAAAAATTAAGAAAACTACTAAAAAAACGGTGGGTGCCCAATCAGTTTGGGTGACCAGTCGGGTTGCGACATGGGTGCCATTAAAGATACATGGATAGGGTCGTGCATAGGCGCTGGACCCGATGATGGGTTCACGCGCGGGTCTGGTGAAGGTCGCCCCGACGAAGCCTCATCCGGTTGCCATCTTTACACAGTTGCAGTGCAAACCAAACATGGACCTATATATGTAGTGCGCGGTGTGCCTAAAGTTAGGAGTGGCAAACATCGGCTGGGAACCAAAAGTCCCGTAAAGATGACAAGACTGCGCGAGCATTATTATCTGTCCTATCTAATCATAACACGACCTCCAAAAACCATAAAAGATTATTGATTCCCAGTAACCACCTGCCTAATACTCGAGAAATTGCATCACAGCAAACATGCCAGCAGGAACAGAAAGGAACTAAAACAGACATCCGAATAGCTGCGGTAAGACCAATTCAACAACCCTGGACTTCAAAAAGAACTCATATATTGTGCCTTTACCATGCCAAAAGTGGCACATGAGCCATATCAGTGCATGGTCCAGCAAACCAACAGAATGGCAGTAAAAATAAATATCATATAAACATTAAATCCTTTCCTGTTAGTACACTAACCAAAATACGTATGCAAAACATATGCACCCGGAAACCCTGATCACCCAAACCATGAGTCTGTGACCTGTGCCCATTACCATTACTCTCTGTTGATTAAGGAGAACAATCTAAGCATATCAAGTCATGCTCACCATAAAGCAAGTTATGTTTGCATAATACCCATAGTTATGGTTATGTCAATCAGGCTCTTAGAAACTTCCAAACTGTGGAGAAGCAAACATTGGTGCCAGTTGTAATACTTAGTACAAAACTACAAATTGGGCATTGGTAATATTAATAACAATAAGAATGATACAAAATTTGCCGGCGTTAGATTCAATAACTCACTGCCAAGCCTTCAGAAATGGGACTCATTAGAACTGGAGAGGCATGGAAAACCTTGCCACGTGTTTCATAACTCTCACGAACGAGAAGAAACTCAATGAGCCAAAAATCAATAATTTTGCATATATACACCCCAATCCTTTATTATTGAATAAATCCAGAACAGCATATACGCTTCCGGACATAGGTGGCGAACTTTAGAGATAATGATAAAATATGCGCGAATCTAGGTTTCACTCTATGCACTTCGATTTTGGCAAGAAAAAAAAGGTAGTTCCACTTAAGGAAACTGCATTGATTCCTTCCAGATACTGCAATGCTACAGGACATCAGCGATGATCTAAATAGTTTGGCAGTAATGATGTGCAATAATCATGTGAAGTGATAAATTACCTCCTAGAAAGTTAAACTCTGTGAAGCTCAGAACGAGTTCATTTCAAGGCTGTATGTCCGGCGCTTGAAAAGCACCTTTGCTGCTGTTCGATATGGCTCCTCAAAGGCATCTGAGATCCAGCTAGCTCCTGCCGGACCAGCAGCCTCAACCCCTCCCCCCTCCCTCAGCACATCGTCACTTGGTCTTATCGCCACCAGCGTGGCGCCCTTCAGCAGTACTCCCCCGGGAAGTTCAATATGCGGGGCATACCAAAGCCTCATAATGAGCGCTGGCATGAGCGTGCGGTGTGAGTTGCCAGAAACCGACACAGGCCGCACTCGCAGCTCCTGTAACTGCTTCTTGTCCATAGTGAGCACACCCTGCCCGTCAGCATCCGTGAGGTTCAAGCTATCAAGCATTTCATGATCGGCGATGATTGGCTGCAGCAAGTAATGCCGAGCCGATGCAGCAATGAGCGAGCTGATGGTCCAGACGACGCGGAGCTTAAGGCCCCCATTCGTATGAAGCGACTCGGGGATGCTCGCCAATTCTTCAGGCTCCCTGTTGTCATCCAGAGATGTAGCCTCGCTGTCCTCGGCATTAGGGGACGACATTGGTGATTGCAGCGGTTTCGACGATACAGAGGACGCGCCGAGGATAACGCAGCTGCCGAGGGTGGAGCCAAAGTCGGCCTTCCACTTGAGGAGCACGCCGTCGTCAATGCCGAGCTCGCCCGTGGGCAGCTCGATGCGGAGGCTGCGAAGCTCCTTGAAGGAGCGGAGGACCTCGGAGGGCGAGTGGTGGGAGATGTCCCCGGCGGCGGGCGGAGGCGGCGAGGCGGGCGGCGGGGCCACGGAGCGCCGGGAGACGATGGCCAGGGTGGGGGAGAGGATCTGGCCGAGCGCCTGGATGGGCCTGACGATGCCGCCGAGCACGAGGCGGGCGATGTGGGCGAGCGCGCCCCGGCCCCGCGACGGCGCGGCGGCCTGCGGGGAGCCGGCCGAGGCGGGGCCCGGCTCGTCGGGAATGACGCAGTCGACGCGGACGAAGACGGAGTCAACGAGCGGGACGAGGCCGTGGAAGCGGCGCGATACGAGCGCGCAGCGGCCCAGCGCCTTGACGTCGCCGATGCGGTTGAAGACGTCCAGGAGCACCGCGTCGGGCAGGCGGTCGAACTGGTCCTCCTCCCCCTCCTCCTCCGCCACCACCGCCTCTCCCGCCGCCGCGCACGGCCATCCCTCGCGCCCTTCCTCCATGCCCCCCGCGGAGACGCACAGCCGAGCCAGCCGGCAGCGCAGATCGGGATCCGGGGAGTGAATCAGCCGCGGGTTGGGGGATTTCTGGTGGGAGCGAGCGAGTAGTCGGCACGGGGCACGGCACGGCGGCTGCGCGTGAGGCGAGGTCGGGCGCTTGGTCTTGGTTTTGGGTTGGGTAATGGGTACCCCCTGTCCTTGGCCCTTGGGTGGTGGGTGCGGGCGACGACGCGTCACGTGTCGGGCTCGACCGCTGATCGCGGAGGTAATGCTAATGGGGATCACCCCACCACCCCACCCCACCCCACCCCACCGTGGTGTCTTTGTGGTGCGGGCGTTTGGGCTCGCTCGGGGGAAGGGGAGCGACGCCTGACTGACCTTGGAGATAGATAGACCGTGGCTCAACCCGTCGCTCTCGCACCAAAATTCCGACGGCGACCCAATGCCAATGCCAATGCCAATGGGGGATGGGATCATGACGTTTCCATGGTTGTTGACCTCGCGCCGCGCCGCCCGCGGTGCCGTGCAAGGAACAACCCCGCGGCCGGCTGACGGAGACCGGGGCCGATGGCTCGTCGCATGCGCCTCCGGGGCCGTCCGATCCTGGAGAAACGGACGGATCAGATCGACCGTACGTGCGGACGTAAATGGCTTCCTAACTCATTCTCAGCCTCTCAGGTGTTTTGCGGGGATCGATGGGAACGGGATCTTGGCGGTGACCTGCGCTGATAATGACGATTAAACAAAGCGGAGAAGCGGAGGCGTTGTCAGAGGAAACAGCTCGATATATGGATCGAGGAGCTTACTGACAGATGCGCTGTGCGAGTGGCCGGAGCCAGGCTGCAGCGGGCACGCGAGGAATCTGGCCGCGGAACTGACGCCGCCGCTTCGGCCCCGATCGTCGTCCCCGCTGCACGGCAGGGCGGGCAACGTGGCCTGGGCCGCTAGCTGGCGTGGCTGGTCGGTCGTACGGGGAGATCGATGGAAGCTTCGGCGTCAAGCGAGATAGCGGAGCGGATTTTATTCCATACGCTAATCAAGTGCGGTAGTTTGAGCTTGAGTGTGTTTCGATTTTTTTTTTCGTGGAATGGATGCACAGCTTGCATCCATGGTGTTAGGGTGTTGTGCACTCGTGTGACGCAACGCCACGGCGACCCAACAGCACGCATGTTAGGAATCCCCACGAGTAGCTATTCCTTTCCTTTTTTGTTTTTATTTGAAGAAGTACGATTAGGTATTAGGGTAAGAGTTTAGGGATGCAAGCAGTATGTTAATTTTACAGCTAAGATGAGCTAATTACAAACTTATTGATGAGTTTTGTGTTCGGAATTTAGACAGTCAGAAATAGCATCATCATAAGTACTGACATGACAAATCACGACAATTAGAAACATGTAAGCACATACAGATTAACACATATGGACCAAGGACACGTGTCAACACAGAAATATTCAGGGCACATGTAGGCATCAGAAACTCCGGTGCAACAACATCTTTGGTCATGGTGGTGAAGACAAGGTGGGTCGCCCGTTGTAGAGGAAGTAATCGAAGCATGCAGACGAACATCGATGATGTAGTCAAAGTTGAGCGACGTTGAGACGCTCCCAAGAACCCTATCACCCCCCCCCCCACGTGCGTGTTCTCACGGGACACATTTCAGAGGCCTGCTTTCCCGGACTGTTAGAGATATATTTGGATTACATGTATTTGGTAGTTTAGGATTCCTACCTTATCTCTAGGAGAGGCGTCTTGCCCTTCAAGTCATGTACTCAATATATACTCGCCCTCGAGGCTCAATAATACATCCATCATATTCCGCAACAATCCCTCTCTCTCCCTTCTATCATGGTGCTTCGTCAACTTCGTCTTCGCATGCCTGGTGCTGGCAACACCGACGCGTGCCTTCGTCTACGACGTGTCTCCGGTTTTGGCACACCGGTTGCGACGCCTCGTCAACACCATCATCCTTCCGGCGCACCACTACCTCGTCACCATTGCGCCCATGACTAACTCGGCGCCTCCTTGCGCCCGCGGCTCCACGGCGACTACCTCGACACCGGCTAACCCGACTCGACATCGACCACGGCGTTCTTCGCACGGCTACCTTGACCATGGCTACACCACCCTACGCCCTCGGCTACTTCGACATCGGCACAAAGGGCTATCATCCGCTTGAGAAACTCGTCGGCTTCCTCTACAGTCAACGCGTCCGCGACGCGACACCGTCCATGACGCTCCCGCTACGACTGCGGGGGGATGTCAGCCCGTCGGCTGCTATTCTCTTCAGTCTAACCGTCCGCGACGCTCATGTTGTTCGCAACACTACCGCTACGACTGCGGAAGGATGTTAGAGATATATTTGGGTTACATGTATTTGGTAGTTTAGGATTCCTACCTTATCTCTAGGAGAGGCGTCTTGCCCTCCAAGTCTTGTACTCAATATATACTCGCCCTCGAGGCTCAATAATACATCCATCATATTCCGCAATAATCCTTCTCTCTCCCTTCTAACATGGATGATTGTGCACCCAATTGTCGGGATGGAGTGATCGAAGAAGCAACTCAGCACAGAAGAAGTCGAAACGTGTGTGTTTAGTGCGGTCTATTGTGTGTTTTTCATTCTACGTAGCCTCTCTCGTCTACATAGAGAGGACACGGTGGGAGAATGAAGAGATATAACTGACACATGGTGAAAGAACTCTGAGGGTAGAAAGTGTGTCCACAACGAGCTCGAGTATCGACACTTTACCAGAACATGGCAGTGCACCGTGGAGCAAAAATTTAGGTCTTCCAGCAAGGCGCATAACATTAGTCCAAACTCGAACTCGATTCATAAACACGACGCGCGTTGCACGGCGTGGCGTGAAGTGAAGTGAGTGAACAGATGCGTTATTGCTCTCTTTTTCTCATACTACAAGCAGTAGTAGAACAACCCACCTTTTATATTGGCATTTTTTACTCCAGTAGCAGATTATGGTATTAAACTGGTTGAGATTTCTAAATTTTAACTGGTTGAGATACAAGATTAGTGAGCCGAGGTCCAGAAAATCTAACATTTTGTTGGATGAGTGAGGACGCCGCTTGCACCCCTACCACGTGAGTAGTTATTCAATTGTCTTTTTTCGGAAATAGAGACAAAAGCTTTGCCCCCATCACATTAATTAAGGAGAGTTTTACAAAGAAACAAAGTGCACGGGCTCATACATGATCTACACTCACGACATCAAATAACTCAAACACATAGTGCCGCTATCGCTCATAATCGAACCTCCTCTTTAATCTTACAAACAACAACACATGGCATAAATGAGATATTTTCTAAATACTCTGATAACCTATAAGTGTAGGGGATCAATTGTAGCCTTTTTTATAAGAAAGAGTGTCAAACACAACGAAGAACTAAATGTAGGATTTATATTTCTTTAAGATGCATTCAACCACTGATACAACCCTACGTATACCAAACGCTTGCTTTACTTAGAAACACAAAATAAAAACTACTTTGCGTTTATAAAAGGATAGTTTGCAAGAAAGTAAATAACTCGTAAATAAAAGTTAGTTGCTACAAAATAAAAGAACAAGAAAGTAAAATATAGCGAGTGTGGAGTAGTGGTGGTAGCATGTACGGAATTGTCCATAGGCCATTGGTTACAATACTAGGCGATAATAATCATTTCTGTTTTATATGTGCGAGAGGTCTTTACTAACATATTGTCCATACTTGAACTCATACATACTTATGATTGAAAGCCTTAACAAGCATAGAAAATACTAAAGATTCATTAATGTAAAACCCAATCCGAGCATTATATATTGGTCCCCTTCATTCCATATATGTAACAATTCATAAATTTAGGACACGGTAATATCTGTCACTCCAGCCGTCCTATCCTAAGCAAATTAATCACATAATGCAAAACCCTTAGGCGTGATCCATACATGTGCGCAAATGGTGGATACCAAAGGACAACCATAGTAGATCACCACTTATCCCATATGACAAAAAGAATCTACTCAGACATAACGGAATGCAAGAAATCATTGGATAATAATTAATAGCATCTTGGCCGGGGGGTTTAACCTCCTTTTCAAAAAAACAATTAATAACATCAAATACCATGTTTAAGTAGGAGATTACAAAGGTTTGCGAAAGAGTGGTCCATTATATAAAGAGGGAGTAAGGTGATGGAAATGTTGATGAAGACGGTGGAGTTGATGGAGACCATGGTTCACATGGCAGCACTCCGGCACCACCGGAAGAGAGGGGGAGAGGCCCCCTCCTTCTTCTTCTTCCTTGGCCTCTCCCCTGGATGGGGAGAGGTTTCCCGCTTTGGTCTATGGTGCTCATGGCTCTCGGAGGGTGAGAGCCCCCCCTGAGATTGGATCTCTCTTCTCTCTATGTTTGATATTTTTTGTGTAGGATCGCCGTTTCTTAAATCACCTCAGGTCTATTGAAGGAAATATGCCCTAGAGGCAATAATAAAGTTATTATTTATTTTCTTATATCATGATAAATGTTTATTATTCATGCTAGAATTGTATTAACCGAAAACTTAATACATGTGTGAATACATAGACAAACATAGTGTCACTAGTATGCCTCTACTTGACTAGCTCGTTGATCAAAGATGGTTGAGTTTCCTAGCCATGGACATGAGTTGTCATTTGATTAACGGGATCACATCATTAGGAGAATGATGTGATTGACTTGACCCATTCCGTTAGCTTAGCACTTGATCGTTTAGTATGTTGCTATTGCTTTCTTCATGACTTATACATGTTCCTATGACTATGAGATTATGCAACTCCCGTTTACCGGAGGAACACTTTGTGTGCTACCAAACGTCACAACGTGGCGGGTGATTATAAAGGTGCTCTCAGGTGTCTCCGAAGGTACTTGTTGAGTTGGCGATTTCGAGATTAGGATTTGTCACTCCGATTGTCGAGAGGTATCTCGGGCCTCTCGGTAATGCACATCACTATAAGCCTTGCAAGCAATGTGACTAATGAGTTAGTTGCGGGATGATGCATTACGCAACGAGTAAAGAGACCTGCCGATAATGAGATTGAACTAGGTATTGAGATACCGACGATCGAATCTCGGGCAAGTAACATACCGATGACAAAGGGAACAACGTATGTTATTATGCGGTTTGACCGATAAAGATCTTCGTAGAATATGTGGGAGCCAATATGAGCATCCAGGTTCCGCTATTGGTTATTGATCGGAGACGTGTCTCAGTCATGTCTACATAGTTCTCGAACCCGTAGGGTCTGCACGCTTAAAGTTTGGTGATGATCGGTATTATGAGTTTATGTGTTTTGATGTACCGAAGGTAGTTCGGAGTCCCGGATGAGATCTGGGACATGACGAGGAGTCTCGAAATGGTTGAGACGTAAATATCGGTATATTGGACAACTATATTCGGACATCGGAAAGGTTCCGAGTGATTCGGGTATTTTTCGGAGTACCGGAGAGTTACGGGAATTCGCCGGGGAGTATATGGGCCTTATTGGGCTTTAGGGAAAGAGAGAGGAGGCTGCCCCCCAAGGCTTAGTCCGACTGGACTAGGGGAGGCGGCGCCCTCCTTCCTTCTCTTCTCTTTCCTTTCCTTCTCTCCTACTCCTACTACTTGGAAGGGCTCCTAGTTCTACTAGGAAGGGGAATCCTACTCCTTGGGAGTAGGACTCCCCTAGGGCGCGCCATAGAGAGGGCCGGCCCTCCCCCTCCTCCACTCCTTTATATAATGGGGAGGGGGGCACCCCATAGACACAACAATTGATCATTGATCTCTTAGCCGTCTGTGGTGCCCCCTCCCATATTCCACCTCGGTAATATTGTAGCGGTGCTTAGGCGAAGCCCTGCGTCGGTAGCATCATCAACATCGTCATCACGCCGTCGTGCTGACGGAACTCTCCTGCAAAGCTCTGCTGGATCGGAGTTCGTGGGACGTCATCGAGCTGAACGTGTGTTGAACTCGGAGGTGCCGTGCGTTCGATACTTGGATCGGTCGGATCGTGAAGACGCACGACTACATCAACCGCGTTGTCATAACGCTTCCACTTTCGGTCTATGAGGGTACGTGGACACACTCTCCTCTCTCGTTGATATGCATCACCATGATCTTGCGTGTGCGTAGGAAATTTTTGAAATTACTACGTTCCCCAACATCTATAACTTTGATTGGGTTGAAATTTTAAGGGAAATTTTGATATTTTGGGATATTTCTCGCGATCGAAGGAGAGGTCAAACCGGCCTAAGGAGATCACACGTGGTATGTCCATGTGTCGCCCCCTGACCACGCCGAGGGGGTGCATGGCCACCTAGTGGCTCCCCTCGCACCCATCTTCTGGATGGTGGAGTCTTTTGTCCTATTTTTTTAAGTTTTTCCATATGTTTCTGGCTTTGAAAATTGTTCATCTAAAAAGCCGAAAAAATGATAGAAAACATGAACTAGCATTTGTCATCGGATTAGTAGGTAGTCCAATTAAAAATGATATAAATTGCCCCAAAAGTATGTAAAAATGATATAAATATAGCATGAACGTAACAAAAATTATAGAGACATATCACACTCTCTCATTGTGCTTATTCCAAATCTCGCGTGATATGAAGAGGAGGGATGTCATTCCATTCCTCTTGCTACTGATGCCATTTTGGCCATTGATATTGGCCATCGAGCACCACCAATCCATGGGAAGAAGGAAAATGTTCCAGTTCAGTGTAAATAACAATCATTTCTAGCCAAACTTTAATCACATCTCGAATGCGCCTTGTGGATCTATGTTTGAAGAACATGTGCACCACATATTCTAGTTCACGGTTGCACAATTGGCATAGACAACAATTTGGTCAACCGCGTTGTGACTACTCCTTTTTTTGTCTAGAATGTGATCCTCTTTCCTTTCTTTGTAGACTACTGAAAAGCTTCTCCTTCTCATGAATTAGTGAGTACCCATTTTATGTTCTAGTGTTCGGACTAGCTAGCCTGAATGAGATTGCTCTCACTATTCAATGAAGTTTATATATCGATATACATGGTTTGAGGCAGATTGATGCAAATGGTTCACGACAGAGAGAGAAAGATGGAATTCAAACTTGATTCTCGTGATGAAACTAACACCTCCTGCACAAGGAGTTCGATAGGGTTGCATTACTTTAGTACATCCCGCTCACGGCAGCTTGATACGTCTCCAACGTATCTATAATTTTTGATTGCTCCATGCTATACTATCTTCTGTTTTGGACATTATTGGGCTTTATTATTCACTTTTATATTATTTTTGGGACTAACCTATTAACCGGAGGCTCAGCCCAGAATTTCTGTTTTTTTTTGCCTATTTTAGAGTTTCGCAAAAAAAGAATATCAAACGGAGTCCAAACGGAATGAAACCTTTGGGAACGTGATTTTTGGAACGAACATGATCTAGGAGACTTGGACCCTAAATCAAGGAAGCTTCAAGGAAGCCAGGAGGTAGGGGGCGCGCCTACCCCCCCCCCGCCAGGGCGCGCCCTTCACCCTCGTGGGCCCCCTGTTGCTCCACCGACGTACTCCTTCCTCCTATATATACCTACGTACCCCCAAACGATCAGATACGGAGCCAAAAACCTAATTCCACCACTGCAACCTTCTGTACCCACGAGATCCCATCTTGGGGCCTGCTCCGGAGCTCCGCCGGAAGGGGAATCGATCACGGAGGGCTTCTACATCAACACCATAGCCTCTCTGATGAAGTGTGAGTAGTTTAGCTCAGACCTTCGGGTCCATACTTATTAGCTAGATGGCTTTCTCTCTCTTTTTGGATCTCAATACAATGTTCTCCCCCTCTCTCGTGGAGATCTATTCGATGTAATCTTCTTTTTGCGGTGTGTTTGTTGAGATCGATGAATTGTGGGTTTATGATCAAGATTATCTATGAACAATATTTGAATCTTCTCTGAATTCTTTTATGTATGATTGGTTATCTTTGCAAGTCTCTTCGAATTATCAGTTTGGTTTGGCCTACTAGATTGATCTTTCTTGCAATGGGAGAAGTTCTTAGCTTTGGTTCAATCTTGCAGTGTCCTTTCCCAGTGACAGTAGGGGCAGCAAGGCACGCGTTGTATTGTTGCCATCGAGGATAACAAGATGGGGTTTTTATCATATTTCATGAATTTATCCCTCTACATCATGTCATCTTGCTTAAGGCGTTACTCTGTTCTTATGAACTTAATACTCTAAATGCATGCTGGATAGCGGTCGATGTGTGGAGTAATAGTAGTAGATGCAGGCAGGAGTCGGTCTACTTGTCTCGGACGTGATGCCTATATACATGATCATACCTAGATATTCTCATAACTATGCTCAATTCATCAATTGCTCAATAGTAATTGCTCACCCACCGTAAAATACTTATGCTCTTGAGAGAAGCCACTAGTGAAACATATGGCCCCGGTCTATCTTCATCATATTAATCTTCCAACACTTAGTTATTTCCTTTGCTTTTTACTTTGCTTTTATTTTACTTTGCATCTTTATCATAAAAATACCAAAAAATTATCCTATCATATCTATCAGATCGCACTCTCGTAAGTGACTGTGTAGGGATTGACAACCCCTTACCGCATTGGTTGCGAGGATTTATTTGTTTTGTGTAGGTACGAGGGACTCGCGCGTAGCCTCCTACTGGATTGATACCTTGGTTCTCAAACACTGAGGGAAATACTTACGCTACTTTGCTGCATCACCCTTTCCTCTTCAAGGTAAAACCAACGAAGTGCTCAAGAGGTAGCAAGAAGGATTTCTGGCGCCGTTGCCGGGGAGGCCTACGCAAAAGTCAACATACCAAGTACCCATCACAAACCCTTATCTCCCGCATTACATTATTTGCCATTTGCCTCTCGTTTTCCTCTCCCCCACTTCACCTTTGCCGTTTTATTCGCCCTCTCTTTTTCGTTTGCCTCTTCTTGCCCGTCTCTTGTTTGCTCGTGTGTTGGATTGCTTGTTTGTCACGATGGCTCTATCTAGATTTGGTGATCTTCACCTTAAAATGTTAGAAGAGATCGAAAGCAACGTCAGGATTTTTATGGTTTTGCAATTTGAGCATAATAATTTCTTCAGAAATGAGCTTAAAGAACAAAAAAGCTTTATGATTTATATGAATAAAGAGCTCGATGATATGTCTAAATAATTTGATGGTTTGAGATCCCAAATTGCTCGTCTTGAAAAGTTAACAGCTGAAATATCGGATAAGCAGGCTACCTTAGTTAATAAGATGGCCGCTAAACCGGATTTCTATGAAAATAAAGATGAAGATCTAAAAGTTATTGACGTGTCCCCTATTAAATCCTTGTTTTGCAATATGAATCTTGATAATGATGGGACTGAATATGATCCACCTTTACCTTGAAGACGTTCCAAAAATTTAGAGTATTTAGATCTTGATGCTAAAATTGATAAAAGTGGGATTGAAGAAATCAAAACATTAGATGTTAATAAACCCACTATTTTGGATTTCAAGGAATTTAATTATGATAATTGCTCTTTGATAGATTGTATTTCCTTGTTTCAATCCGTGCTAAATTCTCCTCATGCTTGTAGCCAAAATAAAGCTTTTACCAAACATATCGTTGATGCTTTGATGCAATCTTATGAAGAAAAGCTTGAGTTGGAAGTTTCTATCCCTATAAAACTTTATGATGAGTGGGAACCTACTATTAAAATTAAGATTAAAGATCACGAATGCTATGCTTTGTGTGATTTGGGTGCTAGTGTTTCCACGATTCCAAAAACTTTGTGCGATTTGCTAGGTTTTCGTGATTTTGATGATTGCTCTTTAAACTTGCACCTTGCGGATTCCACTATTTAGAAACCTATGGGAAGAATTAATGATGTTAGTATTGTTGCAAATAGGAACTATGTGCCTGTAGATTTTATCATTCTTGATATAGATTGCAATCCTTCATGTCCTATTATTCTTGGTAGACCTTTCCTTAGAACGATTGGTGCAATTATTGATATGAAGAAAGAGAATATTAGATTCCAATTTCCATTAAAGAAAGGCACGAAACACTTCCCTAGGAAGAAAATAAAATTACCATATGAATCTATCATGAGAGCAACTTATGGATTGCCTACGAAAGATGGCAATACCTAGATCTATCCTTGCTTTTATGCCTAGCTAGGGGCGTTAAACGATAGCGCTTGTTGCGAGGCAACCCAATTTTATTTTTAGTTTTTTTACTTTTTGCTTATGTTTAGGAATAAATATTTGTTCTAGCCTCTGGTTAGATGTGTTTTTCTGTTTTAATTAGTGTTTGTGCCAAGTTAAACCTATAGGATCTTCTTGGATGATAGTTATTTGATCTTGTAGAAAATTCCAGAAACTTTCTGTTCACGAAAACAATTGTTAAAAACCACCGGAACGTGATAAAATACTGATTCCAATTTCTGATGATCAATAAACAAATTTCCTACGTCGTCCTATTTTTGATGATTTTTTGGAGTACCAGAAGTTTGTGTTAGTTACAGATTACTACAGACTGTTCTGTTTTTGACAGATTCTGTTTTTCGTGTGTTGTTTGCTTATTTTGATGAATCTATGGCTAGTAAAATAGTTTATAAACCATAGAGAAGTTGGAATACAGTAGGTTTAACATCAATATAAATAAAGAATGAGTTCATTACAGTACCTTGAAGTAGTCTTTTGTTTTTGTTTTCGCAAACGGAGCTCACGAGATTTCCTGTTAAGTTTTGTGTTGTGAAGTTTTCAAGTTTTGGGTGAAAGATTTGATGGATTATGGAACAAGGAGTGGCAAGAGTTTAAGCTTGGGGATGCCCATGGCACCCCAAGATAATCTAAGGACACCAAAAGCCAAAGCTTGGGGATGCCCTGAAGGCATCCCTCTTTAAATCTACTTCCATCGGTAACTTTACTTGGAGCTATATTTCTATTCACCACATGATATGTGTTTTGCTTGGAGCATCTTGTATGATTTAACCCGAGTATTCTGCGTGTGCAAAACTGGCTTGCACCCGTTGTAGATGGACGTAGAGCTTATCATACCCGATCATCACGTGGTGTCTGGGCACGACGAACTTTGGCAACGGTGCATACTCAGGGAGAACACTTTTACTTTGAAATTTAGTGAGAGATCATCTTATAATGCTACCGTCAATCAAAGCAAGATAAGATGCATAAAACATAAACATGCAATCAATATAAGTGATATGATATGGTCATCATCATCTTGTGCTTGTGATCTCCATCTCCGAAGCACCGTCATGATCACCATCGTCTCCGGCACGACACCTTGATCTCCATCGTAGCATCGTTGTCGTCTCGCCAATCTTATGCTTCTACGATAATCACTACCGCTTAGTGATAAAGTAAAGCATTACAGGGCGATTGCATTGCATACAATAAAGCAACAACCATATGGCTCCTGCCAGTTGCCGATAACTCGGTTACAAAACATGATCATCTCATACAATAAAATTTAGCATCATGTCTTGACCATATCACATCACATCATGCCCTACAAAAACAAGTTAGATGTCCTCTACTTTGTTGTTGCAAATTTTACGTGGCTGCTACGGGCTTAGCAAGAATTGTTCTTACCTACGAATCAAAACTTTCTTATGAGTGTTTTGAATACTAAGAGAAGTTTGATGCTTGATGATTGTTTTGAGTGTTGGGGAACGTAGTAATTTCAAAAAATTTCCTACTGAACACGCAAGACCATGGTGATGGCATAGCAACGAGAGGGAGAGTGTCCGTCCACGCACCCTCGTGAGACCGAAGCGAAGCGTTATATCAACGCTGTTGATGTAGTCGACGTCTTCACGATCCGACCGATCCAAGCACCGTTACTCCGCACCTCCGAGTTCTTGGCACACGCTCAGCTCGATGACGATCCCCGGCTCCGATCCAGCAAAGCGTCGGGAGGAGTTCCACAAGACGACGGCGTGGTGACGATCTTGATGTTCTACCGTCGCAGGGCTTCGCCTAAGCACCGCTACAATATGACCGAGGTGGAATATGGTGGAGGGGCACCGCACACGGCTAAGGAACGATCACGAAGATCAACTTGTGTGTCCATGGGTGCCCCTGCCCCTGTATATAAAGGAGAGGAGGAGGGAGGGCGGCCCTCTCTATGGCGCCCTAGGGAGTCCTACTCCCACCGGGAGTAGGATTCCCTTTCCTAGTCCAACTAGGAACCCTTCCATGTATTAGGAGTAGGAGAGAAGGAAAGGGAAGGAAAAGGAGAAGGAAGGAAGGGGCGCCTCCCTAGTCCAATTCGGACTAGTCCAAGGGGAGGCGGCGCCACCCTTTGGCCCTTTTCTCCTTTCCCGTATGGCCCATTAAGGCCCAATACGAATTCCGTAACTCTCCCAGATCCGAAAAATACCGAATCACTCGGAACCTTTCCGAACTCCGAATATAGTCGTCCAATATATCGATCTTTACGTCTCGACCATTTCGAGACTCTCGTCATGTCCCCGATCTCATTCGGGACTCGAACTCCTTCGGTACATCAAAACTCATAAACTCATAATAATCATCGCATCGAAACCTTAAGCGTGCGGACCCTACGGGTTCGAGAACTATGTAGACATGACCTAGAACTATTCTTGGTCAATAACCAATAGCGGAACCTGGATGCCCATATTGGCTCCTACATATTCTACGAAGATCTTTATCGGTCAAACCGCATAACAACATACTTTGTTCCCTTTGTCATCGGTATGTTACTTGCCCGAGATTCGATCGTCGGTATCCAATACCTAGTTCAATCTCGCCACCGCAAGTCTCTTTACTCGTTCCGTAATACATCATCTCGCAACTAACTCATTAGTTGCAATGCTTGCAAGGCTTAAGTGATGTGCATTACCGAGAGGGCCCAGAGATACCTCTCCGACATTCGGAGTGACAAATCCTAATCTCGAAATATGCCAACCCAACATCTGCCTTTGGAGACACCTGTAGTACTCCTTTATAATCACCCAGTTACGTTGTGATGTTTGGTAGTACCCAAAGTGTTTCTGCGGTAAACGGGAGTTGCATAATCTCATAGTCATAGGAACATGTATAAGTCATGAAGGAAGCAATAGCAACATACTAAACGATCGTGTGCTAAGCTAACGGAATGGGTCATGTCAATCAGATCATTCAACTAATGATGTGACCTTGTTAATCAAATAACAACTCCTTGTTCATGGTTAGGAAACATAACCATCTTTGATTAACAAGCTAGTCAAGTAGAGGCATACTAGTGACATACTGTTTGTCTATATATTCACACATGTATTATGTTTCCGGTTAATACAATTCTAGCATGAATAATAAACATTTATCATGATATAAGGAAATAAATAATAACTTTATTATTGCCTCTAGGGCATATTTCCTTCAGTCTCCCACTTGCACTAGAGTCAATAATCTAGATCACATCACCATGTGATTAACATCGATAGTTCACATCATCATGTGATTAACACCCATAATTCACATCGCCATGTGACCAAGACCCAAAGGGTTTACTAGATTCAGTAATCTAGTTCACATCGCTATGTGATTAACACCCAAAAGAGTACTAAGGTGTGATCATGTTTTGCTTTGTGAGAGAATCTTAGTCAACGGGTCTGCCACATTCAGATCCGTATGTATTTTGCAAATCTCTATGTCAACAATGCTCGCACGGAGCTACTCTAGCTAATTGCTCCCACTATCAATATGTATCTAGATCGAGACTTAAAGTCATCCAGATCGGTGTCAAAACTTGCATCGACGTAACCCTTTACTTACCTAACCTTTTATCACTTCCATAATCGAGAAACATATCCTTATTCTACTAAGGATAATTTTGACCGCTGTCCATTGATCTACTCCTAGATCACTATTGCACTCCTTACCAAGCTTAGTGGTAGGGTATGCAATAGATCCGTACACACATGACATACTTTATAGAACCTATGGCTGATGCATAGGAATGACTTTCATTCTCTTTCTATCTTCTGCCGTGGTCGGGTTTTGAGTCTTACTCAATCTCACACCTTGTAACACAGCAAGAACTCTTTCTTTGGTGCTCCATTTTGAACTACTTCAAAATCTTGTCAAGGTATGTATTCATTGAAAAACTTTATCAAGCGTCTTGATCTATCTCTATAGATCTTGATGCTCAATATATAAGCAGCTTCACCGAGGTCTTTCTTTGAAAAACTCCTTTCAAATACTCCTTTATGCTTTGCGAATAATTCTACATTATTTCCGATCAACAATATGTCATTCACATATACTTATCAGAAATGCTGTAGTGCTCCCACTCACTTTCTTGTAAATACAGGCTTCTCCAAAAGTCTGTATAAAAACCATATGCTTTGATCACAATATCAAAGCGTTTATTCCAACTCCGAGATGCTTGCACCAGTCCATAGATGGATCGCTGGAGCTTGCACATTTTGTTAGCTCCTCTAGGATTGACAAAACCTTCTGGTTGCATCATATACAACTCTTCTTTAAGAAAACCATTAAGGAATGCAGTTTTGACATTCATTTGCCAGATTTCATAAAATGTGGCAATTGCTAACATGATTCGGACAGACTTAAGCATTGCTACAGTTGAGAAAATCTCATTGTAGTCAACACCTTGAACTTGTCAAAAACCTTTTTCCGACAAGTCGAGCTTTGTAGATAGTAACACTACTATCAGTGTCCGTCTTCCTCTTGAAGATCCATTCTTTTAACATGACTTGCTGATCATCAAGCAGGTCAACCAAAGTCCACACTTTGTTCTTATATATGGATCCTATCTCAGATTTTATGGCCTCAAGCCATTTCGCGGAATCTGGGCTCATCATCGCTTCCTCATAGTTCGTAGGTTCATCATGGTCTAGTAACATGATTTCCGAACACGATTACCGCATTCACTCGTGCGGATCTTATTCTGGAAGACCTACGAGGTTTGGTAGCAACTTGATCTGAAGTTTCATGATCTTCATCATTAACTTCCTCACTAATTGGTGTAGGAATCACTGGAACTGATTTCGTGATGAACTACTTTCCAATAAGGAGAAGGTACAATTACCTCATCAAGTTTCTACTTTCCTCCCACTCACTTCTTTCGAGAGAAACTTCTTCTCTAGAAAGGATCCATCTTAGCAACGAAAAACTTGCCTTCGGATCTGTGATAGAAGGTGTACCCAATAGTTACCTTTGGGTATTCTATGAAGACGCATTCTCCGATTTGGGTTCGAGCTTATCAGGTGAAAACTTTTTCACATAAGCATCACAACTCCAAACTTTAAGAAACGACAGCTTAGGTTTATTGCTAAACCATAGTTCATACGGTGTCATCTCAACGGATTTAGATGGTGCCCTATTAAACGTGAATGCAGCTGTCTTTAATGCATAACCCCAAAACGATAGTGGTAAATCGGTAAGATACATCATAGATCGCACCATATCAAAATAAAGTACGATTCTGACGTTCGGACACACCATAATGTTGTGGTGTTCCGGTGGCGTGAGCTGTGAAACTATTCCACATTGTTTTCATTGAAGACCAAACTCAGAACTCAAATATTCATCTCCATGATCAGATCGCGAAACTTTATTTTCTTGTTGCGATGATTTTCCACTTCACTCTGAAATTCTTTGAACCTTTCAACTATTTCAGACTTATGTTTCATCAAGTAGATATACCCATATCTACTCAAATCATCTTGTGAAGGTCGAAAAATAACGATACTTGCCACGAGCATCAACATTCATTGGATCGCATACATCGGTATGTATTATTTCCAATAAGTCAAGAGCTTGTTCCATTGTTCCGAGAACGGAGTTTTAGTCATCTTGCCCAAAAGGCACGGTTCGCAAGCATCAAATGATTCATAATCAAGTGATTCCAAAAGTCCATCGACATGGAGTTTTCTTCATGCGCTTTACACCAATATGACCTAAACGGCGAGTGCCACAAATAAGTTGCACTATCATTATTAACTTTGCATCTTTTGGTTTCAATATTATGAATATGTGTATCACTATGATCGAGATCCAATGAACCATTTTCATTGGGTGTGTAACCATATAAGGTTTTATTCATGTAAGCGAACAACAATTTATTCTCTTACTTAAATGAATAACCAGTATTGCAATAAACATGATCAAATCATATTTATGCTCAACACCAAATAACACTTATTTAGGTTCCACACTAATCCCGAAAGTATAGGGAGTGTGCGATGATGATCATATCAATCTTGGAACTACTTCCAACACTCATCGTCACTTCCCTTCAACTAGTTTCTTCATTCTGCAACTCCTGTTTGAGTTACTACTCTTAGCAACCTGAACCAGTATCAAATACCGAGGGTTGCTACGAACACTAGTAAAATACACATCAATAATTTGTATATCAAATATACCTTTGTTCACTTTGCCATCCTTCTTATCCGCCAAATACTTGGGGTAGTTTCGCTTCGATGACCAGTTCCATTGTAGCAAAAGCACTTAGTCTCGTGCTTAGATCCAGACTTGGGCTTCTTCACTCGAGCAGCAACTTGCTTGCCGTTCTTCTTGAAGTTCCCTTCTTCCCTTTGCCCTTTTCCTTGAGACTAGTGGTCTTGTCAACCATCAACACTTGATGTTTTTCTTGATTTCTACCTTCGCGATTTTAGCATCGCGAAGAGCTTGGGAATTGTTTTCGTCATCCCTTGCATATTATAGTTCATCACGAAGTTCTAGTAACTTTAGTGATGGTGACTAGAGAATTCTGTCAATCACTATCTTATCTCGAAGATTAACTCCCACTTGATTCAAGCGATTGAAGTACTCGGACAATCTGAGCACATGCTCACTAGTTGAGCGATTCTCCTCCATCTTTTAGCTATAGAACTTGTCGGAGACTTCATATCTCTCAACTCGGTATTTGCTTGAAATATTAACTTCAATTCTGGAACATCTCATATGGTCCATGACGTTCAAAACGCCTTTGAAGTCCCGATTCTAAGCCGTTAAGCATGGTGCACTAAACTATCAAGTAGTCATCATATTGAGCTAGCCAAACGCTCATAACGCGTCGCATCTGCTCCTGCAATAGGTCTGTCACTTAGCGGTGCATTAAGGACATAATTCTTCTGCGCAGCAAATGAGGATAAACCTCGGATCACGGATCCAATCCGCATCATTGCTACTAACATCTTTCAATACAATTTTCTCTAGGAACACATATGAAAACATAGGGAAGCAACAACGCGAGCTATTGATCTACAACATAATTTGCAAAATACTACCAGGACCAAGTTCATGATAAATTAAAGTTCAATTAATCATATTACTTAAGAACTCCCACTTAGATGACATCTCTCTAGTTATCTAAGTGATCACGTGATCCAAATCAACTAAACCATAACCGATCATCACGTGAGATGGAGTAGTTTTCAATGGTGAACATCTTATGTTGATCATATCTACTATATGATTCACGCTCGACCTTTCGGTCTCCGTGTTCCGAGGCCATATCTGCATATGCTAGGCTCGTCAAGTATAACCTGAGTATTCCGCGTGTGCAAAACTGGCTTGCACCCGTTGTAGATGGACGTAGAGCTTATCACACCCGATCATCACGTGGTGTCTGGGCACGACGAACTTTGGCAACGGTGCATACTCAGGGAGAACACTTCTTGATAATTTTAGTGAGAGATCATCTTATAATGCTACCGTCATTCAAAGCAAGATAAGATGCATAACAGATAAACATCATATGCAATCAAAATATGTGACATGATATGGCCATGATCATCTTGCGCCTTTGATCTCCATCTCCAAAGTACTGTCATGATCTTTATCGTTACCGGCACGACACCATGATCTTCATCATCTTGATCTATATCAATGTGTCGTCACATGGTCGTCTCGCCAACTATTGCTCTTGCAACTATTGCTATCGCATAGCGATAAAGTAAAGCAATTATTTGGCACTTGCATCTTATGCAACAAAGCGACAACCATATGGCTCCTGCCAGTTGCCGATAACTCGGTTACAAAACATGATCATCTCATACAATAAAATATAGCATCACGTCTTGACCATATCACATCACAACATGCCCTGCAAAAACAAGTTAGACGTCCTCTACTTTGTTGTTGCAAGTTTTACGTGGCTGCTACGGGCTGAGCAAGAACCGTTCTTACCTACGCATCAAAACCACAACGATACTTCGTCAAATAGACTCCGTTTTAACCTTCTCAAGGACCGGGCGTAGCCACACTCGGTTCAACTAAAGTGAGAGAGCAGACACCCGCCAATCACCTTTAAGCACGAGTGCTCGTAGCGGTGAAACCAGTCTCGCGTAAGCGTCTGCGTAATGTCGGTCCGGCCGCTTCATCTCACAATACCGCTGAACCAAAGTATGACATCTTTGGTAGGCGGTATGACTTGTATCGCCCACAACTCACTTGTGTTCTACTCGTGCATATGACATCAACGCATAAAACCAGGCTCGATACCACTGTTGGGGAACGTAGTAATTTCAAAATTTTCCCTACGAACACGCAAGACCATGGTGATGGCATAGCAACGAGAGGGAGAGTGTCCGCCCACGTACCCTCGTGAGACCGAAAGCGAAGCGTTATATCAACGCTGTTGATGTAGTCGTGCGTCTTCACGATCCGACCGATCCAAGCACCGTTACTCCGGCACCTCCGAGTTCTTGGCACACGTTCAGCTCGATGGCGATCCCGGGCTCGATCCAGCAAAGCGTCGGGAGGAGTTCCGTCAAGACGACGGCGTGGTGGCGATCTTGATGTTCTACCGTCGCAGGCTTCGCCTAAGCACCGCTACAATATGACCGAGGTGGAATATGGTGGAGGGGGCACCGCACACGGCTAAGGAACGATCACGAAGATCAACTTGTGTGTCCATGGGTGCCCCTGCCCTGTATATATAAAGGAGAGGAGGAGGAGGGCGGCCCTCTCTATGGCGCGCCCTAGGGGAGTCCTACTCCCACCGGAGTAGGATTCCCCTTTCCTAGTCCAACTAGGAACCCTTCCATGTATTAGGAGTAGGAGAGAAGGAAAGGGAAGGAAAAGGAGAAGGAAGGAAGGGCGCCTCCCTAGTCCAATTCGGACTAGTCCAAGGGGAGGCGGCGCCACCCTTTGGCCCTTTTTCTCCTTTCCCGTATGGCCCATTAAGGCCCAATACGAATTCCCGTAACTCTCCCAGACTCAAAATACCCAATCACTCGGAACCTTCCGAACTCCGAATATAGTCGTCCAATATATCGATCTTTACGTCTCGACCATTTCGAGACTCCTCGTCATGTCCCCGATCTCATCCGGGACTCGAACTCCTTCGGTACATCAAAACTCATAAACTCATAATAATCACATCATGAAACCTTAAGCGTGCGGACCCTACGGGTTCGAGAACTATGTAGACATGACCTAGAACTATTCTTGGTCAATAACCAATAGCGGAACCTGGATGCCCATATTGGCTCCTACATATTCTCTGAAGATCTTTATCGGTCAAACCGCATAACAACATACTTTGTTCCCTTTGTCATCGGTATGTTACTTGCCCGAGATTCGATCGTCGGTATCCAATACCTAGTTCAATCTCGTCACCGCAAGTCTCTTTACTCGTTCCGTAATACATCATCTCGCAACTAACTCATTAGTTGCAATGCTTGCAAGGCTTAAGTGATGTGCATTACCGAGAGGGCCCAGAGATACCTCTCCGACATTCGGAGTGACAAATCCTAATCTCGAAATATGCCAACCCAACATCTGCCTTTGGAGACACCTGTAGTACTCCTTTATAATCACCCGATTCGTTGTGACGTTTGGTAGTACCAAAGTGTTCCTCCGATAAACAGGAGTTGCATAATCTCATAGTCATAGGAACATGTATAAGTCATGAAGGAAGCAATAGCAACATACTAAGCGATCGTGTGCTAAGCTAACGGAATGGGTCATGTCAATCAGATCATTCAACTAATGATGTGACCTTGTTAATCAAATAACAACTCCTTGTTCATGGTTAGGAAACATAACCATCTTTGATTAACAAGCTAGTCAAGTAGAGGCATACTAGTGACATACTGTTTGTCTATATATTCACACATGTATTATGTTTCCGGTTAATACAATTCTAGCATGAATAATAAACATTTATCATGATATAAGGAAATAAATAATAACTTTATTATTGCCTCTAGGGCATATTTCCTTCATTGAGATATGGAGGTAATAATATCAAAGTCGTGCTAGTTGAGTAGTTGTGAATTTGAGAAATACTTGTGTTGTAGTTTGCAAGTCCCGTAGCATGCACATATGGTAAACGTTATGTAACAAATTTGAAACATGAGGTGTTCTTTGATTGTCCTCCTTATGAGTGGCGGTCGGGGACGAGCGATGGTCTTTTCCTACCAATCTATCCCCCTAGGAGCATGCGTGTAGTGCTTGGTTTTTAATGACTTGTAGATTTTTGCAATAAGTATGTGAGTTCTTTATGACTAATGTTGAGTCCATGGATTATACGCACTCTCACCCTTCCATCATTGCTAGCCTCTTGATGCACGTGCATTGCCCTTTCTAACCTCGAGAGTTGGTGCAAACTTCACGGTGCATCCAAACCCCGTGATATGATACGCTCTTTCACACATAAACCTCCTTATATCTTCCTCAAAACAGCCACCATACCTACCTATTATGGCATTTCCATAGCCATTCAGAGATATATTTCCATGCAACTTTCCACCATTCCGTTTATCATGACACATTCATCATTGTCATATTGCTTAGCATGATCATGTAGTTGACATAGTATTTGTGGCAAAGCCACCATTCATAATTCTTTCATACATGTCACTCTTGGTTCATTGCATATCCCGGTACACCACCGGAGGCATTCATATAGTCATACTTTGGTCTAGTATCGAGTTGTAATCATTGAGTTGTAAATAAATAGAAGTGTGATGATCATCATTCTCTAGAGCATTGTCCCAAGTGAGGAATAAAAACACACACACACACACACACACAGAGAGAGAGAGAGAGAGAGAGAGAGAGAGAGAGAGAGAGAAAGGCCATAAAAAAAGAGAAGGCCCAAAAAAAGAGAGAGAAAAAGAGAGAAGGGACAATGTTACTATCCTTTACCACACTTGTGCTTCAAAGTAGCACCATAATCTTCATGATAGAGAGTCTCTTGTTTTGTCACTTTCATATACTAGTGGGAATTTTTCATTATAGAATTTGGCTTGTATATTCCAACTGTTGGAAATATGCCCTAGAGGCAATAATAAAAGGATTATTATTATATTTCCTTGTTCATGATAATTGTCTTTTATTCATGCTATAATTGTATTATCCGGAAATCGTAATACACGTGTGAATACATAGACCACAATATGTCCCTAGTGAGCCTCTAGTTGACTAGCTCGTTGATCAATAGATAGTCATGGTTTCCTGACTATGGACATTGGATGTCATTGATAACGGGATCACATCATTAGGAGAATGATGTGATGGACAAGACCCAATCCTAAGCATAGCACAAGATCGTGTAGTTCGTTTTGCTAGAGCTTTTCCAATGTCAAGTATCTCTTCCTTAGACCATGAGATCGTGTAACTCCCGGATACCGTAGGAGTGCTTTGGGTGTACCAAACGTCACAACGTATCTGGGTGACTATAAAGGTGCACTACAGGTATCTCCGAAAGTGTCCTATTGGGTTGACACGGATCGAGACTCGGATTTGTCACTCCGTGTTACGGAGAGGTATCACTGGGCCCACTCGGTAGTGCATCATCATAATGAGCTCAAAGTGACCAAGTGTCTGGTCACGGGATCATGCATTACGGTACGAGTAAAGTGACTTGCCGGTAACGAGATTGAACGAGGTATTGGGATACCGACGATCGAATCTCGGGCAAGTAACATACCGTCGACAAAGGGAATAGTATCTGAGGGTTGCTTGAATCCTCGACATCGTGGTTCATCCGATGATATCATCGAGGAGTATGTAGAGCCAACATGGGTATCCAGATCCCGCTGTTGGTTATTGACCGGAGAGTCGTCTCGGTCATGTCTGCATGTCTCCCGAACCCGTAGGGTCTACACACTTAAGGTTCGTTGACGCTAGGGTTATTAGGAAGACTTGTATGTGATTACCGAATGTTGTTCGGAGTCCCGATGAGATCCCGGACGTCACGAGGAGTTCCGGAATGGTCCGGAGGTGAAGATTTATATATGGGAAGTTGTCATACGGACACCGGAAAGTTTCGGGGTCATATCGGTATTGTACCGGGGCCACCGGAGAGGTTCCGGGTCCACCGAGGGGCCACCTCTCGGAGGGCCTCATGGGCCACAAGGGCAGGGAACCAACCCCGGAGGGCTGGGCGCGCCTCCCCCCTTGGGCCCATGCGCCTAGGGTGGGGGAACCCTAGTGGGGCGCCCTGCTTGGGGGCAAGCCCCTCCTCGCCGCCGCCCCTCTAGATCTCATCTAGAGGGGCCCGGCCCCCTTCCCCCTTCCTCTATAAATAGAGGGGCGAGGGGAGGGCTGAACACCTGATCCAAGGCGCAGCCCTTCCCCTCCCCACCACCTCTCCTCCTCCGTTGAGTGCTTGGCGAAGCCTGCTTGAGATCTTGCCTCTCCACCATCATCACGCCGTCATGCTGCTGCTGGAGCCTTCTTCCTCAACCTCTCCTTCCCCCTTGCTGGATCAAGAAGGAGGAGACGTCATCTGTTCCGTACGTGTGTTGAACGCGGAGGTGTTGTCCGTTCGGCACTTGGTCATCGGTGATTTGAATCACGGCGAGTACGACTCCATCATCACCGTTCCTTGAGCGCTTCCGCCGCGATCTACAAGTGGTATGTAGATGCAATCTCTCTCCATGACTCGTTGCTTAGATGAACTCATAGATGGATCTTGGTGAAACCGTAGGAAAATTTTAATTTTCTGCAACGTTCCCCAACAAAGGCATCATGAGCTAGGTCTATGCGTAGTTCTCTATTGCACGAGTAGAACACAATTTTGTTGTGGGCGTAGATCTTGTCAACTTGCTTGCCGCTACTAGTCTTTTCTTGCTTCAGCGGTATTGTGGGATGAAGCGCCCCGACCGACCTTACACGCGCTTCGTGAGACAGGTTCCACCGATGACATGCACTAGTTGCATAAGGTGGCTAGCGGTGTCTGTCTCTCTTACTTTAGTTGGAGCGGATTAGTTGAAAAGGGTCCTTATGAAGGGTAAATAGAAGTTGACAAAATCACGTTGTGGTTATTCGAGGTAAGAAAACGTTCTTGCTAGAACCCAATTGCAGCCACGTAAAAGATGCAACAACAATTAGAGGACGCCTAACTTGTTTTTGCAGCAATTGTCATGTGATGTGATATGGCGAAAGTTGTGATGAATGATGAATGATATATATTGTGATGTATGAGATCATGTTCTTGTAATAGGAATCACGACTTGCATGTCGATGGGTATGACAACCGGCAGGAGCCATAGGAGTTGTCTTAATTATTGTATGACCTGCGTGTCATTGATTCAACGCCATGTAAATTACTTTACTTTATTGCTAAACGTGTTAGCCATAGTAGTAGAAGTAATAGTTGGCGAGCAACTTCATGGAGACATGATGATGGAGACCATGGTGTCATGCCGGTGACAAGATGATCATGGAGCCCCAAAGATGAAGATCAAAGGAGCTATATGATATTGGCCATATCATGTCACTACTTTATATAATTGCATGTGATGTTTATTATGTTTTATGCGTCTTGTTTACTTAGAACGGCGGTAGTAAATAAGATGATCCCTTATAATAATTTCAAGATGGTGTTCCCCCTAACTGTGCATCATTGCTAAAGTTCGTCGTTTCGAAGCACCACGTGATGATCGGGTGTGATAGATCCTTACGTTCACATACAACATGGTGTAAGACAGTTTTACACATGCAAAACACTTAGGGTTAACTTGACGAGCCTAGCATGTACAGACATGGCCTCGGAACACAAGAGACCGAAAGGTCGAACATGAGTCGTATGGAAGATACGATCAACATGGAGATGTTCACCGACGATGACTAGTCCGTCTCACGTGATGATCGCACACGGCCTAGTCGACTAGGATCATGTAACATTTAGATGACTAGAGGGATGTCAAATCTGAGTGGGAGTTCATTAAATAATTTGATTAGATGAACTTAATTATCATGAACATTAGTCTAAAATCTTTGCAAAATGTCTTGTAGATCAAATGGCCAACGCTCATGTCACCATGAACTTCAACGCGTTCCAAGAGAAAACCAAGCTGAAAGATGATGGCAACAACTATTCGGATTGGGTCCTAACCCGAGGATCATCCTCATAGCAGCCAAGAAACAATATGTCCTAGAAGCACCGCTAGGTGAAGCACCCATCCCGAGAACCAAGACATTATGAATGCTTGGAAGTCTCGTCTTGATGATTACTCCCTCGTTCAGTGCGGCATGCTTTACAGCTTAGAACCGGGCTCCAAAAGCGTTTTGAGCAACACGGAGCATATGAGATGTTCGAGGAGCTGAAAATGGTTTTCAAGCTCATGCCCTGGTCGAGAGATATGAAGTCTCCGACAAGTTCTATAGTTGTAAGATGGAGGAAAACAGTTACATCGGTGAGCACATACTCAAAATGTCTGGTTGCACAACCGCCTGTCCCAGTGGACATTAACCTCCGGACGAGGCGGTCATTGACAGAATCCTTCAGTCGCTCCCACCAAGCTACGAGAGCTTTGTGTTGAACTACAATATGTAGGGGATGGTGAAGACCATTCCTAAAGTATTCTCAATGCTGAAGTCAGCAGAGGTTGAAATCAAGAAAGAACATCAAGCGTTGATGGTTAATAAAACCACTAAGTTCAAGAAGGGCAAGGGTAAGAAGAACTTCAAGAAGGACGGCAAGGATGTTGCCGCCGCCGCAAGCAAGTTGCCGGAAGAAGTCAAAGAATGGACCCAAGCCCGAGACAGAGTGCTTTTGTTGCAAAGGAAGGGCCATCGAAGCGGAACTGCCCCAAATACTTAGCGGACAAGAAGGCCGGCAACACTAAAGGTATATTTGATATACATGTAATTAATGTGTACCTTACCAAGACTCGTAGTAACTCCCGGTATTTGATACGGTGCCGTTGCTCATATTTGTAACTCACAGCAGGAGCTGCGGAATAAATGGAGATCTGGCGAAGGATGAGGTGACGATCTTGCGCCGGGAATGGTTCCAAGGTCGATGTGATCGCCGTCGACACGCTACCTCTACATTTGCCTACGGGATTAGTTTTAAACCTCCATAATTGTTATTTAGTGCCAAGTTTGAGCATGAACATTGTATCGGGATCTCGTTTAATACGAGATGGCTACTCATTTAAATCCGAGAATAATGGTTGTTCTATTTATATGAGAGATATGTTTTATGGTCATGCTCCGATGGTCAATGGTTTATTCTTAATGAATCTCGAACGTAATATTACACATATTCATAGTGTGAATACCAAAAGATGCAAAGTTGATAACGATAGTCCCACATACTTGTGGCACTCGCCGCCTAGTCACATTGGTGTCAAGCGCATGAAGAAGCTCCATTCGATGGACTTTTAGAGTCTCTCAATTATGAATCATTTGACACATGCGAACCATGCCTTATGGGAAAAATGACCAAGACTCCGTTCTCCGGAACAATGGAGCGAGCAACCAACTTATTGGAAATCATACATACCGATGTGTGCGGTCCAATGAGCGTTGAGGCTCGCGGAGGATATCGTTATGTTCTCACTCTCACTGATGACTTGAGTAGATATGGGTATGTCTACTTGATGAAACACAAGTCTGAGACCTTTGAAAAGTTCAAGGAATTTTAGAATGAGGTAGAGAATCAACGTGACCGAAAAATAAAGTTCTTCGATCGATCGTGGAGGAGAATATTTAAGTCACGAATTTGGTACACACTTAAGGAAATGTGGAATCCTTTCACAACTCACGCCGCTGGAACACCTCAACGAACGGTGTGTCCGAACGTCAGAATCGCACTCTATTGGATATGGTGCGATCTATGATGTCTCTTACCGATTTACCGCTTTCATTTTGGGGATACACTCTAGAGACAGCTACATTCACTTTAAATAGGGCACCATCTAAATCCGCTGAGACGACACCGTATGAATTATGGTTTGGGAAGAAACCTAAGTATCGTTTCTAAAAGTTTGGGGATGCGATGCTTATGTCAAGAAACTTCAACCTGAAAAGCTCGAACCCAAGTCGGAAAATGCGTCTTCATAGGATACCCTAAGGAAACCATTGGGTATACCTTCTACCTTAGATCCGAAGGCAAGATCTTTGTTGTTAAGAACGGATCCTTTCTTGAAAAAGAGTTTCTCTCGAAAGGAGTAAGTGGGAGGAAAGTAGAACTCGATGAAGTACTACCTCTTGAACCGGAAAGTAGTGCAGCTCAGGAAAATGTTCCTGTGGTGCCTACACCTACCGGAGAGGAAATTAATGATGATGATCAAGGTACTTGGATCAAGTTGCTACCGAACTCAGAGGTCCACAAGGACACGCTCCACACCGAGTGGTATGGCAATCCTGTCCTGGAAATCATGTTGTTAGACAATGGTGAACCTTCGAACTATGAAGAAGCGATGGCGGGCCCGGATTCCAACAAATGGTTTGAAGCCATGCAATCCGAGATAGGATCCATGTATGAAAACAAAGTATGGACTTTGACAGACTTGCCCGATGATCGGCGAGCGATAGAAAACAAATGGATCTTTAAGAAGAAGACGGACGCGGATGGTAATGTTACCATATATAAAGCTCGACTTGTCGCTAAAGGTTATCGGCAAGTTCAAGGAATTGACTACGATGAGACTTTCTCTCCCGTAGCGAAGCTGAAGTCCGTCCGAATCATGTTAGCAATTGCCGCATACTATGATTATGAGATATGGCAAATGGACGTCAAAACGGCATTCCTTAACGGCTATCTTAAGGAAGAATTGTATATGATGCAGCCGGAAGGTTTTGTCGACCCTAAGAACGCTAACAAGGTGTGCAAGCTCCAGCGATCCATTTATGGGCTGGTGCAAGCATCTCGAGTTGGAACATTCGCTTTGATGAGATGATCAAAGCGTTTGGTTTATCTGCGACTTATGGAGAAGCCTGCGTTTAGAAAGTGAGTGGGAGCTCAGAGCATTTCTCATATTATATGTAGATGACATACTTTTGATGGGAAATGATATAGAACTCTTGGACAGCATTAAGGCCTACTTGAATAAAAGTTTTTCAATGAAGGACCTTGGAGAAGCTGCTTACATATTAGGCATCAAGATCTATAGGGATAGATCGAGACGCCTCATAGGTCTTTCACAAAGCACATACCTTGATAAGATTTTGAAGAAGTTCAAAATGGATCAGTCCAAGAAAGGGTTCTTGCGTGTATTACAAGGTGTGAAATTGAGCTCGGCTCAATGTCCGACCACGACAAAAGATAAAGAAGAGATGAGTGTCATCCCCTATGCCTCAGCCATAGGATCTATTATGTATGCCATGCTGTGTACCAGACCTGATGTAAACCTTGCCGTAAGTTTGGTAGGAAGGTACCAAAGTAATCCCGACAAGGAACAATGGACAGCGGTCAAGAATATCCTGAAGTACCTGAAAAGGACTAAGGACATGTTTCGTTTATGGAGGTGACGAAGAGCTCGTCAGAAGGGTTACGCCGACGCTAGCTTCGACACAGATCTGATGACTCTAAGTCACAAACCGGATACGTGTATATGTTGAATGGTGGAGCAGTAAGTTGGTGCAGCTGCAAGCAGAGCGTCGTGGCGGGATCTACGTGTGAAGCGGAGTACATGGCAGCCTCGGAGGTAGCGCATGAAGCAATTTGGGTGAAGGAGTTCATCACCGACCTAGGAGTCATACCCAATGCGTCGGGGCCAATCAAACTCTTCTGTGACAATGCTGGAGCCATTGCACTTGCCAAGGAGCCCAGGTTTCAGAAGAAGACCAGGCACATCAAGCGTCGTGTAACGCCCCGGATACAACTTTCCATATTCGTAACTCCAACTCTTGCCTTTTCCGCAGATGTGATATGCTATTTCCTCCGTGGTTGGGTTTTGTCTTTTGTTTTGCATTTTGTTCATGTCATGCATCTCATCCCGTGGCATCATGTGCATTGCATCTGCATGTTTTCATAAAACTTGCACCCGTTCGTAGTTGCCGCGTCCCCCTCTTGCCTTCGTTGACCATTCCGAGACCAATCGGGTTTTTCGCTTCCCTCTTGACCTTGACCACCTAACCTCTCTTGTCAGCTCGCAGCACCCTCGTGTGCGTGTCCGAAACTAACCCGAACCCGAACCGGCCTGTCGTTCCCGATAAATTCGGATCATCTCCAAACATCTATAAAACATCTCCGTTTTCTTATTTGGACTCCATACCTATATATAGTCCATCCCTAGTGACTTGAGACCAAACCCTATTTTCTAGGGATCCTCCCCTGTCCAGCCGCCGCCGTCGCTGTCTCCTTTCCCCTCGGGATCACCAGCGATCCAGCCGCTGCTCCCCACCTCCTTTTCCCCGAATTCTCCATCGGGCCAATCCCGCAGCCTCCTCCCGATCCACCAGCCAGCCGCCACCAAATTCTCCTCCTTGCTTCGATCAAGTCCACAAGAGAGGAGCTCCTCCTCTGCTTTCTCCTCGAGCCCGCAGCAACAGCGCAACCCCTGAGCGCTCCTCACCTTGCCGCTGCACCCCGCCTCCATTCCGGCGCCGGGAATGAAAACCCCGCGTCCTGTCTTCCTCGTCGACCCCTGCAGTAGGACCACGACCAGGCCAAGCCTCGCCGTCCCTTGCCTCCCCCTCGCCATCCCTCTCTCTCTCTCTCCCGTTGCTAAACCCTCTCCCTTTCCCTGTGTTCTTCACGCAGGAGCAGCAGTAGACCATGGCGCCCTCCTCCTCGCCTCGAGCACCAGCGCCCAAGGCCGGGCCTTCTGTTCGTCTCGCCGGCAGCAGCCGCCGATCCGCCTCACCGACGGCAGCACCAGCAGTCCCGCCGACCATCCCCTACTCCTTTTCCTATCCATCTCCCTTCTCTTCTCCTGATCCCCTTATTCCTCTCGTGTTCCTCCGCAGGTCCCCGCCAGGATTCCAGGAGCATCCGTGGCGCCACATGCCCAACCCACAGCTTGCTCCGCCTCGCGTGGCGGTGTGAGTGATGAGCACCTCCGCCTCCCCTTATTATCTCCTTCCTCCATCTGTTGTTTCTCCCTCTCACGTAGTTCTCTCCTCTATCCAACCTTCACAGAGCCATGGCCGAGGCTTCAAGCGCTGCCTGCCTGCCTCCATCCGACGCCACCGTGATCTCCGCCAGATCCATCGAGTCCCGCCATCTCCGCTGCTCTCGGTCCTCCCGCCACCCAAGTCCGGCGGAAGGAGCCCGCCCAAGGCGACCCTCGCTTCTGTCGCGATAAGCGCCGCTGCAGTTCTTCTGCAGTGAGATGCAACAGGGATGCATCGAGCGCACGCCCGCCACGCGCGTGGGCCTCCTCTTGCGGCACCAAGACCCAGCGCCGCCCCAGCCTCATCCGGCCCGGCCGCCCCCTCTCCACCAGCAAGCCAGTTCTGGCCCGAGGTGAGACGCCACCGAAGCCCACCCGTGTGTAGCGCTCGCAGTAGCTGGCCCAGTTCAGTTAGATTCGGCCCGACATGTTTTTTTCCTGTTCCAGTGAATTTAGTTTTTATCCCAGGTTTTACAGATTTGCAGAAAAACCCTCCATGGTCATGCATTAATATTTCACAAACCGTGCATCATATGTAAATAATCTATATATGAAAAATGCTTGGTTTTTCATCTAGTTTCATAATTTTCCACTCTCATCCATGTTTAAAATGTTTAACTTATTGTTTGCATTAATTTGCCTAAATGCCATGCTAAAATGATTTATTTCATAACTAAATAACCGTAGCTCCATTTTTAATAAACTTTATATGTAAATGGGGTGGAAAAATGCCTAGTTTAACGTGGTGCACTTTATTTTGCTGTTTAACAACATTAAAATTGTGTTTAGGGCAGAACAGTAGCAAATTCGAAATATGCATATGGGGATTTTCCGGAATTGTTGTTTGTTATTCCGGCCTCATTTAAACTTGCTTAAATAGTTAGTTTACTTAGGCCTCACCTCTTGCCATGTTTAACAACTTTTAATATTGTTGGGTACATAAACGAGATCAAACTAAATAATTGCATGTGGTGTTTCGTCGATATGCAACTCGTTGCATATTGAGTTCCACTTAACTTGTAGCATTGTTTGTTGCACTTTGCCATGCCATGCCATGCTATTTAGACCGGACATGCATCATACTTGATTGTGCATCGTGCCATGTTTATGCTTGTGCATTTACCATGTTGTTTGTTTCTTTCCGGTGTTGCTTCTCGCTCGTAATGTTGCGATTGTGAGGATTCGCTTGACTACTCCTGCTCGCCTTCTTCATGGATTCGGTCTTCTTCCTAGCGGGATTCCGTGCAAGATGACCGTCACCTTGGATCTCATTACTATCATTGCTATGCTAGTTGCTTGCTCCATCGCTTTGCTGCGTTACCTACCACTTGCTGCTCGAGCCTCCCAAATTGCCATGAACCTCTAACCTTTGTCACCCTTCCTAGCAAACCGTTGTTTGGCTATGTTACCGCTTTGCTCAGCCCTCTTATAGCATTCTAGTTGCGGTGAAGATGAAGATTGCTCCATGTTGGATTATGTTTATGTTGGGATATCACAATATCTCTTATATTATTAATGCATCTATATACTTGGTAAAGGGTGGAAGGCTCGGCCTTATGCCCGGTGTTTTGTTCCACTCTTGCCGCTCTAGTTTCCGCATATCGGTATTATGTTCCCGGATTTTATGCTCCTAACGCGGTTGGGTGATTTATGGGACCCCTTGACAGTTCGCTTTGAATAAGACTCCTCCAAAGAAGGCCCAACCTTGGTTTTACCATTTGCCTCACCACCACCTACTTTTCCCTTGGGAGTCGCTCTCTCGAGGGTCATCTTTATTTTAGCCCCCCCGGGCCAGTGCTTCTCTAAGTGCTGGTTTGAACCGGGCAGACTGTGGGGCCACCACGGGCAACTCGAGGGCTGGTTTTACTCGTAGGCTGACCTATCCGGTGTTGCCCTGAGAACGAGATATGTGCAGCTCCTATCGGGATTGTCGGCGATCGGGCGGCTTTGCTGGTCTTGTTTTATTGTTGTCGAATGTCTTGTAGCCGGATTCCGAGACTGATCGGGTCTTCCCGGGAGAAGGAATATCCTTCGTTGATCGCGAGAGCTTATCATGGGCTGTTGGGACACCCCGCAGGTTTGAACTTTCAAAGCCGTGCCCGCGGTTATGTGGCGATGGGAATTTGTTAATGTCCGTTGTAGTAAACTTGAAGTAAACTCTTCTAAAATACACCAACCGTGTGCGTAACCATGAGTGTCTCTTTTCGGGGTTGATCGAGAGGAGAACACGGTTTCTGGGTTATGCCTGACGTAAGTAGGAGTTCAGGATCACTTCTTGATCATTGCTAGCTTCACGACCGTTCCGCTTGCTCTCTTCTCGCTCTTATTTGCGTTGGTTAGCCACCATATATGTTTAGTCGCTGCTGCAACCTCACCACTTTACCCCTTTCCTTTCCCATTAAGCTTTGCTAGTCTTGATACCCATGGTAATGGGATTGCTGAGTCCTCGTGGCTCACAGATTACTACAACAATAGTTGCAGGTACAGGTTATGCGATGATCATGATGTGAGAGCGATGTTTGCTTGTTTTGGAGTTCTTCTTCTGCTTCTTCGATCAGGGGATAGGCTCCAGGTCGGCAACCTGGGCTAGCAGGGTGGATGTCGTTTGAGTTTCTGTTTGTGTTTCATCTGTAGACGGATGGTTCTCTTATGTAAGATGATGTTGTATTCGTGTGGCATTGTATGCCTTATGTATGTATCCCCATCTATCATGTAATGTTGATGTGATGATATCCACCTTGCAAAAGCGTTTCAATATGCGGGTCTATCCTTGGTGGTACCTTCGAGTTCCTTTTGGATAGGGTCGCATATTGGGCGTGACACGTCGCTTCAACTCCATTCGTGAAAATGTTCAAGATGGAGACATAGAAATTTGCAAAGTGCATACGGATCTGAATGTTGCAGATCCGTTGACTAAACCTCTTCCAAAGCAAAACATGATCAACACCGAACTCTATGGGTGTTCGGTTCATCACAATGTAACTAGATTATTGACTCTAGTGCAAGCGGAGACTGTTGGAAATATGCCCTAGAGGCAATAATAAAAGGATTATTATTATATTTCCTTGTTCGTGATAATTGTCTTTTATTCATGCTATAATTGTATTATCCGGAAATCGTAATACACGTGTGAATACATAGACCACAATATGTCCCTAGTGAGCCTCTAGTTGACTAGCTCGTTGATCAATAGATAGTCATGGTTTCTGACTATGGACATTGGATGTCATTGATAATGGGATCACATCATTAGGAGAATGATGTGATGGACAAGACCCAATCCTAAGCATAGCACAAGATCGTAGTTCGCTTTTGCTAGAGCTTTTCCAATGTCAAGTATCTCTTCCTTAGACCATGAGATCGTAACTCCCGGATACCGTAGGAGTGCTTTGGGTGTACCAAACGTCACAACGTAATCGGGTGACTATAAAGGTGCACTACGGTATCTCCGAAAGTGTCTCTGGGTTGACACGGATCGAGACTGGATTTGTCACTCGTGTTACGGAGAGGTATCACCGGGCCCACTCGGTAGTGCATCATCATAATGAGCTCAAAGTGACCAAGTGTCCGTCACGGATCATGCATTACGGTATTAGTAAAGTGATTTGCGGTAACGAGATTCAACGAGGTATTGGGATACCGACGATCGAATCTCGGGCAAGTAACATACCGTCTGACGAAGGGAATAGTATAAGGGGTTGCTTGAATCCTCGATATCGTGGTTCATCCGATGAGATCATCGAGGAGTATGTGGGAGCCAACATGGGTATCCAGATCCCGCTGTTGGTTATTGACCGAGAGTCGCCTCGGTCATGTCTCAGATGTCTCCCGAACCCGTGAGGGTCTACACACTTAAGGTTCAAGGACGCTAGGGTTTTAGGAAGACTTGTATGTGATTACCGAATGTTGTTCGGAGTCCCGGATGAGATCCCGGACGTCACGAGGAGTTCTGGAATGGTCCGGAGGTGAAGATTTATATATGGGAAGTTGTCATACGGACACCGGAAAGTTTCGGGGGCATATCGGTATTGTACCAGGGCCACCAGAGAGGTTCCGAGGGTCCACCGGGAGGGGCCACCCCTCTCGGAGGGCCTCATGGGCCACAAGGGGCAGGGAACCAGCCCCTGGAGGGCTGGGCGCGCCCCCCCTTGGGCCCATGCGCCTAGGGTTGGGGGAACCCAGTGGGGCGCCTGCTTGGGGGCAAGCCCTCCCTCAAGCACTGCCCCCTAGATCTTATCTAGAGGGGACGACCCCTTCCCCTTCCCTATAAATAGAGGGGCGAGGGAGGCTGAACACCGATCCAAGGCGCAGCCCTCCTCCCAACACCTCTCCTCCTCCGCTGAGTGCTTGGCGGCCTCGCCGAGTATCGCCTCTCCACCATCATCACGCCTGTCGTCTGCTGCTGCTGGAGCCTTCTTCCTCAACCTCTCCTTCCCCTTGCTGGATCAAGAAGGAGGAGACGCTGTTCGCTTACATGCGTGTGTTGAATGCGGAGGTGCTGTCCGCTCGCACTTGGTCATCGGTGATTTGAATCACGCGAGTACGACTCCATCATCACCGCTCCCTTGAACGCTATGCACGCGATCTACAAGTGGTATGTAGATGCAATCTCTCTCCCATGACTCGTTGCTTAGATGAACTCATAGATGGATCTTGGTGAAACCGTAGGAAAATTTTTAATTTTCTGCAACGTTCCCCAACACCAACAATGGGCCTCCTTAAGTGACCTAGGTCTTCGTGAGCAAGCAAGTTGGATGCACACCCACTTAGTTTCTTTTGTTGAGCTTTCATACATTTATAGCTCTAGTGTTGGGGAAAGTAGTAATTTCAAAAAAATTCCTACGCACACGCAAGATCATGGTGATGCATAGCAACGAGAGGGCAGAATGTTGTCCACGTACCCTCGTAAACCGAAAGCGGAAGCGTTAGCACAACGCGGTTGATGTAGTCGTACGTCTTCACGATCCGACCAATCAAGTACCGAATGCACGGCACCTCCGAGTTCAGCACACGTTCAGCCCGATGACGTCCCTCGAACTCCGATCCAGCCGAGTGTTGAGGAGAGTTTCACAAGACGACGGCGTGGTGACGATGTTGATGTTCTACCGACGCAGGGCTTCGCTTAAGCATCGCTACAGTATTATCGAGGTGGACTATGGTGGAGGGGGGCACCGCACATGGCTAAAAGATCAAACAGATCAATTGTTGTGTCTCTAGGGTGCCCCCTGCCCCCGTATATAAAGGAGCAAGGGGGGTGCGGCCGGCCAGGAGAGAGGGCGCGCCAGGAGCAGTCCTACTCCTACCAGGAGTAGGACTCCCCCTTTTCCATGTTGGACTAGGAGAGAGAGGGGGGGAAAGAGGTGGAGGAGAAGAAGGAAGGGGGGGCGCCGCCCCCCTCTCCTTGTCCTATTCGGACTAGGGGGGAGGGGGCGCGGCCTGATAACCCACAAGTATAGGGGGATCGCAATAGTTTTTGATAAGTAAGATTGTCGAACCCAACGAGGAGCTAAAGGTAGAACAAATATTCCCTCAAGTTCTATCGACCACTGATACAACTCTACGCACGCATAACATTTACTTTACCTAGAACAAGTATGAAACTAGAATACTTTGTAGGAGTTTTCGGGTAAGCTTGCAAGAAAGTAAGGAGCACGAAAATAAAACTAGGGGTTGTTTAGATAAAAAATCAACTAAAGTAAATATGGCGAGTGTGGAAAAGTGGTGGTAGGAGTTGTGGAATTGTCCCTAGGCAAGTGACTATATTACTAGACCGGTAATCACTATTGCAATTCTATTTGAGGGAGAGGCATAAGCTAACATACTTTCTCTACTTGGATCATATGCACTTATGATTGGAACTCTAGCAAGCATCCACAACTACTAAAGATTCATTAAGGTAAAACCCAACCATAGCATTAAAGTATCAAGTCCCCTTTATCCCATACGCAAACAACCTACTTACTCGGGTCTGTGCTTCACACCACGCCACCCACCATAAGCAAATCATAAACATATTGCAAACCCTACAACGGGAATCCCTCACGCTTGCGCGACACGGAGGGCACAATAGGACAACACCAATAATAAAATATACAATTCAAACCAATCATAGCAATTCATCAATCACCGATAGGACAACGAAAATCTACTCAGACATCATAGAATGGCAACACATCATCGGAAAATAATATGAAGCATAAAGCACCATGTTCAAGTAGAGGGTACAGCGGGTTGCGGAGAGTGGACCGCTGAATATAGAAGGGGAAGGTGATGGAGATGTTGGTGAAGATGACGGTGTGTTGGTGAAGATCATGGTGATGATGATGGCCCCGGCAGCCCTCCCGGCGCCACCGGAAGCAAGGGGAGAGAGCCCCTTCTTCTTCTTCTTCTTCCTTGACCTCCTCCCTAGATGGGAGAAGGGTTTCCCCCTGCTCCTTGGCTCCCATGGCTTGGGAGGGCGAGAGCCCTCCGAGATTGGATCTATCTCTTTGTTTCTCGCGTTCTCTCCGGCTCTGCTTTCACCGCTTCGTGTATATATGGAGATCCGTAACTCCGATTGCTCTGAAACCTTCACCGTGATTTTTTTCCGAATATTAGCTTTCTTGCGGCAAAATAAGAGCGTCAGCCGCCTTACGGTGGGCTCACGAGGGTAGGGGGCGCGCCCAGGGGGGTCAGGCGCGCCCCCCTACCTCGTGACCACCTCGGCACCGCTCGTGTGGATTTTTCTTCCGAATTTTCCATATTTTCCAAAAATAAGCTCCGTCTGCTTTTATCCCGCTTTGGACTCCGCTTGATATGGATATTCTCGAAACATAAAGCATGCAATGCATGTGAACTGCACTGGCACTTGGATCAATATGTTAGTCCCAAATAATATAAAAAGTTGCCAAAAAGTATATGAAAGTGAATAATATTGGCATGGAACAATCAAAAATTATAGATTCGACGGAGACATATCAACATCCCCAAGCTTAATTCCTGCTCGTCCTCGAGTAGGTAAATGATAAAAAAGATAATTTTTGATGTGGAATGCTACCTAGCATAATCTTGATCATATGTCTAATCAAGGCATGAATATTAAGACACGTGTGATTCAAAGCAATAGTCTATCCTTTGACATAAAAACAATAATACTTCAAGCATACCAACCAAGCAATTATGTCTTATTGAAATAACAAAGCCAAAGAAAGCTCATCCCTACAAAATCATATAGTCTGGCTATGCTCCATCTTCACCACACAAAATATTTACATCATGCACAACCCCGATGACAAGCCAAGCAATTGTTTCATACTTTTGACGTTCTCAAACCTTTTCAACTTTCACGCAATACATGAGCGTGAGCCATGGACATAGCACTATAGGTGGAATAGAATATGATGATGGGGGTTATGTGGAGAAGACAAAAAAGGAGAAAGTCTCACATCAACTAGGCGTATCAACGGGCTATGGAGATGCACATTAATAGATATCAATGTGAGGAGTAGGGATTGCCATGCAACGGATGCACTAGAGCTATAAGTATATGAAAGCTCAAACTGAAACTAAGTGGGTGTGCATCCAACTTGCTTGCTCGTGAAGACCTAGGGCAAGCCCATCGTTGGAATATACAAGCCAAGTTTTATAATGAAAATTCCCACTAGTATATGAAAGTTATAATTCAAGAGACTCTCTATATGAAGAACATGGTGCTACTTTGAAGCACAAGTGTGGTAAAAGGATAGTAACATTGCCCCTTCTCTCTTTTTCTCTCATTTTTTTCTTTTTTTCTTTTTTTTTCTTTTTTTGGGCCTTCTCTTTTTTTGGGCCTTTCTCCTTTTTAATTTTTATTTATTTTTATTTTTTCGTCCGGAGTCTCATCCCGACTTGTGGGGGAATCATAGTCTCCATCATCCTTTCCTCACTGGGGCAATGCTCTAATAATGATGATCATCACACTTTTATTTACTTACAACTCAATATTACAACTCGATATCTAGAACAAAGATATGACTCTATATGAATGCCTCCGTGATGTACCGGATGTGCAATGATCTAGCGTAGCAATGACATCAAAAATGGACAAGCCATGAAAACATCATGCTAGCTATCTTACGATCATGCAAAGCAATATGACAATAAATGCTCAAGTCATGTATATGATGATGATGGAAGTTGCATGGCAATATACTCGGAATGGCTATGGAAATGCCATAATAGGTAGGTATGGTGGATGTTTTGAGGAAGATATAAGGAGGTTTATGTGTGACGGAGCGTATCGTATCACGGAGTTTGGATGCACCGGCGAAGTTTGCACCAACTCTCGAGGTGAGAAAGGGCAATGCACGGTATCGAAGAGGCTAGCAATGATGGAAAGGTAAAAGTGCGTATAATCCATGGACTCAACATTAGTCATAAAGAACTCACATACTTATTGCAAAAATCTATTAGTCATCGAAACAAGGTACTACGCGCATGCTCCTAGGGGGTAGATTGGTAGGAAAAGACCATCGCTTGTCCCCGACCGCCACTCATAAGGAAGGCAATCAATAAACACCTCATGCTCCGACTTCGTTACATAACGGTTCACCATACGTGCATGTTACGGGACTTGCAAACCTCAACACAAGTATTTCTCAATTTCACAATTACTCAACTAGCACGACTCTAATATCACCACCTTTATATCGCAAAACTATTGCAAGGAATCAAACATATCATATTCGGCGATCTACAAGTTTATGTAGGATTTTATGACTAACCATGTGAATGACCAATTCCTGTCATCTCTCTAAATAGATATAAGTGAAGCACGAGAGTTTAATTCTTTCTACAAAAGATATGCCCACGCTCTAACAAATATAAGTGAAGCAAAAGAGCATTCTACAAATGGCGGTTGTCTATGTAAAGAGAAACAGACAATCCAAACTTCAAATGATATAAGTGAAGCACATGAAGCATTCTATAAAGCCATACTCAAAAGATATAAGTGAAGTGCATTGAGCATTCTATAAATCAACCAAGGACTATCTCATACCAGCATGGTGCATAAAATAAAAATAAAAACCTAATTGCAAAAGACGCTCCAAGACTTGCACATATCGCATGAATGAAACGAATTCGAAAACATACCGATATTTGTTGAAGAAAGAGGGGATGCCTTCCCAGCATCCCCAAGCTTAGACGCTTGAGTCTCCTTGAATATTTACTTGGGGTGCCTCGGGCATCCCCAAGCTTGAGCTCTTGCCTCTCTTCCTTCTTCTCACATCGAAACCTTCTCAATCATCGAACACTTCATCCACACAAAACTTCAACAGAAAACTCGGTAAGATCCGTTAGTATAATAAAGCAAATCACCACTCTAAGTACTGTTGCAAACCAATTCATATTTTGTTTTTGCATTGTGTCTACTATAATATAACTTTTTCATGGCTTAATCCACTGATATAAATCGATAGTTTCATCAAAACAAGCAAACTATGCATCAAAAACAGAATCTGTCTAAAGCAATCTGAACATTCACCATACTTATGATACTTGAAAAATTCTTCAAAAATTAGGAAAAATAAAAAATTTGTATATAAATACAGCGCAAAAAGAATCAGAACCATTTGGCGTTCCAGTAAAAAATTAAAAATTGCACACTACAGCCAAAGTTTCTGTCCTGCACCGTACAAACCAACAAGTATTGTAAACATCCTAAAGACAAACCTTGGCACATTATTTTTATAATACAATGGAATTGTACAATGGGATAATTATTTTTGTTGAAAAGTTTCTGTAATCAAGATTCACAAAGTTGCCATGAGCATGAACAAAGTTCAAGGAGCTCTCCCACTTCAACAATGCTTGTCTTTCTCACTTTCGCTTTTCTTTTTGAAAAGTTTTGGGTTCCCTCTTTATTTTTGTTGTTTTAAACTATATGAAAGCACTCAACAGAAATAAATGACTCTCTAAAACTTCTGGGTTGTCTCCCTGGCAGCGCTTTCTTTAAAGCCATTAAGCTAGGCATATAGTGCTCAAGTAATGAATCCACCCGGATCCCAAGGTATATCAAAGCCAATTTTAATTAGCAATGATTTGTAATTTAGTAGTGAGCACAAAGCAACATATATCATGTAACGACGAAGTCTAACTCTCTTCCTATGCATCGGGATGTCATAAAAGAACAATTCATGCACAGATAGTAAAGGCCAATGCATAGTATAAACAGTTTCTTGCACTTTTATCATATTGGAAACATAGAGAGGTGGAGATATAGTTCCTCTCTCATAATAATTGCAAGTAGGAGCAGCAAGCACATGCATATTATATCTATCAAAATCATCATGTGCAACGGTAAAAGGCAACCCATCAATATAATCCTTAATAAGTGCAAACTTCTCCGATATAGTATAATCGGGAGAATTCAAAAAGAAAATAGGACTATCATGCGTGGGTGCAATAGCAACAATTTCATGTTTAACATAAGGAACTATAGCAAGTTCATCTCCATAAGCATCATTCATATTGGCATCTTGGCCACAAGCATAGCAAGCATCATCAAAAAGGGATATTTCAAAAGAATCATAGGGATCATAACAGTCATCATAGCAATCATCCTTCGGTAAGAACGAAGGGGAATTAAACAATGTATGAGTTGAAGAGTTACTCTCATTAGAAGGTGGGCACGGGTGATCAATCCGCTCTTCCTCCTTTTGTTCTTCGCTCTCCTCCTCATCTTTTTCATCCAATGAGCTCATAGTTTCATCAATTTCTTCTTCCATAGATTCCTGCAAAATATTAGTCTCTTCTTGGACAGCGGAGACTTTCTTAATAAGTGCATTAATATAGGCATTATATTCATAATTCTCATAACAATATTTAAGGATAGCTAAATTTTCAGATCTACAACAAGCATCATCAAAATCCTCAAACTCTTTAAACATGGATTCAATTTCATAAGCACCCATAAAAGCAACAAATTCTTCTATTTGTTCCACATCATAGTAATCGTATATACCATTAGCATAAGAAGCTAAGGTTTCATTATCATTAAATTTGCATGAAAAGGGAAGGTGTGGAGCATTCATCCTAGAGCAACAAGTATAATCATATTCCGAGCATAGTTGTCTAGCATACCACTTCAATATATAAATTTGATCCCATAATAGTTTCCCTTTTTGAGTTAAGCGATAATCCCTAAAGTATTCACGTTGATCCAATGTTACTCCTGTTACCAAATTGAATGAGGTTTTCTCAGGATTATCAAAGTGGTACATAATATTTTTCACATATTGAGCATCGAGGGTTTTAGGAGGTTCCTCATCTCCATGAGTAGCAAGTACACCTATTTTTTTTGATATTTCGTGTTCCATATCCATAACTAAAGATAGAGAACAACTAAGAACAGCAAATAAAAATTACTTAGTGATAAAGCAAACAAGCACACACGAGAATATTCACCCCACGCTATGGCTCCCCGGCAACGGCGCCAGAAAAAGGTCTTGATAACCCACAAGTATAGGGGATCGCAACAGCTTTCGATAAGTAAGAGCGTCGAACCCAACGAGGAGCTAAAGGTAGAACAAATATTCCCTCAAGTTCTATCGACCACCGATACAACTCTACACACGCATAATGTTTACTTTACCTAGAACAAGTATGAAACTAGAAGTACTTTGTAGGAGTTTTCGGGTAAGCTTGCAAGAAAGTAAAGAGCACGAAAATAAAACTACGGGATGTTTAGATAAAAACACAACTAAAGTAAATATGGCGAGTGTGGAAAAGTGGTGGTAGGAGTTGTGGAATTGTCCCTAGGCAACTGACTATATTACTAGATCGGTAATCACTATTGCAATTCTATTTGAGGGAGAGGCATAAGCTAACATACTTTCTCTACTTGGATCATATGCACTTATGATTGGAACTCTAGCAAGCATCCACAACTACTAAAGATTCATTAAGGTAAAACCCAACCATAGCATTAAAGTATCAAGTCCCTTTATCCCATACATGCAAACAACCTACTTACTCGGTCTCAGGCTTCTATCACCACGCCACCCACCATAAGCAAATCATAAACATATTGCAAACCCTACAGCTGAATCCCTCACGCTATGCCGACACGGAGGGCACAATAGGACAACACCAATAATAAAATATACAATTCAAACCAATCATAGCAATTCATCAATCACCGATAGGACAACAAAAATCTACTCAGACATCATAGGATGGCAACACATCATCGGAAAATAATATGAAGCATAAAGCACCATGTTCAAGTAGAGGGTACAGCGGGTTGCGGAGAGTGGACCGCTGAATATAGAAGGGAAGGTGATGGAGATGTTGGTGAAGATGACGGCGGTGTTGGTGAAGATCATGGGTGATGATGATGGCCCCGGCAGCGCCCGGCGCCACTCGAAGCAAGGGGAGAGAGCCCCTTCTTCTTCTTCTTCTTCCTTGACCTCCTCCCTAGATGGGAGAAGGGTTTCCCCTCTGTCCTTGGCTCCCATGTCTTGGGAGGGGCGAGAGCCCTCCGAGATTGGATCTATCTCTCTGCTTCTGCGTTCTCTCGGCTCTGTTTCACCGCTTCGTGTATATATGGAGATCCGTAACTCGATTGCCCTGAAACCTTCGCCGTGATTTTTTTCCAATATTAGCTTTCTTGCGGCAAAAGAAGAGCGGCAACCGCTTACGGTGGGCTCACGAGGTAGGGGGCGCGCCCCTACCTCGTGACCACCTCGCACCGCCTCGCGTGGATTTTTCTTCCGAATTTTCCATATTTTCCAAAATAAGCTCCATCCGTTTTATCCCGTTTGGACTCGCTTGATATGGATATTCTGCGAAACATAAAACATGCAATGTGATGTGAACTGCACTCGGCAATCGGATCAATATGTTAGTCCCAAAATAATATAAAAACTTTCCAAAAAGTATATGAAAGTGAATAATATTGGCATGGAACAATCAAAAATTATAGATACGACGGAGACGTATCACGGCCCTTGCCCTGGCCGCCTCCTCTCTCTTCCACCAAGGCCCATTAATTTCCCGGGGGGTTCCCGTATCTCCCGGTACTCCGGTAAAATCCCGATTTCACCCGAAACACTTCCGATATCCAAACATAGGCTTCCAATATATTGATGACCCACAAGTATAGGGGATCTATCGTAGTCCTTTTGATAAGTAAGAGTGTCGAACCCAACGAGGAGCATAAGGAAATGATAAGCGGTTTTCAGCAAGGTATCCTCTGCAAGTACTGAAATAAGTGGTAACGGATAGTTTTGTGATAAGGTAAATTGCAACGAGCAACAAGTAACAAAAGTAAACACGGTGCAGCAAGGTGGCCCAATCCTTTTTGTAGCAAAGGACAAGCCGGAACAAACTCTTATAATAGGAAAAGCGCTCCCGAGGACACATGGGATTATCGTCAAGCTAGTTTTTATCACGTTCATATGATTCGCGTTCGTACTTTGATAATTTGATATGTGGTGGACGGTGCTTGGGTGCTGTTCTTACTTGAACAAGCATCCCACTTATGATTAACCTCTATTGCAAGCATCCGCAACTACAACAAAAGTATTAAGGTAAACCTAACCATAGCATGAAACATATGGATCCAAATCAGCCCCTTACGAAGCAACGCATAAACTAGGGTTTAAGCTTCTGTCACTCTAGCAACCCATCATCTACTTATTATTTCCCAATGCCTTCCTCTAGGCCCAAATAATGGTGAAGTGTTATGTAGTCGACGTTCACATAACACCACTAGAGGCTAGACAACATACATCTCATCAAAATATCGAATGAATACCAAATTCACATGACTACTAATAGCAAGACTTCTCTCGTGTCCTCAGGAACAAACGTAACTACTCACAAAGCATATTCATGTTCATAATCAGAGGGGTAATAATATGCATAAAGGATCTGAACATATGATCTTCCACCAAATAAACCAACTAGCATCAACTACAAGGAGTAATCAACACTACTAGCAACCTACTAGCACCAATCCCGGACTTGGAGACAAGAATTGGATACAAGAGATGAACTAGGGTTTGGAGATGAGATGGTGCTGGTGAAGATGTTGATGGAGATTGCCCTCTCCCGATGAGAGGAGCGTTGGTGATGATGATGACGATGATTTCCCCCTCCCGGAGGGAAGTGTCCCCGACAGAACAGCTCCGCCGGAGCCCTAGATTGGTTCCGCCAAGGTTCCGCCTCGTGGCGGCGGAGTCTCGTCCCGAAAGGTTGTCTCTGATTTTTTTCTCATCGAAGGACTTCATATAGGAGAAGATGGGCATTAGAGAGCCACCAGGGGGCCCATGAGGTAGGGGGCGCGCCCCAGGGGGGGGGGGAGCCCCCACCCTCATGAGCAGGGTGTGGGCCCCCTGGCCTTCATCTTTGGCGACGATTTTTCTTTATTTATTTTAAGACATTCCGTGGAGTTTCAGGACTTTTGGAGTTGCACAGAATAGGTCTCCAATATTTGCTCCTTTTCCAAATTTCAATTCCAACTGCCGCATTCTCCTCTTCATGTAAATCTTGTAAAATAAGAGAGAATAGCCATAAGTATTGTGACATAACGTGAAATAACAGCCCATAATGCGATAAATATCGATATAAAAGCATGATGCAAAATGGACGTATCAACTCCCCCAAGCTTAGACCTCGCTTGTCCTCAAGCGAAAAGCCGATACCAATAAATATGTCCTCATGTTTATAGGTAGAGGCGTCGATAAAAATAAAATACGGACATGAAGGCATCATGATTATTCTCATAACAATAACATATATAGATTTGTCATATGATTACTTATGTTCAAGTGATGATCTTTTCACAATGCAAAAGTATGAATCAGAAACCTTATTGGGCACCAACAAATTATAACCCCAGTCATTGAAGCAATTGCAATTTATCATAACATCGGAAAGAGTCTATGTCAGAGCTTAAAAACAAGTTCACATACTCAACTATCACTTAGTCCTTCATAATTTCTAGCACTCACGCAATACTTGTGGTTACGAAGTTTTAATCGGACACAGAGAAAGATAGGGGCTTATAATTTTGCCCCACAACCTTTTACCTCAAGGGTAATGTCAACAATAACAATTCATGCTCCCCTACATCCAATTGGATATATATATCATGTTGTTTCCAACATGCTGGGCTTGCCAAAGGATAAAATGAAAAAGGAAAGGTGAAGATCACCGTGAGTCTTGCATAAGGTAGAAGATAATAATAAAAGATAAGCCCTTCGCAGAGGGAAGCAGAGGTTGCCATGCGCTTTTATAGTTGGATGCACAAAATCTTAATGCAAAAGAACGTCACTTTATATTGCCCCTTGTATGTGGAACTTTATTATGCAGTCCGTCACTTTTATTACTTCCACAACAAGTTCGTACAAAGCTTATTTCTCTGCACTAATAAGTCATGCATATTTAGAGAGCAATTTTTATTGCTTGCACCGATGAAAACTTACTTGAAGGATCTTACTCAATCCATAGGTAGATATGGTGGACTCTCATGGCTAAACTGGTTTAAGGGTATTTCGAAGCACAAGTAGTATCTCTACTTAGTGCTGAGAATTTGGCTAGCATGAGGGGGAAAGGCAAGCTCAACATATTAGAGGATCCATGACAACATACTTTATCTCAGATACAAGAAAACATAACTCATTATGTTGTCTTCCTTGTCCAACATCAACTCTTTAGCATGTCATATTTTAATGAGTGCTCCCAATTATAAAAGATGTCAATTATAATATATCTATATGTGAAACCTCTCTCTCCTTATTACTTCCTATTAATTGCAACGATGACCAGAGCCATATTTGCCAACTCCCAACAACTTTTAATCATCATACCCTTTCTATGTGAAGTCATTACTTTCAATAAGATCAATATGAACTCTTTGTTTCTTTTTATTCTTTTCTTTTATTCACCCAAGATCATGGCAAAGTAATCAAGCCCTTGACTTGAAACTAATCTTTATTATATATAGCTCACGGACTCGATTACATAGAGGGATCATAAAGCAAAACTCAAAACTAGATCATGCCATGACTTTTATTCTACTAAATCAAGATACTACTAATAGGATCGAACTAAGAAAAACGGTAAAGGTAGGAGTTGTGATGGTGATACGATACCGGGGCACCTCCCCCAAGCTTGGCAGTTGCCAAGGGGAGTGCCCATACCCATGTGATTATATCTCCTTCTTGGTCGGTGAAGGTGGAGGTGTTGGATAGACTCACATCAAGCGTAAGAGGTCCTCCAACTTGTGGATAATGTCCTTGAGTGCAACAATATGCTCCTTCAACAAAATATTTTCACTTGTGAGATACTTGTTCGATTTCTGTTGTGGTGAGAAAGTTGTGATCAAGTTGGAGGGTGTCTTCTGCTGCCGGAGCTTGGTCCTCCGTGGCCTCCTTGATCCTTTCATCCTTGTTGATCTCCATGGGTTCTTCCCTCTTCAGCTATATCTTCATTATGAAGGAAATATGCCCTAGAGGCAATAATAAAGTTATTATTTATTTCCTTATACCATGATAAATGTTTATTATTCATGCTAGAATTGTATTAACCGGAAACATAATACATGTGTGAATATATAGACAAACAAGATGTCACTAGTATGCCTCTACTTGACTAGCTTGTTAATCAAAGATGGTTATGTTTCCTAACCATGAACAAAGAGTTGTTATTTGATTAACAAGGTCACATCATTAGTTGAATGATCTGATTGACATGACCCATTCCGTTAGCTTAACACTTGATCGCTTAGTATGTTAATGCTTTCTTCATGACCCATACATGTTCCTATAACTATGAGATTATGCAACTCCCGCTTACGGAGGAACACTTTGGTACTACCAAACGTCACAACGAATCGGGTGATTATAAAGGAGTACTACAGGTGTCTCCAAAGGTACTTGTTGGGTTGGCGATTTCGAGATTAGGTTTTGTCACTCCGATTGTCGGAGAGGTATCTCTGGCCTTCTCGGTAATACACATCACTTAAGCCTTGCAAGCATTACAACTAATGAGTTAGTTGTGAGATGATGTATTACGAACGAGTAAAGAGACTTACCGTAACGAGATTGAACTAGGTATTGATACCGACGATCGAATCTCGGGTAAGTAACATACCGATGACAAAGGGAATAACGATGTCGTTATGCGGTTTGACCGATAAAGATCTTCGAGAATATGTAGGAACCAATATGGGCATCCAGGTTCCGCTATTGGTTATTGACCGAGAATGGTTCTAGGTCATGTCTACATAGTTCTCGAACCCGTAGGGTCCGCATGCTTAACGCTTCGATGACAGCTCATTATGAGTTTATAAGTATTGATGCACCAAGGTTGTTCGAGTCCCGATGTGATCACGGACATGACGAGGAGTCTCAAATGGTCGAGACATAAAGATTGATATATTGGAAGCCTACATTTGGACATCGTAAGTGTTCCGAGTGAAATCGAATTTATCGGAGTACCGGAGGTTACCGAACCCCTGGAACTTCATGGGCCCATAGTGGGCCTTGGAGGAAAGGAGAAAGGGCAGCCCTAGGTGGCGCGCGCTTCTTCCCTAGTCCTATTAGGACTAGGAAAGGTGGGCCGCCCCCTCTCTCTCTTTCCCTCCGAATCCTAATCCAACTAGGATTGAGGGGAATCCTACTCCCGGGAGTAGGACTCCTGGTGCGCCTCCCCTTGGGCCGCCACCTCCCCTTGGCTCCTTTATATACGGGGCAGGGGGGGCCCCATGACACACAAGTTGATCTACGGATCTTTCCTTAGCCGTGTGGTGCCCCTTCCACCATATTCCACTTCGGTCATATCGTCATGAGCTTAGGCGAAGCCCACGCCGGAGAAGTCATATCGTCATGAGCTTAGGCGAAGCCCTGCGCCGGTGGAGCATCAACATCGCCACCACGCCGTCGTCTCGACGGAACTCATCCCCGACACTTTGCTGGATCGAGTCCGGGATCGCCATCGAGCTGAACGTGTGCGTAACTCGGAGGTGCCGTGACGCTCGGTGCTTGGATCGGTCGGATCGTGAAGACGCATTTACTACATCAACCGCGTTGTTATAACGCTTCCGCTTTCGGTCACGAGGGTACGTGGACGGACACTCTCCCTCTCGTTGCTATGCCATCACCATGGTCTTGCGTGATCGTAGGAATTTTTTGAAATTACTACGCTCCCCAACAATGGCATCCGAGCCTGGTTTTATGCGTTGATGTCATGTGCACGAGTAGAACACAAGTGAGTTGTGGACGATACAAGTCATACTGCCTACCAGCATGTCATACTTTGGTTCAGCGGTATTGTGAGATGAAGCGCCCGGACCGACATTACGCCAGACGCTTACGCGAGACTGGTTTCACCGCCCGAGCACTCGTTGCTTAAAGGTGACCGGCGGTGTCTCTCTCTCTCACTTTAGTTGAATCGAGTGTGGCTACGCCCGGTCCTTGAGAAGGTTAAACGGAGTCTATTTGACGAAGTATCGCTGTGGTTTTGATGCGAGGTAAGAACGGTTCTTGCTCAGCCCGTAGCAGCCACGTAAAACTTGCAACAACAAAGTAGAGGACGCCTAACTTGTTTTTGCAGGGCATGTTGTGATGTGATATGGTCAAGACGTGATGCTATATTTTATTGTATGAGATGATCATGTTTTGTAACCGAAGTTATCGGCAATCGGCAGGAGCCATATGGTTGTCGCTTATTGTATGAAATGCAATGCCATGTAATTGCTTTACTTTATCACTAAGGAGTAGCGATAGTCGAGAAGCAATAGTTGGCGAGACGACAACGATGCTACGATGGAGATCAAGGTGTCGCGCGGTGACGATGGTGATCATGACGTTGCTTCGGCGATGGAGATCACAAGCACAAGATGATGATGACCATATCATATCACTTATATTGATTGCATGTGATGTTTATCCTTTATGCATCTTATCTTGCTTTGATTGACGGTAGCATTATAAGATGATCTCTCACCAAAATTATCAAGAAGTGTTCTCCCGAGTATGCACCGCTGCGAAAGTTCTTCGTCTTGAGACACCACGTGATGATCGGGTGTGATAGGCTCTACGCTCAAATACAACGGTGCAAAACAGTTGCGCACGCGAATACTCAAGTTAAACTTGACGAGCCTAGCATATAACAGATATGGCCTCGAACACGAGACCGAAAGGTCGAGCGTGAATCATATAGTAGATATGATCAACATAGTGATGTTCACCATTGAAACTACTCCATCTCACGTGATGATCGGACATGGTTTAGTTGATTTGGATCACGTAATCACTTAGATGACTAGAGAGATGTCTGCCTAAGTGGGAGGTTTTAATATGATTAGTTAAACTTAAATTTATCATGAACTTAGTACCGATAGTATTTTGCTTGTCTATGTTTATTGTAGATAGATGGCTCGTCTGTTGTTCCGTTGAATTTTAATGCGTTCCTTGAGAAAGCAAAGTTGAAAGATGATGGTAGCAATTACACGGACTGGGTCCGTAACTTGAGGATTATCCTCATTGCTGCACGTAAAAATTACGCCCCGAAGCACCGCTGGGTGACAGGCCTCTGCTGAGATGCCGAGCCGGAAGTTATGAACGTCCGCAAAGCAAAGCGATGACTACTCAATAGTTCAGCAGCCATGCTTTACGGCTTAGAACCGGTCTTCAACGACGTTTTGAACGTCATGGAGCATATGAGATGTTCCAGAGTTGAAGTTAATATTTCAAGCAAATGCCCGGATTGAGAGATATGAAGCCTCCAATAAGTTCTATAGCTGCAAGATGGAGGAGAATAGTTCATCGGTGAGCACATACTCAAAATGTCCGGGTATAACAATCACTTAATTCAGCTGGGAGTTAATCTTCCGGATGATAGTGTCATTGATGAATTCTCCAATCACGCCACCAAGCTACAAGAGCTTCGTGATGAACTATAATATGCAAGGGATGACTAAGACAATTCTGAGCTCTTCGCAATGCTAAAAGCAGCGGAGGTAGAAATCAAGAAAGAGCATCAAGTGTTGATGGTCAACAAGACCACTAGTTTCAAGAAAAGGGCAAAGGGAGAAGAAGGAAACTTCAAAAGAACAGCAAGCAAGTTGCTGCTCAGAGAAGAAACCCAAGTCTGGACCTAAGCCTGAAACTCGAGTGTTTTTACCGCAAGCAAACCGACACCGAAGCGGAACTGCCCCAAGTATTTGGCGGATAAGAAGGATGGCAAGGTGATCAAAGGTATATGTGATATACATGTTATTGATGTGTACCTTACTAATACTCGCAGAGTACTGGTATTTGATACTGGTTCTTGCTAATATTTGCAACTCAAACAGAACTACGGATTGCGAAGATTGGCTAAGGACGAGGTGACGATCGCGCGTTGGAAATGGTTCCAAAGTCGATGTGATCGCGGTCGGCACGCTACCTCTACATCTACCTTCGGGATTAGTTTTAGACCTAAATAATTGTTATTTGGTGCCGCGTTGAGCATGAACATTATATCTGGATCTTGTTTAATGCGAGACGGTTATTCATTTAAATCAGAGAATAATGGTTGTTCTATTTATATGAGTAATATCTTTTATGGTCATGCACCCTTGAAGAATGGTCTATTCTTGTTGAATCTCGACAGTAGTGATACACATATTCATAATGTTGAAGCCAAAAGATGCAGAGTTGATAATGATAGTGCAACTTATTTGTGGCACTCGCCGCTTAGGTCATATCGATGTAAAACGCATGAAGAAACTCCATACCGATGGGCTTCGAATCACTTGATTATGAATCACTTGGTACTTGCGTAACCGTGCCTCATGGGCAAGATGACCAAAACGCCGTTCTCCGAACTATGGAGCGAGCAACTGATTTATTGGAAATCATACATACCGATGTTTGTGGTCCAATGAATGTTGAGGCACGCAAGCGGTATCGTTATTTTCTCACCTTCACAGATGATTTGAGCAGATATGGGTATATCTACTTAATGAAACACAAATCTGAAACATTTGAAAAGTTCAAAGAATTTCAGAGTGAAGTGGAAAATCATCGTAACAAGAAAATAAAGTTTCTACGATCTGATCGTGGAGGAGAATATTTGAGTTACGAGTTTGGTTTACATTTGAAACAATGTGGAATAGTTTAGCAACTCACGCCACCCGAACACCACAGAGAAATGGTGTGTCCGAACGTCAGAATCGTACTTTACTAGATATGGTGCGATCTATGATGTCTATTTCCGATTTACCGCTATCGCTTTGGGGTTATGCTTTAGAGACGGCCGCATTCACGTTAAATAGGACACCGTCAAAATCCATTGAGACGACGCCTTATGAACTGTGGTTTGGCAAGAAACCAAAGTTGTCGTTTCTTAAAGTTTGGGGCTGCGATGCTTATGTAAAGAAACTTCAACCGATAAGCTCGAACCCAAATCGAAAAATGTGTCTTCATAGGATACCCAAAGGAGATCATGGGTACACCTTCTATCACAGATCTGAAGGCAAGATTTTCGTTGCTAAATTCGGATCCTTTCTAGAGAAGGAGTTTCTCTCGAAAGAAGTGAGTGGGAGGAAAGTAGAACTTGATGAGATAATCAGATCTGCTCCCTTATTGGAAAGTAGTTCATCACAAGAAATGGTTCCTGTGACAACTACACCAATTAGTGAAGAAACTAATGATGATGATCATGAAGCTTCAGATCAAGTTACTACTGAACCTCGTAGGTCAACTAGAGTAAAATACGCACCAGAGTGGTACGGTAATCCTATTCTGGAAGTCATGTTACTTGACCATGGCGAACCTACAAGCTATGAAGAAGCGATGGTGAGCCCAGATTCCGCAAAATGGCTGGAAGCCATGAAATCTGAGATGGGATCCATGTATGAGAACAAAGTATGGACTTTGGTTGACTTGCCCGATGATCGGCAAGCCATTGAAAATAAATGGATCTTTAAGAAGAAGACTGACGCTGATGGTAATATAACTGTCTGCAAAGCTCGACTTGTTGCGAAAGGTTTTCGACAAGTTCAAGGGGTTGACTACGATGAGACTTTCTCACCCGTAGCGATGCTTAAGTCTGTCCGAATCATGTTAGCAATTGCCGCATTTTATAATTATGAAATTTGGCAAATGGATGTAAAAACTGCATTCTTGAATGGATTTCTAGAAGAAGAGTTGTATATGATGCAACCAGAAGGTTTTGTCGATCCAAAGGGTACTAACAAAGTGTGCAAGCTCCAATGATCAATTTATGGTCCGTGCAAGCCTCTCGAGTTGGAATAAACGCTTTGATAGTGTGATCAAAGCATATGGGTTCATACTGCACTTTTGGAGAAGCCTCAGATTTACAAGAAAGTGAGTGGGAGCTCAGAGCATTTCTAATATTATATGTGGACGACATATTATTGATTGGAAATGATATAGAATTTCTGGATAGCATAAAAGGATACTTGAATAAAAGTTTTCAATGAAAGACCTCGTGAAGCTGCTTATATATTGGGCATCAAGATCTATAGAGATAGATCAAGACGCTTAATTGACTTTCACAAAGCACATACCTTGATAAAGTTTTGAAAAAGTTCAAAATGGATCGTGCAAAGAAAGGTTTTTACCCATTACAAGGTGTAAGATTGAGTCGACTCAATGCCCGACCACAGCAGAAGATAGAGAGAAATGAAAGATGTTCCTATGCTTCAGCCATAGGCTCTATCATGTATGCAATGCTGTGTACCAGACTGACGATGCTTAGCTGTAAGCTTGGCAGAAGGTACCAAAGTAATCCAGAGTGGATCATCGGACAGCGGTCAAGAACATCCTGAAATACCGAAAAGGACTAAGGATATGTTTCTCAGATATGGAGGTGACAAAGAGCTAGTCGTAAATGGTTACGCCGATGTAAGCTTTGACACCGATCCGGACGATTCTAAATCGCAAACCGGATACGTGTTTTTATTAAACGGTGGAGCTGTCGGTTGGTGCAGTTCTAAACAAAGCGTCGTGGCGGGATCTACATGTGAAGCGGAGTACATAGCTGCTTGAAGCAGCAAATGAAGGAGTCTGGATGAAAGAGTTCATTTCGATCTAGGTGTCATACCTAGTGCATCGGGACCGATGAAGATCTTCTGTGACAATATTGGTGCAATTGCCTTGGCAAAGGAATCCAGATTTCACAAGAGGACCAAGCATATCAAGAGACGCTTCAATTCCATTCGGACCAAGTCCAAGTGGGAGACATAGAGATTTGCAAAATACATACGGATCTGAATGTTGCGACCCATTGACTAAGCCTCTTCCACGAGCAAAACATGATCAGCACCAAGACTCCATGGGTGTTAGGATCATTACTTTGTAATCTAGATTATTGACTCTAGTGCAAGTGGGAGATCAAGGAAATATGCCCTAGAGGCAATAATAAAGTTATTATTTATTTCCTTATACCATGATAAATGTTTATTATTCATGCTAGAATTGTATTAACCGGAAACATAATACATGTGTGAATATATAGACAAACAAGATGTCACTAGTATGCCTCTACTTGACTAGCTTGTTAATCAAAGATGGTTATGTTTCCTAACCATGAACAAAGAGTTGTTATTTGATTAACAAGGTCACATCATTAGTTGAATGATCTGATTGACATGACCCATTCCGTTAGCTTAACACTTGATCGCTTAGTATGTTAATGCTTTCTTCATGACCCATACATGTTCCTATAACTATGAGATTATGCAACTCCGTGCTTACGGAGGAACACTTTGGTACTACCAAACGTCACAACGAATCGGGTGATTATAAAGGAGTACTACAGGTGTCTCCAAAGGTACTTGTTGGGTTGGCGATTTGAGATTAGGTTTTGTCATCCGATTGTCGGAGAGGTATCTCGAGCCTTCTCGGTAATACACATCACTTAAGCCTTGCAAGCATTACAACTAATGAGTTAGTTGTGAGATGATGTATTACGGAACGAGTAAAGAGACTTACGGTAACGAGATTGAACTAGGTATTGGATACCGACGATCGAATCTCGGGTAAGTAACATACCGATGACAAAGGGAACAACGATGTCGTTATGCGGTTTGACCGATAAAGATCTTCATAGAATATGTAGGAACCAATATGGGCATCCAGGTTCCGCTATTGGTTATTGACCGAGAATGGTTCTAGGTCATGTCTATATAGTTCTCGAACCCGTAGGGTCCGCACGCTTAACGCTTCGATGACAGTTCATTATGAGTTTATAAGTATTGATGCACCAAGGTTGTTCGAGTCCCGGATGTGATCACGGACATGACGAGGAGTCTCGAAATGGTCGAGACATAAAGATTGATATATTGGAAGCCTACATTTGGACATCGGAAGTGTTCCGAGTGAAATCGGGAATTTACCGGAGTACCGGGAGGTTACCGGAACCCCCCGGGAACTTCATGGGCCCATAGTGGGCCTTGGAGGAAAGGAGAAAGGGCAGCCCTAGGTGGCCGCGCGCCCCCCCTTCCCCTAGTCCTATTAGGACTAGGAAAGGTGGGCCGGCCCCCCTCTCTCTCTTTCCCCCTCCGGAATCCTAATCCAACTAGGATTGGAGGGGGAATCCTACTCCCGGAGGGAGTAGGACTCCTTGTCGCCTCCCCTTGGGCCGCCACCTCCCCTTGGCTCCTTTATATACGGGGCAGGGGCACCCCATGACACACAAGTTGATCTACGGATCTTTCCTTAGCCGTGTCGGTGCCCCTTCCACCATATTCCACTTCGGTCATATCGTCATGAGCTTAGGCGAAGCCCTCACGCGGAGAAGTCATATCGTCATGAGCTTAGGCGAAGCCCTGCGTCGGTGGAGCATCAACATCGCCACCACGCCGTCGTCGACGGAACTCATCCCCGACACTTTGCTGGATCGAGTCCGGGATCGCCATCGAGCTGAACGTGTGCGTAACTCGGAGGTGCCGTCGCTCGGTGCTTGGATCGGTCGGATCGTGAAGACGTCGACTACATCAACCGCGTTGTTATAACGCTTCCGCTTTCGGTCTACGAGGGTACGTGGATGGACACTCTCCCCTCTCGTTGCTATGCCATCACCATGGTCTTGCGTGATCGTAGGAATTTTTTTGAAATTACTACGTTCCCCAACACATTAGCCAAGCATCTTTGTCACCATTGTCGGAGGAGGGGGACGACATGATGCCTGGCCTTGACAACCCTGACAGAAAACAGCTCGAAACAAGAACAGGAGATATTTGCGTGATACAGGAGTCAAAACCTTCGGGAGAATATATAATGAATTTTTACCGACCAAAATACATATCGTGCAAGAAAACGGAGTCCGGAGGGCACACGAGGTGCTCACGAGGTAGGGGGCGCACCCAGGGGGGTAGGGCGCGCCCTCCACCCTCGTGAAGGCCTCGTGTCCTTCTCGGACTTCCACTTATTTTTCTATTTTTCTAAATATTCCAAAACGGAGAAATAGTGCCTTAAAATTGTTTTGGAGTCGGTTTACTTACCGTACCACATACCTATTCCTTTTCGGAGTCTGAAACGGTCTGGAAAGTGTCCCTTATGTATTCCTCCGGGGTTACGGGTTCAATAATATTGGTTTCAACATTTATGGGATTACCTGAGATGTAATGTTTGATTCTTTGACCGTTTACCACCTTCGGATTTGTGCCTTCGAAGTTGTTGATTTTTATGGCACCGGAATGATAGACCTCCTCGATAACGTAGGGACCTTCCCATTTAGAGAGAAGTTTTCCTGCAAAAAATCTTAAACGATAGTTGTATAGTAATACATAATCACCTACATTAAACTCACGCTTTTGTATCCTTTTGTCATGCCATCTTTAAACTTTTTCTTTAAATAACTTGGCATTTTCATATGCTTGGGTTCTCCATTCATCAAGTGAGCTAATGTCAAATAACCTCTTCTCACCGGCAAGTTTGAAATCATAGTTGATCTCTTTAATAGCCCAATATGCCTTATGTAGTTCGAGAGGTAAGTGACATGCTTTTCCATAAACCATTTTATACGGAGACATACCCATAGGATTCTTATATGCAGTTCTATAGGCCCATAATGCATCATCAAGTTTCTTGGACCAATTCTTTCTAGACCTATTAACAGTCTTTTGCAAAATTAATTTGAGCTCTCTATTACTCAATTCTACTTGACCACTAGACTGTGGGTGATAAGGAGATGCAATTCTATGATTAACGTCATATTTAGCAAGCATTTTACGGAAAGCACCATGAATAAAGTGTGAACCACCATCAGTCATTAAATATCTAGGGACTCCAAACCTTGGAAAAATAACTTCCTTAAGCATTTTAATAGAAGTGTTATGATCAACACTACTAGTTGGAATAGCTTCTACCCACTTAGTAACGTAATCAACAGCAACTAAAGTATGTGTATATCCATTAGAGGCAGGAAAAGGTCCCATATAATCAAAGCCCCAAACATCAAATGGTTCAATAACAAGTGAATAATTCATAGGCATTTCTTGACTTCTACTAATATTACCAATTCTTTGACATTCATCACAAGACAAAACAAACTTACGGGCATCCTTGAAGAGAGTAGGCCAATAAAAACCAGATTGCAATACCTTATGTGCAGTTCTATCTCCAGCGTGGTGTCCTCCACAAGCTTCGGAGTGACACTTGCGTAGGATCTGTTCCTATTCATGCTCAGGTACACAACTTCTAATAACACCATCTACTCCTTTATAAAGATGTGGATCATCCCAAAAGTAATGTCTCAAATCATAAAAGAACTTTTTCTTTTGTTGGTATGTGAAGCTAGGTGGTATAAATTTAGCAACAATATAATTAGCATAATCAGCATACCATGGAGTGCTACAAGAAGTGCTTATGACATTTAATTGTTCATCAGAAAAGCTATCATCAATAGGCAGTGGGTCATCAAGAACATTCTCTAACCTAGATAAGTTATCTGCAACGGGGTCCTCAGCTCCTTTTCTATCAACAATATGCAAATCAAATTCTTGCAGCAAGAGAACCCATCTAATAAGTCCAGGTTTAGCATCTTTATTTTCCATAAGATATTTAATAGCAACATGATCGGTGTGAATAGTTACTTTAGAATCAACAATATAGGGTCTGAATTTATCGCAAGCAAATACAACTGCTAAAAGTTCCTTTTTGGTAGTAGCATAATTTCTTTGAGCATTGTCTAGAGTCTTACTAGAATAATGGATAACATTTAACTTCTTATCAACTCTTTGCCCTAGAACAGCACCTACAACATAATCACTAGCATCACACATAATTTCAAAGGGTAAATTCCAATCGGTGGTGAACAACAAAAGCGAGACTAATGCTTTCTTAAGTATTTCAAATTCTTCTACACAATCATCATCAAAGACAAATGGTACATCTTTTGTAATAAATTAGTCGAAGTCGAGAAATTTTTAGAAGTCCTTAATGAACCTCCTATAAAACCCGGCGTGACCAAGGAAACTTCTTATACCTTTGATGTCCTTGGGACATGGCATCTTTTCAATAGCATCAACCTTGGCTTTATCAACTTCAATACCTCTTTCAGAAACTTTGTGCCCCAAGACAATATCTTCATTAACCATAAAGTGGCACTTTTCCCAATTCAAGACAAGATTAGCTTCTTCACATCTCTGCAAAACTCGATCAAGATTGCTCAAGCAATCATCAAAAGAGGATCCATAGACTGAAAAGTCGTCCATGAAAACCTCACAAATCTTTTCACAAAAATCAGAGAATATAGCCATCATGCAGCTTTGAAAGGTAGCAGGTGCATTACATAAACCAAAAGGCATACGTCTATAAGCAAAAGTACCAAAAGGGCATGTAAAAGTAGTCTTTGATTGATCTTTAGCCGACACAGGTATTTGAGAGAAACCAGAATAACCATCTAGAAAGCAATAATGTGTATCTTTGCATAATCTTTCTAGCATTTGATCAATAAAAGGTAAGGGTAATGATCTTTCTTAGTAGCTTTATTTAATTTGCGAAATCAATTACCATCCTATAACCTGTGATAATTCTTTGCGGAATCAATTCATCTTTATCATTAGGGACAACAGTAATACCTCCTTCTTAGGGACACAATGGACAGGACTTACCCACGACTATCGAAGAACGGGATAAATTATACCTGCCTCCAGAAGCTTGAGTATTTCTTTTCTTACCACTTCTTTCATTTTAGGATTCAAACGTCGTTGAGGATCATGAACTGGTTTGGCATCCGCTTCCAAATTTATTTTATGCTTACATAGAGTGGGACTAATGCCCTTAAGATCATCAAGAGTATATCCAATAGCGGCACGGTGCTTTTTCGAGTTTTCAATAATCTTTCTTCTTCATGCTCAAAGGTTAGCACTAATAATAACAGGATATATTTTCTTTTCATCAAGATAAGCATATTTAAGATTATCAGGCAAGGGTTTAAGCTCAAACACGGGATCACCCTTGGGTGGAGGAGGATCCCCTAGGATTTCAACATGCAAATTATGTTGCAGAATAGGTTCCTGTTTAAAGAATACTTCATCTATTTCCCTTCTTTCATTCATGAACATCTCATTTTCATGGTCTAGCAAATAGTGTTCCAAAGGATCACTAGGAGGTACGACAATAGAAGCAAGACCAATAATTTCATCCTTACTAGGCAATTCTTCCTCATGATGTTGTTTACTAAATTTAGAGAAATTAAACTCATGAACCATATATCCAAGCCAATAGTAACAACATTCTTTTCGCAATCTATCCTAGCATTAACAGTGTTCAAGAAGGGTCTACCAAATATAATGGGACAAAAGCTATCTTGTGGAGAACCAAGAACAAGAAAATCAGCAGGATATTTAGTTTTCCCACACAAGACTTCAACATCTCTAACAATTCCCACTGGTGAAATAATATCTCTATTGGCAAGCTTAATTGTGACATCAATTTCTTCTAACTCAATAGGTGCAATATCATGCATAATTTCTTTGTATAATTCAATGGGTATTGCACTAGCACTAGCGCCCATATCACATAAGCCATGATAACAATGATCTCCTATTTTAACAGAAATAACAGGCACGCCTACCACAAGTCTATGTTTATCTTTAGCACAAGGTTTAGCAATTCTAGCAGTTTCACCACGAATTGAATAACATGCCTATCAATATTATCGATACAAGGATCTTTAACAATAGCAATATTAGGTTCTACTTTAACTTGCTCAGAGGTGTATAAGTTCTAATATTGCTTTTACGAACAACAGTTGAAGTTTTAGCGTGATCCTTTACTCTAACAGGGAAAGGTGGTTTCTCAACATAAGAGGTAGGAACAATAGGATCATTATAAGTGACAGTCTTTTCTTCAACTTTAATAGGTGCAGCTACTTTTACTTCTATGGGAGGATGATATTTAAACCACTTCTCCTTAGGGAGATCAACATAAGTAGCAAAAGATTCACAGAAAGAAGCTACTATCTCAGAGTCAAGTCCATATTTACTGCTAAACTTACGGAAAATATCGGTATCCATAAAAGATTTAACACAATCAAACTTAGGTGTCATACCTGACTCCTTACCTTCGTCAAGGTCCCAATCTTCAGAGTTGCGTTTAATTCTATCTAATAAATTCCATCTGAATTCAATAGTCTTCATCATAAAAGAGCCAACACAAGAGGTATCGAGCATGGTGCGATTGTTATCAGAAAGCCGAGCATAAAAATTCTGAAGAATTGTCACTTTTGAGAGCTCATGATTGGGGCATGAATATAACATTGATTTAAGCCTCCCCCAAGCTTGAGCGATGCTTTCTCCTTCGCGAGGCCAAAATTTATATATATAATTGCGATCACGATGAACAAGATGCATAGGGTAATACTTTTGATGAAATTCCAATTTCATTCTTTTATAGTTCCATGATCTCGTATCATCACATAGCCTATACCATGTCAATGAGTCTTCCTTCAAAGATAAAGGGAAGACCTTCTTCTTAACAACATCATCGGGTATACCTGCAAGCTTAAATAATCCACAAACTTCATCCACATAGAATAGATGTTCATCGGGATGCTTTGTTCCATCTCCTATAAAAGTATTAGCCAGCAGTTTTTCCATCATACCCGAAGGAACTTCAAAAGGAGTTTCATTTTCAATAGGTTCAGTAGGTTGAGGAGCAACTCTTTGTTTCATCGGACGGGTGAAGATACCCGAACAAGCCCCTCGAGAATTACTTTCCATAGTAACAAGTGACGAAAATTTCAGCACACTATATAAATTTTTCCTTACCAAATTCCACTTACCAAAGGCGCTACACACCCCGGTAACGGCGCCAGAAAAGAGTCTTGATGACCCACAAGTATAGGGGATCTATCGTAGTCCTTTCGATAAGTAAGAGTGTCGAACCCAACGAGGAGCAGAAGGAAATGATAAGCGGTTTTCAACAAGGTATTCTCTGCAAGTACTGAAATAAGTGGTAACAGATAGTTTTGTGATAAGGTAAATTGTAACGAGCAACAAGTAACAAAAGTAAACACGGTGCAGCAAGGACAAGCCGGAACAAACTCTTATAATAGGAAAAGCGCTCCCGAGGACACATGGGATTATCGTCAAGCTAGTTTTCATCACGTTCATATGATTCGCGTTCGGTACTTTGATAATTTGATATGTGGGTGGACCGGTGCTTGGGTGCTGTTCTTACTTGAACAAGCATCCCACTTATGATTAACCTCTATTGCAAGCATCCGCAACTAAAACAAAAGTATTAAGGTAAACCTAACCATAGCATGAAACATATGGATCCAAATCAGCCCTTACGAAACAACGATAAACTAGGGTTTAAGCTTCATCACTCTAGCAACCCATCATCTACTTATTATTTCCCAATGCCTTCCTCTAGGCCCAAATAATGGTGAAGTGTTATGTAGTCGGCGTTCACATAACACCACTAGAGGCTAGACAACATACATCTCATCAAAATATCGAATCTAATACCAAATTCACATGACTACTAATAGCAAGACTTCTCCCTTGCCCTCAGAACAAACGTAACTACTCACAAAGCATATTCATGTTCATAATCAGAGGGTAATAATATGCATAAAGGATCTGAACATATGATCTTCCACCAAATAAACCAACTAGGATCAACTACAAGGAGTAATCAACACTACTAGCAACCTACTAGCACCAATCCCGGACTTGGAGACAAGAATTGGATACAAGAGATGAACTAGGGTTTGGAGATGAGATAGTGCTTGGTGAAGATGTTGATGGAGATTGCCCTCTCCCGATGAGAGGAGCGTTGGTGATGATGATGGTGATGATTTCCCCCCGAAGGGAATTGTCCCCGCAGAACAGCTCATGGAGCCCTAGATTGGTTCCGCAAGGTTCCGCCTCGTGGCGTGAGTCTCGTCCCCAAAGGTTGCTTAATGTTTTTCTCATCGAAAGACTTCATATAGGAGAAGATGGGCGTCGGAGAGCCACCAGGGGCCCACGAGGTAGGGGCGCGCCCAGGGGGGCGCCCCACCTCGTGAGCAGGTGTGGGCCCCTGGCCTTCATCTTTGGTGACGATTTTCTTTATTTATTTTAAGACATTCCGTGGAGTTTCAGGAATTTTGGAGTTGCATGAATAGGTCTCAATATTTGCTCCTTTTCCAGCCCGAATTCCAGTGCCGCATTCTCCTCTTCATGTAAACCTTGTAAAATAAGAGAGAATAGCCATAAGTATTGTGACATAACGTGAAATAACAGCCCATAATGCGATAAATATCGATATAAAAGCATGATGCAAAATGGACGTATCATATATCAATGTTCATGTCTCGACCATTTCGAGACTCCTCGTCATGTCCGTGATCACATCCGGGACTCCGAACAACCTTCGGTACATCAAAACATATAAACTCATAATATAACTGTCGTCGAAATGTTAAGCGTGGGGACCCTACGGGTTCGAGAACTATGTAGACATGACCGAGACACATCTCCGGTCAATAACCAATAGCAGAACCTGGATGCTCATATTGGCCCCCACATATTCTACGAAGATCTTTATCGGTCTGACCGCATAACAACATACGTTGTTCCCTTTGTCATCGGTATGTTACTTGCCCGAGATTCGATCATCGGTATCTCAATACCTAGTTCAATCTCGTTACCGGCAAGTCTCTTTACTCGTTCCGTAATACATCATCCCGCAACTAACTCATTAGTTGCAAGGCTTAAGTGATGTGCATTACCGAGAGGGCCAAGAGATACCTCTCCGACAATCGGAGTGACAAATCCTAATCTCGAAATACGCCAACCCAACAAGTACGTTCGGAGACACCTGTAGAGCACCTTTATAATCACCCAGTTATGTTGTGACGTTTGGTAGCACACAAAGTGTTCCTCGGTAAACGGGAGTTGCATAATCTCATAGTCATAGGAACATGTATGAGTCATGAAGAAAGCAATAGCAACATACTAAACGATCGTGTGCTAAGCTAACGGAATGGGTCATGTCAATCACATCATTCTCCTAATGATGTGATCCCGTTAATCAAATGACAACTCATGTCTATGGTTAGGAAACATAACCATCTTTGATCAACGAGCTAGTCAAGTAGAGGCATACTAGTGACACTCTGTTTGTCTATGTATTCACACACGTATTATGTTTACGGTTAATACAATTCTAGCATGAATAATAAACATTTATCATGATATAAGGAAGTAAATAATAACTTTATTATTGCCTCTAGGGCATATTTCCTTCATCTCCCACTTGCACTAGAGTCAATAATCTAGATTACAACTGTAATGATTCTAACACCCATGGAGCCTTGGTGCTGATCATGTTTTGCTCGTGGAAGAGGCTTAGTCAACGGGTCTGCAACATTCAGATCCGTATGTATCTTGCAAATTTCTATGTCTCCCACCTGGACTAAATCCCGGATGGAATTGAAGCGTCTCTTGATGTGCTTGGTTCTCTTGTGAAATCTGGATTCCTTTGCCAAGGCAATTGCTCCAGTATTGTCACAAAAGATTTTCATTGGACCCGATGCACTAGGTATGATACCTAGATCGGATATGAACTCCTTCATCCAGACTCCTTCATTTGCTGCTTCTGAAGCAGCTATGTACTCCACTTCACACGTAGATCCCGCCACGACGCTTTGTTTAGAACTGCACCAACTGACATCTCCACCGTTCAATGTAAACACATATCCGGTTTGCGATTTAGAATCGTCCAGATCAGTGTCAAAGCTTGCATCAACGTAACCATTTACGATGAGCTCTTTGTCACCTCCAAAAACGAGAAACATATCCTTAGTCCTTTTCGTATTTCAGATGTTCTTGACCGCTGTCCGTGATCCACTCTGGATTACTTTGGTACCTCCTCGCTAGACTTATTGCAAGGCACACATCAGGTCTGGTACACAACATTGCATACATGATAGAGCCTATGGCTGAAGCATAGGGAACATCTTTCATTTTCTCTCTATCTTCTGCATTGGTCGGGCATTGAGTCTTAGTCAACTTCACACCTTGTAACACAAGCAAGAACCCTTTCTTTGCTTGATCCATTTTGAACTTCTTCAAAACTTTTGTCAAGGTATGTGCTTTGTGAAAGTCCAATTAAGCGTCTTGATCTATCTCTATAGATCTTAAAGCCCAATATATAAGCAGCTTCACCGATGTCTTTCATTGAAAAACTCTTATTCAAGTATCCCTTTATGCTATCCAGAAATTAATCATTTCCAATCAGCAATATGTCATCCACATATAATATCAGAAATGCTACAGAGCTCCCACTCACTTTCTTGTAAATACAGGCTTCTCCAAAAGTTTGTACAAAACCAAATGCTTTGATCACACTATCAAAGCGTTTATTCCAACTCCGAGAGGCTTGCACCAGTCCATAAATGGATCGCTGGAGCTTGCACACTTTGTTAGCTCCCTTTGGATCGACAAAACCTTCCGGTTGCATCATATACAACTCTTCTTCCAGAAATCCATTCAGGAATGCAGTTTTGTCATCCATCTGCCATATTTCATAATCATAAAATGCGGCAATTGCTAACATGATTCGGACAGACTTAAGCATCGCTACGAGTGAGAAGGTCTCGTCGTAGTCAATCCCTTGAACTTGTCGAAAACCTTTTGCAACAAGTCGAGCTTTGTAGACGGTAACATTACCGTCAGCGTCAGTCTTCTCCTTGAAGATCCATTTATTCTCAATTGCTTGCCAATCATCGGGCAAGTCAACCAAAGTCCACACTTTGTTCTCATACATGGATCCAATCTTAGATTTCATGGCCTCAAGCCACTTTGCGGAATCTGGGCTCACCATCGCTTCTTCATAGTTCGTAGGTTCATCATGGTCTAGTAACATGACTTCCAGAACAGGATTACCATACCACTCTGGTGCGGATCTTACTCTGGTTGACCTACGAGGTTCAGTAACAACTTGATCTGAAGTTCCATGATCATCATCATTAACTACCTCACTAATTGGTGTAGGTGTCACAGGAACAGATTTCTGTGATGAGCTACTTTCCAATAATGGAGCAGGTACAGTTACCTCATCAAGTTCTACTTTCCTTCCACTCACTTCTTTCGAGAGAAACTCCTTCTCTAGAAAGGATCCATTCTTAGCAATGAATGTCTTGCCTTCGGATCTGTGATAGAAGGTGTACCCAATAGTCTCCTTTGGGTATCCTATGAAGACACATTTTTCCGATTTGGGTTTGAGCTTATCTGGTTGAAGCTTTTTCACATAAGCATCGCAGACCCAAACTTTAAGAAACGACAACTTTGGTTTCTTGCCAAACCACAGTTCATAAGGCGTCGTCTCAACAGATTTTGATGGTGCCCTATTTAACGTGAATGCGGCCGTCTCTAAAGCATAACCCCAAAACGATAGCGGTAAATCAATAAGAGACATCATAGATCGCACCATATCTAGTAAAGTACAATTACGACGTTCGGACACACCATTACGCTGTGGTGTTCTGGGTGGCGTGAGTTGCGAAACTATTCCGCATTGTTTCGAATGTAGACCAAACCCATAACTCAAATATTCTCCTCCATGATTAGATCGTAGAAACTTTATTTTCTTGTTACGATGATTTTCAACTTCACTCTGAAATTCTTTGAACTTTTCAAACGTTTCAGACTTATGCTTCATTAAGTAGATATACCCATATCTGCTTAAATCATCTGTGAAGGTGAGAAAATAACGATATCCGCCACGAGCCTCAACATTCATCGGACCACATATATCTGTATGTATGATTTCCAACAAATCTGTTGCTCTCTCCATAGTACTGGAGAACGACGTTTTGGTCATCTTGCCCATAAGGCACGGTTCGCAAGTACCAAGTGATTCATAATAAAGTGGTTCCAAAAGTCCATCAGTAAGGAGTTTATTCATGCGCTTTACACCGATATGACCTAAACAGCAGTGCCACAAATAAGTTGCACTATCATTATCAACTCTGCATCTTTTGACTTCAACATTATGAATATGTGTATCACTACTATCGAGATTCATCAAAAATAGACCACTCTTCAAGGGTGCATGACCATAAAAGATATTACTCATATAAATAGAACAACCATTATTCTCTGATTTAAATGAATAACCATCTCGCATCAAACAAGATCCAGATATAATGTTCATGCTCAATGCTGGCACCAAATAAAAATTATTTAGGTCTAAAACTAATCCCGAAGGTAGATGTAGAGGTAGCGTGCCGACCGCGATCACATCGACTTTGGAACCATTTCCCACGCCAAGATCGTCACCTCGCCCTTGGCGGTGTTCGCAATCAGTAGTCCCTGCTTTGAGTTGCAAATATTAGCAATGTAACCAGATCAAATACCAGTGCTATGCGAGCTCTAGTAAGGTACACATCAATAACATGTATATCACATATATCTTTGTTCACCTTGCCATCCTTCTTATCCGCCAAATACTTGGGGCAGTTCCGCTTCCAAAGGACTGTCTGCTTGCGAGAGAAGCACTTAGTTTCGTGCTTAGGTCCAAACTTGGGTTTCTTCTCCGAGCAAAGAACTTGCCTGCTGTTCTTCTTTAAGTTCCCTTCTTCTTCCTTTGCCCTTTTCTTGAAACTAGTGGTCTTATTGACCATCGACACTTGATGCTCCTTCTTGATTTCTACCTCCGCAGCCTTTAGCATCGCGAAGAGCTCGGGAATTGTCTTATCCATCCCTTGCATATTATAGTTCATCACGAAGCTCTTGTAGCTTGGTGGCAATGATTGGAGAATTCTGTCAATGACGCTATCATCCGGAAGATTAACTCCCAGTTGAATCAAGTGATTGCAGTACCCAGACATCTTGTGTATATGCTCACTGACAGAACTATTCTCCTCCATCTTGCAGCTATAGAACTTATTGGAGACTTCATATCTCTCAATCTGGGCATTCTTTTGAAATATTAACTTCAACTCCTAGAACATCTCATATGCTCCATGACGCTCAAAACGCCGTTGAAGTCCCGGTTCTAAGCCGTAGCATGGCACACCGAACTATCAAGTAGTCATCAACACGCCGATCGCTGCATTCACAATGTCCGAGTTGTTTGCACAGTGGTACACCCAAAGAAGTGCTTCCAGACATAAATCTTCATGCAGCAATGAGGATAATCTCAAATTACGGACCCAGTCCGTAATTGCTACCATCATCTTTCAACTTTGCTTTCTCAAGGAACACATTAAAATTCAACGGAACAACAAAGATGGGCCATCTATCTACAATCAAACATAGATAAGCAAGATACTATCAGTACTAAGTTCATGATAAATTTAAGTTCAATTAATCATATTACTTAAGAACTCCCACTTAGAAAGACATCCCTCTAATCCTCTAAGTGATCACGTGATCCAAATCAACTAAACCATAACCGATCATCACGTGAAATGGAGTAGCTTTCAATGGTGAACATCACTATGTTGATCATATCTACTATATGATTCACGCTCGACCTTTCGGTCTCAGTGTTCCGAGGCCATATCTGCATATGCTAGGCTCTTCAAGTTTAACCCGAGTATTCTGCGTGTGCAAAACTAGCTTGCACCCGTTGTAGATGGACGTAGAGCTTATCACACCCGATCATCACGTGGTGTCTGGGCACGACGAACTTTGGCAACGGTGCATACTCAGGGAGAACACTTTTATTTTGAAATTTAGTGAGAGATCATCTTATAATGCTACCGTCAATCAAAGCAAGATAAGATGCATAAAAGATAAACATCACATGCAATCAATATAAGTGATATGATATGGCTATCATCATCTTGTGCTTGTGATCTCCATCTCCGAAGCACCGTCATGATCACCATCGTCACCGGCGTGACACCTTGACCTCCATCGTAGCATCATTGTCGTCTCGCCAATATTATGCTTCTACGACTATCGCTACCGCTTAGTTATAAAGTAAAGCATTACAGGGCGATTGCATTGCATACAATAAAGCAACAACCATATGGCTCCTGCCAGTTGCTGATAACTCGGTTACAAAACATGATCATCTCATACAATAAAATTTAGCATCATGTCTTGACCATATCACATCACATCATGCCCTGCAAAAACAAGTTAGACGTCCTCTACTTTGTTGTTGCAAATTTTACGTGGCTGCTACGGGCTTAGCAAGAACTGTTCTTACCTACGCATCAAAACTTTCTTATGAGTGTTTTGAATACTAAGAGAAGTTTGATGCTTGATGATTGTTTTGAGACATGGAGGTAATAATATCAAAGTCGTGCTAGTTGAGTAGTTGTGAATTTGAGAAATAATTGTGTTGAAGTTTGCAAGTCCCGTAGCATGCACGTATGGTAAATGTTATGTAACAAATTTGAAACATGAGGTGTTGTTTGATTGTCCTCCTTATGAGTGGCGGTCGGGGACGAGCGATGGTCTTTTCCTACCAATCTATCCCCCTAGGAGCATGCGCGTAGTGCTTGGTTTTTGATGACTTGTAGATTTTTGCAATAAGTATGTGAGTTCTTTATGATTAATGTTGAGTCCATGGATTATACGCACTCTCACCCTTCCATCATTGCTAGCCTATTCGGTACCGTGCATTGCCCTTTCTCACCTCGAGAGTTGGTGCAAACTTCACCGGTGCATCCAAACCCCGTGATATGATACACTCTTTCACACATAAACCTCCTTATATCTTCCTCAAAACAGCCACCATACCTACCTATTATGGCATTTCCATAGCCATTCCAAAATATATTGCCATGCAACTTTCCACCATTCCGTTTATCATGACACATTCATCATTGTCATATTGCTCAGCATGATCGTGTAGTGACATAGTATTTGTGGCAAAGCCACCATTCATAATTCTTTCATACATGTCACTCTTGGTTCATTGCATATCCCGGTACACCGCCGGAGGCATTCATATAGTCATACTTTGTTCTAGTATCGAGTTGTAATCATTGAGTTGTAAATAAATAGAAGTTTGATGATCATCATTCTCTAGAGCATTGTCCCAAGTGAGGAATAAAAAGAGAGAGAGAGAGAAAGGCCATAAAAAAGAGAAGGCCAAAAAAAGAGAGAGAAAAAGAGAGAAGGGACAATGTTACTATCCTTTACCACACTTGTGCTTCAAAGTAGCACCATAATCTTCATGATAGAGAGTCTCTTGTTTTGTCACTTTCATATACTAGTGGGAATTTTTCATTATAGAACTTGGCTTGTATATTCCAACCAATGGGCCTCCTCAAGTGCCCTAGGTATTCATGAGCAAGCAAGTTGGATGCACACCCACTTAGTTTATTTTGTTGAGCTTTCATACATTTATAGCTCTAGTGTTGGGGAACGTAGTAATTTCAAAAAATTCCTACGCACACGCAAGATCATGGTGATTCATAGCAACGAGAGGGTAGAGTGTTGTCCACGTACCCTCGTAGACCGAAAGCGGAAGCGTTAGCACAACGCGGTTGATGTAGTCGTACGTCTTCACGATCCGACCGATCAAGTACCGAACGCACGGCACCTCCGAGTTCAGCACACGTTCAGCCCGATGACGTCCCTCGAACTCCGATCCAGCCGAGTGTTGAGGGAGATTTTCGTCAGCACGACGCCGTGGTGACGATGTTGATGTTCTACTGACGCAGGGCTTCACCTAAGCACCGCTATAGTATTATCGAGGTGGACTATGGTGGAGGGGGGGGGGCACCGCACACGGCTAAAAGATCAAACATATCAATTGTTGTGTCTCTAGGGTGCCCCCTGCCCCCGTATATAAAGGAGCAAGGGGGGTGCGGCCGGCCAGGAGAGAGGGCGCGCTAGGAGGAGTCCTACTCCTAACGGGAGTAGGACTCCCCCCTTTTCCATGTTGGACTAGGAGAGAGAGAGGGGGAAAGAGGTGGAGGAGAAGAAGGAAGGGGGGGCGCCGCCGCCCTCTCCTTGTCCTATTCAGACTAGGGAGGAGGGGGCGCGGCCCTTGCCCTGGACGCCTCCTCTCTCTTCCACCAAGGCCCACTAAGGCCCATTAAGTTCCCGGGGGGTTCCGGTAACCTCCCGGTACTCCGGTAAAATCCCGATTTCACACGGAACACTTAAGATATCCAAACTTAGGCTTCTAATATATCAATCTTCATGTCTCAACCATTTCGAGACTCCTCGTCATGTCCGTGATCACATCCGGGACTCCGAACAACCTTCGGTACATCAAAACATATAAACTCATAATATAACTGTCATCGAAACGTTAAGCGTGCGGACCCTACGGGTTCGAGAACTATGTAGTCATGACCGAGACACATCTCCGGTGAACAACCAATAGCGGAACCTGGATGCTCATATTGGCTCCCACATATTCTACGAAGATCTTTATCGGTCTGACCGCATAACAACATACGTTGTTCCCTTTGTCATCGGTATGTTACTTGCCCGAGATTCGATCGTTGGTATCTCAATACCTAGTTCAATCTCGTTACCGGCAAGTCTCTTAACTTGTTCCATAATACATCATCCCGCAACTAACTCATTAGTTGCAATGCTTGCAAGGCTTAAGTGATGTGCATTACCGAGAGGGCCCAGAGATACCTCTACGACAATCGGAGTGACAAATCCTAATCTCGAAATACGCCAACCCAACAAGTACCTTCGGAGACACCTGTAAAGCACCTTTATAATCACCCAGTTACGTTGTGATGTTTGGTAGAACACAAAGTGTTCCTCCGATAAATGGGAGTTGCATAATCTCATAGTCATAGGAACATGTATAAGTCATGAAGAAAGCAATAGCAACATACTAAACGATCGTGTGCTAAGCTAACAGAATGGGTCATGTCAATCACATAATTATCCTAATGATGTGATCCCGTTAATCAAATGACAACTCATGTCTATGGTTAGGAAACACAACCATCTTTGATCAACGAGCTAGTCAAGTAGAGGCATACTAGTGACACTCTGTTTGTCTAGGTATTCACACATGTATTATGTTTCCGGTTAATACAATTCTAGCATGAATAATAAACATTTATCATGATATAAGGAAATAAATAATAACTTTATTATTGCCTCTAGGGCATATTTCCTTCATCTAGTGCATCCGTTGCATGGCAATCCCTACTCCTTACATTAACATCAATCCATGGGCATCTCCATAGCTCATTGATTAGCCTCGTTGATGTGAGACTTTCTCCTTTTTTGTCTTCTCCACATAACCCCCATCATCATATTCTATTCCACCCATAGTGCTATGTCCATGGCTCGCGCTCATGTATTCCGTGAGGGTTTATAAATTTGAGATTACTAAAGTATGAAACAATTGCTTGGCTTGTCATCGGGGTTGTGCATGATGAGAGCATTCTTGTGTGACGAAAATGGAGCATGACTAGACTATATGATTTTGCAGGGATAAGCTTTCTTTGGCCATGTTATTTTGAGAGGACATAATTGCTTAGTTAGTATGCTTGAAGTATTATTATTTTTATGTCAATATTGAGATTTTATCTTGAATCTTTTGGATCTGAATATTCATACCACAATTAAGAAGAATTACATAGAAATTCTGCCAAGTAGCATTCCACATCAAAATTTATCTTTTTTATCATTTACCAACTCGAGGACGAGCAGGAATTAAGCTTGGGGATGCTTGATACGTCTCCAACGTATCTATAATTTTTGATTGCTCCATGCTATATAATATTCTGTTTTGGACATTCATGGGCTTTATTATTCACTTTTATATTATTTTTGGGACTAACCTATTAACCGGAGGCCCAGACCAGAATTGCTGTTTTTTGCCTATTTCAGAGTTTCGCAAAGAAGGAATATCAAACGGAGTCCAAACGGAATGAAACCTTCGGGAACGTGATTTTTGGAACGAACATGATCCAGGAGACTTGGACCCAAAGTCAAGGAAGCTTCGAGGAAGCCACGAGGTAGGGGCGCCCCCCCCAGTATGCGCCCTTCACCCTCGTGGTCCCCCTGTTGCTCCACCAACGTACTCCTTCCTCCTATATATACCTCGCACTTCAAACGATCGACATCTGAGCCAAAACCTAATTCCACCGCCGAACCTTCTCGCACTCCACGAGATCCCATCTCGGGGCTGCTCGAGCTCCGTCGGAAGGGGAATCGATCACGAGGGCTTCTACATCAACACCATAGCCTCTCTGATGAAGTGTGAGTAGTTTACCTCAGACCTTCGGGTCCATAGTTATTAGCTAGATGGCTTTATCTCTCTTTTTGGATCTCAATACAATGTTCTCCCCCTCTCTCGTGGAGATCTATTCGATGTAATCTTCTTTTTGCGGTGTGTTTGTTGAGACCAATGAATTGTGGGTTTATGATCAAGATTATCTATGAACAATATTTGAATCTTATCTGAATTCTTTTATGTATGATTGGTTATCTTTGCAAGTCTCTTCGAATTATCAGTTTGGTTTGGCCTACTAGATTGATCTTTCTTGCAATGGGAGAAGTGCTTAGCTTTGGGTTCAATCTTGCGGTGTCCTTTCCCAGTGACAGTAAGGGCAGCAAGGCACACATTGTATTGTTGCTATCGAGGATAACAAGATGTTTTTTTTTCATATTTCATGAATTTATCTCTCTACATCATGTCATCTTGCTTAAGGCGTTACTCTGTTCTTATGAACTTAATACTCTAGATGCATGCTGGATAGCGGTTGATGTATGGAGTAATAGTAGTAGATGCAGGCAGGAGTCGGTCTACTTGTCTCAGACGTGATGCCTATATACATGATCATACCTAGATATTCTCATAACTATCCTCAATTACATCGGTTGCTCAACAAGAATTGTTCACCCACCGTAAAATACTTATGCTCTTGAGAGAAGCCACTAGTGAAACCTATGGCCCCCGGGTTTATCTTCATCATATTAATCTTCCAACACTTAGTTATTTCCTTTGCTTTTTTACTTTGCTTTTATTTTACTTTGCATCTTCATCATAAAAATACCAAAATATCATCCTATCATATCTATCGATCTCACTCTAAGTAAGTGACCGTAGGGATTGACAACCCCTTATCGCGTTGGTTGCGAGGATTTATTTGTTTTGTGTAGGTACGAGGGACTCGCAGTAGCCTCCTCTTTGGATTGATACCTTGGTTCTCAAAAACTGAGGGAAATACTTACGCTACTTTCCTGCATCACCCTTTCCTCTTCAAGGGAAAATCAACGCAGTGCTCAAGAGGTAGCATAGCTTCGTATTGAGAGCAGAGCTCCTAATTGGTGCCTTATGTGCCAGTGAAGAACTGACGCTCACTCACCTCCTACTCATGGGCCGGCCCAATAAAACATAGCGAGTGCTGGCTCCATTACTAGATCGCTAGCTGACGGAAGCTAAATCGGCAGATCTCGAGGTAGGGGATCTAACCTAGGCGTCTAAAAGCGATGGTAACAAGAACACACTATTTTACCTAGGTTCAAGCTCTCCGAGGAGATAATACTCTACCCCCTGCTTGTGTTTATTGCGATGGGGTGTAGTACAGAATACGTATTAACCAAAAGATTGTAATGTGTCATTTACGAGCTTAGCCCCTTAGTTTATATAGGTACCTGGGTCCTAGGGTTACAAGATACTAGTTGGCTACATACGAGAAGCCAAATCCAGCGTCTTGGAGTATACGTAAAGCCTTCTCGATCTTCCTTGCAACGTCATGGGCCGTCCGAAGTGGCCCAAGACGAAACCGACATGGAGGTCCTCGACCCGGCCCACAAGGTCCCGGTCATTATGATGAGAGGTCCCTTAGTCGGGACATCGTAAAGTTCCTAGTTCGCTTAGTTTTTTATTTCCCTGGTTCTCGGTTTGGTCAGTTTTTAGTTGACCCGCCGCTGTTAACCGTTGACCAGGGACCACGTTGACCAATGGCTTTTCAAAAAAGTTCACGAAATTTTAAAAATTTGTGAAAAAAAATCATGAATTTGAAAAAAAATGCATGCAATATTTTTCACACATTAGAAAAAATTCATAATTTTGAAAAAAAACAATAAATAAATAAAAACACTATATAAAGAAGTTTGTGAATCTAAAAGGTTTATTAATTTATTTATTTCTCAAAAAACTGAGAAAAAATTCATGAAATTTGGAAAACACTTCATGGAATGTGGAAGAAAATCATGAATTTGAAAAAAGTTCATAATTTTTTTAAAAAAAGTTCATGGATTTTAAAAAATTGTGGACGTGAAGAGAGTTGCTATTTTTTTTTAAATAATACACTTTTTTATGAATTTTTAGAAATATTACGCTGGATACAATTTTTTTAAAAATAATACACCGTCGGCCCTCTGCTGCCCGACTGGGCCTAGTCAGGCCACAGCAGGCCGACTGGGCCTAATCAGCCAGCAGCGGGCCGATTAGTAGTCTTTCGGCCTAGGGGTGGCCGACAGGCCTCTCGGCCGCTGGCAGGGGGTCAATCGGCTTGCCGTAAGCTGATAGCTGCATGGCCCATGCAATCGTACGTGGGTTAGAGTACTGCGCTGGCGCATGCGCACGCCACTGCCATATGGTTTAGCCCCACGCCCATAGTACCCCGCAGCCGCAGCAGGCGACGATAGCTGCGCAAGCCCACAGTCCATGAGTTCGCGTCGCCGGATCTGGATGCGGCATGGCGTATGGTACATGCGGCGACGGGGATCAAGGACGAGTGCATGAGCGCGGCTACCCGTGCGTGGCCTGATGTTTTTGTTGACTAGGCCCCGATCGCTCTTTGTAACTACTTTTCGTCGGTCGACCGAATGTGTACGTATACTGGCTAAGTACTACAACCTGCGGATTGCTTTCCGGCAAGACGTGCGAATACACAAGCCACGCTTGATGGATTCTTCCAGTTTCAGAAGACAACACGCACGTACATAACAAGCTAGCTACCGAAGCCTGATGTATCAATCTTGATGCTAGCTAGTTGATTAATCAGTATTACCAGCTAGCTAGCTCTCTAGTAGAAACCATACGGCAGCGGTGTGCACATGCACCAGCGCAGTACTCAACCCACGTACGATTGTATGGGCCATGCAGCTATCGGCTTACGGCAAGCCGATTGACCCCCTGCCAGCGGCCGACCGGCCTGTTGGCCACCCCTAGGCCGAAAGGCTACTAATCGGCCTGCTGTAGGCTGATTAGGCCCAGTCGGCTTGCTGTGGGCTGACTAGGCCCAGTCGGCCAGCAGAAGGCCGGCAGTGTATTATTTTTGAAAATTTTGTATCCAGCATAATATTTCTGAAAATTCATAAAAAAAGTGTATTATTTTAAAAAAAATTAGCAAGAAAGTTCACGTACTTGAAAGGGGAAAACGTTCAGGAATTTAAGGAAAATTGTTTATCTTTTTTTAAATATTCTCAAATTTGAAGAATCTATTTAAAGTTTTAAAAAGTTCACATATTTTCAAAAATAAAATATTACCAAACAAGATTGTCCCAATCATAAAAAGAAACAAAAAACTGGTTGGAAGCTTTTAAAAGCTTACCATAATCGTCCAGGAAGCTTCTCAAAACCATTTTTTAGAGAGCTTTCCTCCCCCCTTTTTTGAGCATCAAGATGCATAAAGCGCTCATATACACGCGCATATACTCATCCCTATGAACGCACACACGCACACCCTACCCCTATGAGCACCTCCGAGAGACTGAGCCGGCATATCATCTTGAGATTTACGAAGTCGTCTCCTCCCACTGAAAGCGCATCGCCGGAAATCCTAAAATAAATCCAGGAATAATGCGAGCACCAGGATTTGAACCCTGGTGTGTTGGGGATACCACTGTCCATCTAACCAACTCAACCACATGTTGATTCGCTTCCCCCCTTTTTTTTGAGGGGTAGAAAGAGGTGCTTCCCCAAACTAGTGACCGAACTCCACTCAAACTCAAATACTTTTAAATGGGCTGGCCCACAGAGAATCGATCGAGGGGGAGGGGTGCCAGGTTGCGTGTGTTAGAGATATACTCCTTCCGTTCCTAAATATAAGTCCTTTTAGAGATTCCACTACAAACTATATATAGTTGTATATGGACATGTTTAGAGTGTAGACTCACTCATTTTGCTCCGTATGTAGTCCATAGTAGAATTTCTAAAAAAACTTATATTTAGGAACGGAGGGAGTATTTAGCATGTAGAGATTGTCTGGGAATAGATAGGTATTGTTTCCATCTTAGGGCTCTTTTGATTCAAAGGATTTACACAGGTCTTTTGGAGGATCATAATCCTTAGGATTTTTTTCTATGTTAGCTGTTTTATTCAAAGGATTGAATCCTACAGGAACTTTTTCTAAGGATTTCTTTGTACTACTTTCAATAGGATTTCTTGCATCCACTCAAACCTCTTTGAAGAAATCCTTTATTTTTCCTATGATGCAATCAAGCAACCCAAAATCCTATAGGATGGAAATGAGCATGACATTCCAATCCTATGTTTTTCCTATTCCCGCGTTTTCAGAATCCTGTGAATCAAAGAGGCCCTTATCTTTAGGAGGTGTCGTACCTCCAAGTCTTGTACTCAATATATACTCGCCCTCGAGGCTCAATAATACACCCGTTATATTCCACCAATCTTCTCTCTATTCCCTTACATGAAATGTTTTTGCCAATTCATCTGAATACCCATGAATTATGCTGGGCCCGCCCCCGCGTATCATATAAGTTACTACACAAACTGTCATGTTTAAACATTGCTCGATCACAATTCAATTGAAATACAGCTTTTTTCTACAATGTTTGACAGATTTCAAACACCACCGGTCGATGTTTTCCGAACTTATTTCTTTTTGTGTACGTACATATATACCCCAATTACTGACTTATTATTTCATTGTAGCATGAATGGGTGCTTACATGTCCATAAGGGCGAACGATTTACGAGGCAAAGGTGACGACAGGCCCGGCGACGTTGTTGCTGCGGAACTTGGAGACGGCGCAATCCGTGGAGAAAAGACTGGACGAGAGATATTTCGGCGCGCCGCCCATGATGGGCATCTTGGCGCTGATGTCCACCTTGTTGACATACTCCGGCTGGTAAGTCTGGCCGAGCACGCCGTCGACGCTCTTGGTGAGGGAATGGAACTTGAAGCCGAGGTCAAGGTGCACGAGGCTGTCGCTCCCGGTCTTGCCGTAGCTGTGGATCTGGGAGTCCTCCTCGGTGATCGGCACCGCGTTGACGGAGATGCTGAACACGCCGTCGAGCTCCACGATGACGGCGTTCACCGTGTCGGTGCGCGTGACGGACAAGGCGGGAAGGGCCTTGGAGACCCACCGGGTGTTCTTGACGGTCTCCACATCGACGGCCTCGCCGTCCAACATGATGTGGATGTGGTCCTCCTCCTCGTCCCAGACGGCGGCCTTGCGAGCGCCGACGTAGAGGCGGTGCTGGCCGAAGCTGACGCCGATGGCCTGGATCCACGTGAAGCTGCGCCTTATTGCAGGGTTGTGGTTGCCGATGAAGTGGGCGTTGATGTGGAGGGCCTCGTCGGAGACGATGCAGAAGTCCTGGTCCTTCTTGCCGTGGAAGTAGAAGGTGTTGCCGTCCCCGCCGGTGAAGCGAGGGTCTCCGCACGAAGTGCCCGGGACGAGATCGCACACTACACATGCAACGCGTTAGCATCTGAACTGACGTCTCATTCTCAAGATCAACGAGGCCGGCGTAATGCCGTCGGGAACAGCTAGCTTACCGCAGAATGACATGCAGTACTTGCAGTAGGCTAGGCACTTGTTGGGGCAGCGGCTTGGGCAGGACACGACGCAGGGCGTTCTGCGCCTCTCGGGGCAGGTGACCGCGTACAGGCGCTTGCTGCTGTTCTTGGGGATGGTGATGGTCTGGAACGTGGCCTTGGGCGGGAGCTTGATGGGCTGACCAGTCGCCGACGTTTGCGCCGAGGCCACGCCGCACGCCAGCGCGAGCGCCACCAGGAGGCAGCAGCCTACCAGCAGCTGCTGACCCATGCCGCCGCGCCGCGCCATTGCCGCGACGATCGAGCTCGTGAAGTGCTAGCTTCTTCGATCAAGTGTGTGTTTGTACGGCTTTCGATGGTTGTGGTGTGCGTTTGTGAGGCGCCTAGCGAGGGACTCTTATGGGAGAGATGGAAGTGGCGTGGTAACTTTAGCGAGGGAGCTTAATTGGAGGCGAAGTGGCTTACCTGCGAAGTGGCGTAGGAGTGGACAAAGTGACGCTGTGACCATACATGCTTGCTGTTGCTGAAATTAAGCAAGGGTCGTCGGCTCGGAGCGTGGGCGCGCCTGCATGCATATGCATGGCACTCCGTTGTTTCGCGTGCTTTGACCAGCGCAAAGTCTTACTTTCCGGATGTATATCAAGAACGTAATAGCTGAGCTACGCTGCTTCTTTCTCCGGAAAGATTTGGACCAAAGTTACACATCGACCCAAGGATCCAGCTAGCATGCATGGTGGTCAGCTCAACCGGAAATCTAGATATCACCGGCACAAGTTTATCACTTCCGTCACCGGAAGTCCCACCTGGCGAAGGTACTCGATCGGCCGCCCGCATGCATCAATGGCCAAGGTCAACTATAACATTCCTCCATCAGAACACAAGACTTACGCGACTCAACATGTACTTGAGTACGTGGTTAGGAGGACTCTGATATCCACATCCCACTAGAGTTCAAGTTTTAATTTAGAGGAGCGCTTGAAGACATTGCGCCACCAAAGGGATCTAGAGGAGCAAGCAGTCGAGGAGTAGATTTAGGATAATATTTTCAGGCAAGATTAATCCAAGGAATGCCAACTTTTTTTAGAATTCATAGGGGTGCTTCATAAGGAAGATGTCATTTTGAACAGAAAGATCCACAATGTGGAGGCCCTGACCCTTCCAGACATGAATTTTTCCTCAAGCCTTATCTAGAGCATGTTTAAAAGCACTTGATAGGCCCTAACCAAAGAAAAAAAATTACCATGCCTAAGGACAAGTTTTATTAGAATTTCTTTCGCAACACTTGACAGATGGACCTTGCCCCTTCTAGCCATGAAATTTTCCCCAAGCCTCCTCTAACATGTTTAAAAGTGCCATTTGTAGATGTCCAAACCATAGTGGGAAGAACAAGATATTTTTCATCAAGAGCCTCATTTTGAATGCATATTATACTTTTTAACTACACTTTTAAGTCATCCTGGACTCTAGGGCCCAAATACATGGAGGATTATTGTAAATTAGTGCATCGCCATGAGCCTACCTCGTACCTTTGCAAAGCAAATCACAAAGATGGTACAATTCTCTTGTGTTGCCCGAAGCTGTCATTAGCAAAAGAAAGAGCCGGAGGCCATAAGCACCAAAATTAAACATCATTTAATCGCCTTGCCTCCTACTCCTGTTTGACGAGATTAGAAAATATTTAGTTCACAATAAAAGAGATACGTAGAGATTGGATTTCCCTTGTCTCAATCCTATGGAAGGTATGAAGCTTCCCGATAAACCTCGATTCAACCTTATCTTGAATTTCACAGAGTTAACATACCGCATCACCATTTGTGTCCACCATTTTGAGAAACCTGTTGACGCTCAAAAATGGCATGATCACAAAGAGTGACTTGAGTCTATAATGGAATGAGGTTAAAATTATGAGTTCATGTCATCATTTGATGGCCCTCGTGAAGATGATCAAAATAAATATGAAGATGGACCAAAACGGAGCTCAAGTGCAAAAGATATGACAATTTCGAAGATACCCGTGTTGACACCAGATTAAAGAATGGTATTAAAACTAATTAAAACGGCCTCGGATGGAAAAAGTTACAACTGCAAAGTTGTGCGTCTCGTCGAAACGGTGGATTTTGATATAAAAAACGTCTTAATTTGAGGTCGTATGCAACCTGTGGAGGCAAAATAAGATCAGAAACATAAGCCGCAGAGTCATTTCGGACCGACCGAGTTGATTTGATCGGTGAGACCGAGTTGGTCCGAAAATTTACCAGAGAGTTGGCAATGTTGACTCGGTAGGACCGAAATGAACCAATCGCTGAGACCGAGTTGGTCCGAGAAATTACCAAAGATTCCTGTCCGAGTTAGGTTAGGGTTTTTGATGTTTTGGACGGAATTTTTAGTCCTTTTTCTTGTACGGGAAGTCCAGCCGCCTCATAAATAGATGAAAGGTGACGGCCGATTGAACAACACACAATCGAACAAATCAATCTACTACTTTTTTGTGTTCATTATCCCTCTCCCTTGTATATTTCTTCTCGTTCTTGGTTCATTCTTCTTCATTGCAGGGCGGCGAACCTCGAGGCCCTAAGAGCGATCAGGCCGACCTAGGGCAGCCCATAGCCGCCGCGCGCCCTGACGGGGTCCCTCCCAGGCGTGTGGGGTTTCGGGTCTACAAAAGCGCCCGCCGGACTGCTTGCGTACCGCGCTTCCGGCTGGGTCTTCTTCGACGTGAGTTGCGGTGCATCACCCCCGGCGTCGAGGGTACACGGTGACGTGTTCGTGTGCAAACACACTTTTTGGCAACTCCGCTGGGGACGAAGCTTTGAACGGTCTCTAGCCCGTTCTTGCTACGAAGAGATCGTCATCAAGTTGCTGCAATCTACAAAGGTAATATGAATACCCAATTCCCCTTTGTAGATGCAAATAATCCATATGTTGTTGCTGGATCACCTAATGAGCATAATGTATCGGCTAGCCCTAGTTTTATCAATCATGCATCTAATTATGTGCAAGGGCCGATGCAAAACAATCTTCATGCTTTAAATTCTTATGATTTTAGCAACATACAACATATGTTCCAAACTCTCATGCATCGGCGACCCCACAAATCCATATGCCGATGAACAACATGACGGGTTTGGTTAATCAATTTGAAACACCTCATGTTAAAAATTCCAATAGCATACAAGAAAGTGTTTCACATTTTTATTCATCGGCAACTAATTTGCAATATGTGAATCCAACCTTGCCGATGGATGGGAGAATTGGCCATGCTACTACTAGCTATTCGGCCAGTTACGCTCAACCATCATATGCTACACCTCATGTTAGTAATTGTTCAGCACCGTATGCAATTGTAGATGTTCATAATGAAGGAAATATGCCCTAGAGGCAATAATAAAGTTATTATTTATTTCCTTATTTCATGATAAATGTTTATTATTCATGCTAGAATTGTATTAACCGGAAACATAATACATGTGTGAATATATAGACAAACAGTATGTCACTAGTATGCCTCTACTTGACTAGCTTGTTAATCAAAGATGGTTATGTTTCCTAACCATGAACAAGGAGTTGTTATTTGATTAACAAGGTCACATCATTAGTTGAATGATCTGATTGACATGACCCATTCCGTTAGCCTAGCACTTGATCGCTTAGTATGTTGCTATTGCTTTCTTCATGACTTATACATGTTCCTGTAACTATGAGATTATGCAACTCCGCCACGGAGGAACACTTTGGTACTACCAAACGTCACAACGTAATCTGGGTGATTATAAAGGAGTATTACAGGTGTCTCCAAAGGTACATGTTGGGTTGGCGATTTGAGATTAGGTTTTGTCACTCCGATTGTCGGAGAGGTATCTCTGGCCTTCTCGGTAATAATCATCACCTAAGCCTTGCAAGCATTGTAACTAATGAGTTAGTTATGAGATGATGTATTATGGAACGAGTAAAGAGACTTGCCGGTAACGAGATTGAACTAGGTATTGGATACCGACGATCGAATCTCGGGTAAGTAACATACCGATGACAAAGGAACAAAGTATGTTGTTATGCGGTTTGACCGATAAAGATCTTCGTAGAATATGTAGGAGCCAATATGGACATCCAGGTTCCGCTATTGGTTATTGACCGAGAATAGTTCTAGGTCATGTCTACATAGTTCTCGAACCCGTAGGGTCCGCATACTTAAGGTTTCGATGATGCTTATATTATGAGTTTATGAGTTTTGATGTACCGAAGGAGTTCGAGTCCCGGATGAGATCGGGGACATGACAAGGAGTCTCGAAATGGTCGAGACGTAAAGATCGATATATTGGACGACTATATTCGAGTTCGGAAAGGTTCGAATGATTCGGTATTTTTCGAGTACCGGAGAGTTACGGAATTCGCCGGGAGTATATGGGCCTTATTGGGCCATACGGGAATAGAGGAGAAAGGCCAAAGGGAGGAGGCCTGCGCCCCCTCAGGTCCGACTGGACAAGGGCGCAGCCCCTTCCTTCTCCTTCTCCCCTCTTTCCCTCTCCTACTCCAACAAGGGAGGTGGAATCCTACTAGGACTAGGGAGTCCTAGTAGGACTCCACACCATGGCGCCCCTCCTAAGGGCCGGCCTCCTCCTCCCTCCCTCCTTTATATCTGGGGCAGGGGCACCCCATGGACACACAAGTTGATCTACGGATCTTGCCTTAGCCGTGTGCGGTGCCCCTTCCACCATATTCCACTTCGGTCATATCGTCATGAGCTTAGGAGAAGCCTGCGCCGGAGAAGTCATATCGTCATGAGCTTAGGCGAAGCCCTGCGTCGGTGGAGCATCAACATCGCCACCACGCCGTCGGCTTGACGGAACTCATCCCGACACTTTGCTGGATCGGAGTCCGGGATCGCCATCGAGCTGAACGTGTGCGAACTCGGAGGTGCCGTCGCTCGGTGCTTGGATCGGTCGGATCGTGGAGACGCACGACTACATCAACAGCGTTGTTATAACGCTTCGCTTTCGGTCTCACGAGGGTACGTGGACGGACACTCTCCCTCTCGTTGCTATGCCATCACCATGGTCTTGCGTGATCGTAGGAAATTTTTGAAATTACTACGCTACCCAACATGGCATCCGAGCCTGGTTTTATGCGTTGATGCCATGTGCACGAGTAGAACACAAGTGAGTTGTGGACGATACAAGTCATACTGCCTACCAGCATGTCATACTTTGGTTCAGCGGTATTGTGAGATGAAGCGGCCCGGACCGACATTACGCCAGACGCTTACGCGAGACTGGTTTCACCGCTCCGAGCACTCGTTGCTTAAAGGTGACCGGCGGTGTCTCTCTCTCTCACTTTAGTTGAATCGAGTGGCTACGCCGTCCTTGAGAAGGTTAAACGGAGTCTATTTGACGAAGTATCGCTGTGGTTTTGATGCGTAGGTAAGAACGGTTCTTGCTCAGCCCGTAGCAGCCACGTAAAACTTGCAACAACAAAGTAGAGGACGCCTAACTTGTTTTTGCAGGGCATGTTGTGATGTGATATGGTCAAGACGTGATGCTATATTTTATTGTATGAGATGATCATGTTTTGTAACCGAGTTATCGGCAATCGGCAGGAGCCATATGGTTGTCGCTTATTGTATGAAATGCAACGCCATGTAATTGCTTTACTTTATCACTAAGGAGTAGCGATAGTCGAGAAGCAATAGTTGGCGAGACGACAACGATGCTACGATGGAGATCAAGGTGTCGCGCCCGGTGACGATGGTGATCATGACGTTGCTTGGCGATGGAGATCACAAGCACAAGATGATGATGACCATATCATATCACTTATATTGATTGCATGTGATGTTTATCCTTTATGCATCTTATCTTGCTTTGATTGACGGTAGCATTATAAGATGATCTCTCACCAAAATTATCAAGAAGTGTTCTCCCGAGTATGCACCGTTATGAAAGTTCTTCGTCTTTGAGACACCACGTGATGATCGGGTGTGATAGGCTCTACGTTCAAATACAACGGTGCAAAACAGTTGCACACGCGAATACTCAAGTTAAACTTGACGAGCCTAGCATATAACAGATATGGCCTCGAACACGGAGACCGAAGGTCGAGCGTGAATCATATAGTAGATATGATCAACATAGTGATGTTCACCATTGAAACTACTCCATCTCACGTGATGATCGGACATGGTTTAGTTGATTTGGATCACGTGATCACTTAGATGACTAGAGAGATGTCTGTCTAAGTGGGAGTTTTTAATATGATTAATTGAACTTTAATTTATCATGAAGTTAGTCCTGGTAGTATTTTGCAAATTATGTTGTAGATCAATAGCTCGCGTTGTTGCTTCCCTATGTTTTTATATGTGTTCCTAGAGAAAATTGTATTGAAAGATGTTAGTAGCAATGATGCGGATTGGATCCGTGATCCGAGGTTTATCCTCATTGCTGCGCAGAAGAATTATGTCCTTAATGCACCGCTAGGTGACAGACCTATTGCAGGAGCGATGCGCACGTTATGAACGTTTGGCTAGCTCAATATGAGCAGATACAGACGTTATGAACGTTTGGCTAAGCTTAATATGATGACTACTTGATAGTTTAGTGCACCATGCTTAACGGCTTAGAATCGGGACTTCAAAGACGTTTTGAACGTCATGGACCATATGAGATGTTCCAGGAATTGAAGTTAATATTTTAAGCAAATACCCGAGTTGAGAGATATGAAGTCTCCAACAAGTTCTATAGCTAAAAGATGGAGGAGAATCGCTCATCTAGTGAGCATGTGCTCAGATTGTCTGAGTACCTCAATCACTTGAATCAAGTGGGAGTTAATCTTCCAGATAAAATAGTGATTGACAGAATTCTCTAGTCACCATCACTAAGTTAGTAGAACTTCGTGATGAACTATAGTATGCAAGGGATGACGAAAAAGATTCTCGAGCTCTTCGCGATGCTAAAATCGGCGAAGGTAGAAATCAAGAAAAACATCAAGTGTTGATGGTTGACAAGACTATTAGTCTCAAGGAAAATGGCAAAGGGAAGAAGGGAACTTCAAAAGGAACGGCAAGCAAGTTGCTGCTCGAGTGAAGAAACCCAAGTCTAGACCTAAGCCCGAGACCGAGTACTTTTGCTGCAATGGAACTGGTCACTTTGAAGCGGAACTACCCTGAATATTTGGTGGATAAGAAGGATGGCAAAGTGAACAAGGTTATATTTGATATACAGGTTATTGATGTGTACCTTACTAGTGTTTATAGTAGCCCCGAGTATTTGATACTGTTCGGTTGCTAAGATTAGTAACTCGAAACAGGAGTTACAGAATAAACAGAGACTAGTTGAAGGGGAAGTGACGATGAGTGTTGGAAGTAGTTCCAAGATTGATATGATCATCATCGCACACTCCCTATACTTTCGGGATTAGTGTGGAACTTAAATAAGTGTTATTTGGTGTTGAGCATAAATATGATTTGATCATGTTTATTGCAATACGGTTATTCATTTAAGTAAGAGAATTAATTGTTGTTCTTTACATGAATAAAACCTTATATGGTTACACACCCAATGAAAATGGTTCATTGGATCTCGATCATAGTGATACACATATTCATAATATTGAAACCAAAAGATGCAAAGTTAATAATGATAGTGCAACTTATTTGTGGCAATCGCCGCTTAGGTCATATTGGTGTAAAGCGCATGAAGAAACTCCATGCTTGATGGGGTTTTGGAATCACTTGATTATGAATCACTTGATGCTTATGAACCATGCCTTATGGGCAAGATGACTAAAGACTCGCTTCTCGGAACAATGGAGCGAGCAAATGACTTATTGGAAATAATACATACTGATGTATGCGGTCCGATGAGTGTTAAAGCTCGTGGCAAGTATCGTTATTTTCGACCTTCACAAGATGATTTGAGCAGATATGGGTATATCTACTTGATGAAACACAATTCAAACATTTGAAAAGTTCAAAGAATTTCAGAGTGAAGTGAAGAATCATCGTAACAAGAAAATAAAAGTTTCTACGATATGATCGCAGAGGAAAAATATTTGAGTTACGAGTTTGGCCTTCAATTAAAACAATGTGAAATAGTTTCACTACTCACGCCACCGAACACCACAGCGTTATGGTGTGTCCGAACGTCAGAATCAGACTTTATTTGATATGGTGCGATCAATGATGTCTCTTACCAATTTACCAATATCGCTTTTGAGGTTATACATTAGAGACAGCCGCATTCACATTTAAAAGGGCACCATCTAAATCCGCTGAGATGACACCGTATGAATTATGGTTTAGCAAGAAACCTAAGCTGCGTTTCTTAAAGTTTGAGTTGTGATGCTTATGTGAAAAGTTTTCACCGATAAGCTCGAACCCAAATCGAGAAGTGCGTCTTCATAGAATACCCAAAGGTAACTATTGGGTACACCTTCTATCACAGATCCGAAGGCAAGTTTTTCGTTGTTAAAGATGGATCCTTTCTAGAGAAGAAGTTTCTCTTGAAAGAAGTGAGTGGGAGGAAAGTAGAACTTGATGAGGTAATTGTACCTTCTCCCTTATTGGAAAGTAGTTCATCACGTAAATCAGTTCCAGTGATTCCTACACCAATTAGTGAGGAAGTTAATGATGATGATCATGAAACTTCAGATCAAGTTGCTACCAAACCTCGTAGGTCTTCCAGAGTAAGATCCGCACTGAGTGGTACGGTAATCATGTTCTGGAAGTCATGTTACTAGACCATGATGAACCTACGAACTATGAGGAAGCGATGATGAGCCCAGATTCCGCGAAATGGCTTGAGGCCATGAAATCTGAGATAGGATCCATGTATGAGAACAAAGTATGGACTTTGATTGACTTGCTCGATGATCAGCAAGCCATATTAAATAAATGGATCTTCAAGAGGAAGACGGACACTGATAGTAGTGTTACTATCTACAAAGCTCGACTTGTCACAAAAAGGTTTTCGGCAAGTTCAAGGTGTTGACTACAATGAGATTTTCTCAACTGCAGCGATGCTTAAGTCTGTCCGAATCATGTTAGCAATTGCCACATTTTATGAAATCTGGCAAATGGATGTCAAAACTACATTCTTTAAATGGATTTATTAAAGAAGAGTTGTATATGATGCAACGGAAGGTTTTGTCAATCCTAAAGGAGCTAACAAAATGTGCAAGCTCCAATGATCCATCTATGGACTGGTGCAAGCATCTCGAGTTGGAATAAACGCTTTGATAGTGTGATCAAAGCATATGGTTTTATACTGAGACTTTTGGAGAAGCCTGTATTTACAAGAAAGTGAGTGGGAGCACTACAGCATTTCGATAAGTATATGTGAATGACATATTGTTAATCGGAAATAATGTAGAATTATTCGCAAAGCATAAAGGAGTATTTGAAAGGAGTTTTTCAAAGAAGGACCTCGGTGAAGCTGCTTACATATTGAGCATCAAGATCTATAGAGATAGATCAAGACGCTTGATAAGTTTTTCAATGAATACATACCTTGACAAGATTTTGAAGTAGTTCAAAATGGAACAGTCAAAGAAAAGTTCTTGCTGTGTTACAAAGGTGTGAAATTGAGTAAGACTCAAATCCCACCACGGCAGAAAATAGAAAAGAGAATGAAAGTCATTTCCTATGCCTCACCATAGGTTCTATAAAGTATGCTATGCTATGTACCGCACCTATTGTATACGCTTGCTCTGAATTTGGCAAGGAGTACAATAGTGATCTAGGAGTAGATCATCGGACATTGGTCAAGAACATCCTTAGTGAGGACTAAGGAAATATTTCTCGATTATGGAGGTGATAAAAGAGCCCGTCGAAAGAGTTACATCGATACAAGCTTTTTACACTAATCCGATGACTCTAAGTCTCTATCTGGATACATATTGAAAGTGGGAGCAATTAGCTAGGGTAGCTCCGCAGTAGCATTGTAGACATAGAGTATTTGCAAAATACATACGGCTCAATGTAACAGATCCGTTGACTAAACTTCTCTCACGAGCAAAACATGATCATACCTTAGTACTCTTTGGGTGTTAATCACATAGCGATGTGAACTAGATTATTTACTCTAGTAAACCCTTTGGGTGTTGGTCACATGACGATGTGAACTATGGGTGTTAATCACATACGATGTGAATATTAGTGTTGAATCACATGATGATGTGAACTAGATTATTGACTCTAGTGCAAGTGGGAGACTGAAGGAAATATGCCCTAGAGGCAATAATAAAGTTATTATTTATTTCCTTATTTCATGATAAATGTTTATTATTCATGCTAGAATTGTATTAACCGGAAACATAATACATGTGTGAATATATAGACAAACAAGATGTCACTAGTATGCCTCTACTTGACTAGCTTGTTAATCAAAGATGGTTATGTTTCCTAACCATGAACAAGGAGTTGTTATTTGATTAACAAGGTCACATCATTAGTTGAATGATCTGATTGACATGACCCATTCCGTTAGCCTAGCACTTGATCGCTTAGTATGTTGCTATTGCTTTCTTCATGACTTATACATGTTCCTGTAACTATGAGATTATGCAACTCCGCTTACGGAGGAACACTTTGGTACTACCAAACGCCACAACGTAATCGGGTGATTATAAAGGAGTATTACAGGTGTCTCCAAAGGTACATGTTGGGTTGGCGATTTCGAGATTAGGTTTTGTCACTCCGATTGCCGGAGAGGTATCTCTGGGCCTTCTCGGTAATACTCATCACCTAAGCCTTGCAAGCATTGTAACTAATGAGTTAGTTATGAGATGATGTATTACGGAACGAGTAAAGAGACTTGCCGTAACGAGATTGAACTAGGTATTGGATACCGACGATCGAATCTCGGGTAAGTAACATACCGATGACAAAGGGAACAAAGTATGTTGTTATGCGGTTTGACCGATAAAGATCTTCGAGAATATGTAGGAGCCAATATGGACATCCAGGTTCCGCTATTGGTTATTGACCGAGAATAGTTCTAGGTCATGTCTACATAGTTCTCGAACCCGTAGGGTCCGCACGCTTAAGGTTTCGGCGATGCTTATATTATGAGTTTATGAGTTTTGATGTACCAAGGAGTTCGAGTCCCGGATGAGATCGGGGACATGACGAGGAGTCTCGAAATGGTCGAGACGTAAAGATCGATATATTGACGACTATATTCGAGTTCGGAAAGGTTCGAATGATTCGGTATTTTTCGAGTACCGGAGAGTTACGGAATTCGCCGGGAGTATATGGGCCTTATTGGGCCATACGGGAATAGAGGAGAAAGGCCAAAGGAGGAGGCCTGCGCCCCCCTCAGGTCCGACTGGACAAGGGGCGAGCCCCCTTCCTTCTCCTTCTCCCCTCTTCCCCTCTCCTACTCCAACAAGGGAGGTGGAATCCTACTAGGACTAGGGAGTCCTAGTAGGACTCCACACCATGGCGCGCCCTCCTAAGGGCGGCCTCCTCCTCCCTCCCTCCTTTATATACGGGGCAGGGGCACCCATGGACACACAAGTTGATCTACGGATCTTGCCTTAGCTGCAGCGGTGCCCCTTCCACCATATTCCACTTCGTCATATCGTCACGGAGCTTAGGAGAAGCCCTGCGCCGGAGAAGTCATATCGTCATGAGCTTAGGCGAAGCCCTGCGCCGGTGGAGCATCAACATCGCCACCACGCCGTCGTCTTCGACGGAACTCATCCCGACACTTTGCTGGATCGAGTCCGGGATCGCCATCGAGCTGAACGTGTGCGTAACTCGGAGGTGCCGTCGCTCGGTGCTTGGATCGGTCGGATCGTGGAGACGTACGACTACATCAACCGCGTTGTTATAACGCTTCCGCTTTCGGTCTACGAGGGTACGTGGACGGACACTCTCCCCTCTTGTTGCTATGCCATCACCATGGTCTTGCGTGATCGTAGGAAAATTTTTGAAATTACTACGTTACCCAACACATAATTCGGGCCCGCATCTTCATGGTCATAGCCGAATAAGTGAAAATTTTACAGGAACACATGTGACGTCATCAAATACTGTAGCATATAATGCATACTCTACGCAATTTAAGAATTTCGGCAACACTCGCGAATCATTGCCGAAAGAATCTGAAAGTATTGCGGAGCAATCTCTTCCAGAAGTGGTTGTGGCTGCATTAAAAAAGAGCTTGGCACAAAACAAGAGGATTAGTGCTCTTTGCCTTGAACAATATGAAAAGGGGATGTTTCCTGATTATGCTGCAATAAAGGCTAGAGTTTTGCAAGAAGATGAAACTTCATCAATCGATAGAATTGGCGAGAGAGCATATCGTTATACAGAAGTGCATACACCTCCACCTAGTACCTCAGCATGTTATACACCCCCTACACAGTTGCAAAATTTTGGCAAAACTAACAGTTCATTGCCGAAAGATCCTAAAAGTATTGGGGGGCAAACTACACTAGAGCAGGCCGAAATTGAGAGGGGAGTTAAATCCTTGCGCGATAGGGTGCAAGTACTTCGCCAAGAGAGAATTGATAGGGAATTAGCTCAAAGAAAAGAAGTCTTGCCAATTGATATAACCGGTGAAAAGAATGATGATTCGGAAACTAAAAGTGCTTCAGTTGAAAAAGCCGAATCAAGTTATATATATTCCGAATCCACCAATTCCAAAGAGGCAAACATTGTTGAGAAAGGCAATGGAAAGTATAGCAAGACAGCCATACTTGATTTTTCTGAAGTTAATGGAACCTACTCCTGCCCTATGAGTTTCGTGCCATAGAAATTGATGAGCTTCAAGAACAAGACCAAGTAGCCGAGGTAAGTTTGGTGGACGAAGATCTTGAAACTAATGATGCACGAAATCAAGAAAAATATGATGACAAGGCGTTGGGGAGCTATCCGAAGGCGGAGCAAGATATTCTTCAAGTCACACCACCATCATGCTCTCCCAACATATTTGAAGAGGTATGTCTAGCAATTAATTTACCTGTTTTCAGATTTGGTCATGACTTAGTTGTTGATGCATATATTAGAAAAATCTTCATAAGAAATATTGAGAGACCAATGAAGAAGGGTAATTTATTTGTTAGCAATCAGATTGTCACAAAGCATATCGGTCAACATATTGCACCATTCAGAAAGACCGATAGTGAAAAATTATTGCAGCCAAGGCTTTCCCCATTGCTTTATCTAAAGCTCATATCTAATTGGGTAGCTTTGCTTATTTCTTACTTGGCTTACACTTGGTCTCAACTGAGACATCTATGTTCTAAATATCTTTATTTCAGAAATTTAAAGCCAAGGTTAAATTCTATTAAGAAAACCGATGCTAATATAATATCTTATCCAAAGACATCGGAGATAGAATGGAAAACCCAATGCATAGCCGAATGGGGAGATTCCAAATCTGAACCATTCGTTTGCTTATCTCCAAAGCCGTTCATACAGCAAGATCGGCTAAAAAACAAGAAGTATACCTTCAATTCCAGCATGTGTGATCAAATATTTGATTTGTTGTTGAGAAATAATTATATTGGAATTCTTGATCACCATGTTGAGTCATTTGTCCAGGGACGAATGTATTGTAAGTTGCATGATTCGTCCAAGCATAATTTTAAGGATTGCAACATGTTCCGTCAAATAGTTAAATCGGCCATTGATAAAGGACGATTAAAATTTGTTGAGACACCAGCAGATGACGAGTCTATTCCAATTGGTCCTGATGGCAAAAGATTTTTGCATCGGCTGCTTCAAGCCGATCCATTTAAAGAGAAGGTAAAAACTACAGGTGATGGGATCGAGCTTTCAAGTAATCAAGTTGTTGAAGAGCATAATGAACATAATCTTGAGGGCGAGAATTCCATCGAAGCTACAATGGAGACGCCAAGGACTGGGGGGGGGGGGCAGCAAGCAAATCCAATGATCGATGAAAGCAAATCAAAAGAAAACAAAAGCCGAAATAAGCGCAAGTGTAAGAGATCAAAAATCACCTTTGCAGAACTATTGGATAAATATCAAAAGAAGAGTGAAGAGAAGAATGCTTATCGGCCCAATCCTGGAAAGAAACTAAGATCACCCCCAAGGCGCAAATATGAAGATTGGTATTGGCAAAGTGAGAATTTTAATGCAACATATTCATATCCTTGTTTTAGGCCGCCAATGCCAATGCCGTGGATGCCTCCCTATGCTCATATAGATCCATATCCATCATGGGACGGGTATGATACAAGGGCACATTCTCCATCTTATTCTAGACCATCTCACCAATACTATGCAGCCCAAAGAAGATCAACATTTGAACAATCACACGTCAAAGACCGTTTCAATCATAAGGAATCGGTCCAGAGCTCAAGGAAGAAGAAAGAGGTGGTCAAGCAGGTTTACCGCATTAAAAGAGATGGTCGTAAGAGTGCAATTTCAGATTTGATCTCAATGAAAAAGAGCCAATTAAAGTGTTGACATTGGCTACTAAAGGCAGTGAGACAAAGCAACCAATTATTAAGAGTCGAAGTGCCAAATCTGAAGAAAAGAATTTGAGAGTGCACAAGGCCAAAAAGGAATTGCCATTGGTCAAAACAGAATCACAGCCGAGATGCCCGCTCGGCTTATCGTATTGGCAAAAGAAGAAATTACAAAAACTTAGTGCACAAGAACTTGAAGAAAGGAACATGGCATGGGTTCCCAAAGGAAGTGCTCAAAATAAGAATTATGTGCAAGCTTCCATTACAAGAAGTGCGGCAAAGGTGAAGAAGGAAAAGAGTGAAAACTACGAAGGACCAAGCCGAAGGTTTCAACATCTTTGGTCTACACATTATCCATATTCTTCAACTATGTCATTAACGCCTATGCCATGGAATTTGTCATCAGGTATGATTGGTAACCCTCAATGGGCTTATTTTAATCCATGGATGCAATATAATTTCTTACATCATCAAAGGGTATTGCCAAATCAATATACATTTGATTAGCTACAAGTTTGTTGCTGATCCAAAGGGCCGAAATACTTGATTTGTCATTTTATTTGTTTATTTCGGCTATATGTGCTTTGAATGAAGTTTACATGGTAATGGCCGATATTTATCTATCGTCCTAAGATTATGTCAATGCATGGCCGGTGTAGTATCCTAACATCGTTCTTAGTTCAATAGGAGACCAAAACAAGCCTCATACCACTTAAAATATTTTTGCACTATAATAAAAGCTGAATATGAAATTTTATTCGGTTTGGAGCTTTTGGTTACCATAGGTGCTATACATATTGAGGCTTTGGGTGATTCATTATGAGTAGTACAATAAATATCCAAGAGTTATCAATGTTTTGACGAATCACTTATAGTTTATCTTGAGGTATGTCTAGATGCAAAATTTACCCTGGGTTCCTTTAACATTGTTCATATTTCTAGACATGACAATTCAAGAGAGTTGGCACATCAAGCAATCTGGCTACTATGTTAATCATGGTGTATTGCATTTATGTCAATAGCCGATTCTTAGTCTCGTCAACAGAGGTAAGGCCGAATCGAAGTCCACCGCTTCGGCCACTAATGAATTTTTTTATGCAGGCGAAAGTAAGGATCGGAGAAAGTTTATTGTTGATTATCTGCAAAATCCTAGCAAAAGGGTGAATACTATGATTCAGAGGATGACCTTGAGATACATATCTATGGAGCTTTATCATCGGATTGTTAAGGAAGTTGAGAAGGTTTCACCCAATTTTGTATCAAGGATTCAAAGAAATAATGGCCGATATATATTTATCAACCAAGCACATGCAAAGTGGCCGATGGAGTGTTGACATCGTCCTTAGAACCAACACGGTACACGTTATTTTTCGGCATACTACCTTTGCCGAAAAACAGGGGGGCATGTGTTGACGCTCAAAAATGGCATGATCGCAAAGAGTGACTTGAGTCTATAATGGAATGAGGTTAAAATTATGAGTTCATGTCACCATTTGATGGCCCTCGTGAAGATGATCAAAATAAATATGAAGATGGACCAAAACGGAGCTCAAGTGCAAAAGATATGACAATTTCGAAGATACCCGTGTTGACACCAGATTAAAGAATGGTATGAAACCTAATTAAAACGGCCTCGGATGGAAAAAGTTACAACTGCAAAGTTGTGCCTCTCGTCGAAACGGTGGATTTTGATATAAAAATCGTCTTAATTCGAGATCGTATGCAACCTGTGAAGGCAAAACAAGGTCAGAAACATAAGCCGCACAGTCATTTCGGACCGACCGAGTTGATTTGATCAATGAAACCGAGTTGGTCCGAAAATTTACCAGAGAGTTGGCAATGTTGACTCGGTAGGACCGAAATGAACCAATCGGTGAGACCGAGTTGGTCCGAGAAATTACCAAAGATTCCTGTCCGAGTTAGGTTAGGGTTTTTTATGTTTTGGACGGAATTTTTAGTCCTTTTTCTTGTACGGGAAGTCCAGCCGCCTCATAAATAGATGAGAGGTGACGGCCGATTGAACAACACATAATCGAACAAATCAATCTACTACTTTTTTGTGTTCATTATCCCTCTCCCTTGTATCTTTCTTCTCGTTCTTCGTTCGTTCTTCTTCATTGCAGGGCGGCGAACCTCGAGGCCCTAGGAGCGGTCAGGCCAACCTAGGGCAGCCCATAGCCGCAGCGCGCCTTGACGGGGTCCCTCCCGGGCGTGTGGGGTTTTGGGTCTACAAAAGCGCCCGCCGGACTGCTTGCGTACCGCGCTTCCGGCTGGGTCTCCTTCGACGTGAGTTGCGGTGCATCACCCCCGGCGTCGAGGGTACACGGTGACGTGTTCGTGTGCGAACAGAACCCATTCAGGGCATTGCATTTTCCAGATAATTCCACTCCCCCCTTGTCATACACCTTCATCATGTCCATCTTTCTGCACATTTATGTGATGATTGAAAAAAACAACACATAACCTGGGAATTGTGGGAAATAAGTTTACCAACCTATCATTTGTGAGCCAAGAGTTAACAAAGAGTATGATAACTGATTGTTGCCTTTTCGCAGATGCTTTATCTGCCATGTTGTCTTCTTGGTTACTTTACACTAATACTAGTGATGATTGAAAAAAACAACACATAACCTGGGAATTGTGGGAAATAAGTTTACCAACCTGTCATTTGTGAGCCAAGAGTTAACAAAGAGTATGATGACTGATTGTTGCCTTTTCGCAGATGCTTTATCTGCCATGTTGTCTTCTTGTTACTTTACACTAATACTATGGTCACTAGTTTACGCAAGTATTCCTGTAAGGGCATCAAACTTCACTGTTTGCTAAATATGCAAATAGAGACTTGCTACAGAGTATACAATTTAGTTTTCATGTTCTTTCTTTGATAGAGACTAGTATAGTTTTGAATTTGATAAAAAAATGTAATTAGTAAACAGTGATTATATTTATCTCATAATGAGAAATGGCTTATGTCCATGTAGATTCATTGAACTTCTCAACAACAACAACAACAACAACAACAACAACAACAAAGCCTTTAGTCCCTAACAAGTTGGGGTAGGCTAGAGGTGAAACCCATAACATCTCGCGACCAACTCATGGCGTACTCAACCATAAGCAACTGTTGAATAAATATAACATGGTGAACTATCATGGAGGGGGCAAGGGCCCCCCTGCACACTTGCTAACGCCATGTTTTGCTAATCATATTTTTGTAATTTATCTAGGTATGTAGATATATTGGAACCTTATTTGAGATGGGCCCTAGGCTGCCTCACATTTTCACCATGTCCATTCCTTTCTACATCGGTGCATATTTCACCATCGACATGTTTATCGGGACAATTATCATGTTTGCCTGGGAGTGGCTGAATCACAAGCAGTTGATAACTTTGTGGGTGCGATTTCTTCAGGTCTGATCTATGGTGGTGGTGTCAGGACTGTTCCTTCTCGATATTGTCGCTCCTTAAGATTAACCATTCAACATGCATGATGCACGTGTACAGATTGGATATTGATGGTATTCTATATACGGATCCATAATAATTAGTGGTCATTTAGCCCCGATGGTTAAGTCCTTAACTTGGGTTTGAGATCCTCTGCATTACTACATAGGTGACATTACCTCCCATCTCAATCGTGCAACATATCCAACGGTCATAATCGTTATTGTATCCATCTGAGCTTCCTCAACACGATCACCGTTACTTCTCTCTACCGTCTTCGTTGCCCTTCCTGACACCTCGCCGTCTATGAGGCCCGCATCAGAGCTACACGACAATGCAAAAAATTCCACAAAAACCAGCCTGGTGATTGAAATTGCGAGTAGAGGAACGTAGCCACCAGAGAGCGGTGCGCCCGATCCGTGGACATACCCAAGTGCAGGAAATGCCATTGAATGATGATTGAGAGAGAGAGAGAGAGAGAGAGAGAGAGAGAGAAAACAAGTAGTGTTTCTGATTAAATTGTTGAGACCCGCTTGCAACATAGGCGCTAATGCACCCACAAATGGATCCATAGCATATCCAGGTGCCCCATGGCCACATGAATGAGGCTCTCTTCAGAATGTTCTACAGACTGCACACAACTTCTGCTCAACGAGGTGCTCTGCCACTGCATACAGCCCCGGGTGTGCTCGTGCTTGCATCCTTTCTTTTCGCTGCTCCCGGGTTCTTCTCGTTGCACGACCATTTGATAAGATCGATTGCCTCGGCAGCCGTTGGATGAAGCCCGAGACAACCGTTCAATCTCTCCCCCGTGAGCATGAGCATGCCTAGCTTTGCAACAAGGCTCCTGTTGCACTCGCTGCTTTGCAACACAAGCACTATTGCGCTCCCCGCCGAACCATTTATTTTCTTTTGAAATAATGCAGATGTTGCGGCTGCACCTATATTGCTATCACAATATACCATTTTTTTTGTTTGCAACACGAGCCATGTTGCAGAAGCGCACCACAACCACCATTGCAACATCACACATGTTTCAAACACATAGCCCCGCTACAGACCATTGTAACAACACACATGTTTCATAAACATAGCCCCAATTGTAGACGGTTGCAACGCCGCATATGTTTTAGAAACATATATAGCCTTAGTTGCATATCTAATCGAGTTGATGTGCTGTCCCTTCCAGCAAAGGAAGACAGGAGGAAGGAGAGGGAGTTCGGGAGGGAGCCGGAAAGAAAGACCGTTTCTGGATAAGGCTTTTGTGTCGTTTGCTTGGGGGGGGGAGTGCTCCAAGCCACGGGATCGCTAGAGATCGGACGACGTGTGACGCGGCCACAAAATTAGTCTGCTGGGTTTAAGTGTTTCCCAAAAAAACAACCCTATAATGAGTTTCTTTTTTTGACGGGATAGCCCTATGATGAGTTGTGATGGGTTGTTGTTGATCGATCGTATTTTGCTAGGGTTACCAACGCATTCCTTTGTATTTTGCCAATCTCATGTATCCGATGCGTTATGGACGAAAGGATAACCATTACTTGTCTTTATATATACTTGTTGAAATCTTGTTGCGAGGTGCATCGTGTTTTTCGTTGGATCAAATGTGGTTTGGCTGGAACATGCGCCATTGTTATCGTGCATCATTTACATCATGTTCTCATACAAAATATTTAGTTGCAAGCAAGCACATGTCTAGTTTACAAGCACACAGCGCGACACCGACGACACGGATGGAAGAGTAATGCTACAACAAAGATGATTGACTGAGAGATAACGGCTGAAAATGGCCAAAGGGAAGGAGAAAAAACACTAGTTTACCTACGATTTACAATTACAGGTGGTGGGCTATATTCCTGTTCATTAGTTACTATACTCCCTCTGGTCACTAGTTTACCTATGCTCTTATATTTCTTTACGGAGGGAGTACATGATTTCCAGGCGACGACAGAAGGTGATCAGCACTTCAGCATTGGCGCACAAATGCAATTCAGGATGCAATTTGCAACGGCTTTCAACTACTTAATGGATATAATAGTGCACGCAAAACTACATGGTTAGCATTAGATTCTTGTTTACTGGTTATTTGATTTCAGTGTAAGCAACATCCTAGACACAGTTAAACAATATCCTAGGCACGTTTCCACGCCCAAGATATGATTGGTATATGAAAGAATGGTTCCATACAGCAAATCACTTGCCAAACGGCGCACAAAGCAAAGGACAACACAAGAGAACATACCACATTCTTGCATGAAGGCACACTCTTAACATTAAAAGCAATGAACAAGGACAATGTATGAACCGAAAATCGACAGCTACTACATTCGCCAAACCAATGTTTAGGCAGCGATAGAGGCGAGAGCGACAGAATCACTAACTTCCCAGTTGCGAACATACAAAACGCCATAGAGAAGAAACTGTTTTCTAGTACCATGATGTAGTGATGTACTCGTACTACACAAGAGCAGATAATTCTGCCTGCAGCTTGGGACTCCCAAGGATCAGAGCTCAAAATGACCAAAGTAGCGCGCTTGTTTCCTCTTTATAAATCTGGATATACTCGAGACGTCGCCTTGAATAATCGTCCGACCATCTTCCATGTAAATAGCACCATCTGCGTATCTGAGTTCTTCCAGCCGATGGGTCACCCACAGTGCCGCAACCTCCCCACTAGCAGTTACAGAGTTCCTCACCGCCTTGACCACGCCCATCTGCACTTCCATGAAACCAAGATCACCAAGATTACAATGCCCATAACAATCAAGTACTGTATAACTACAAGGTAAGAGTAGGCCTGCTAAGTGGTAACTACCAGTCAATCAAAAAGGATGATAACTACATATCAGAAACAGGAAAATATAACAATTTCTTATATTTTCAACAACCAACAGAGGATTTTCCATACATAATACAGTGTAGGTTAGCCATAGCTTCTAAGGCATATCAACAACACAACAAATGCGATAGAAGCATCAGAAAATTATATGAAATATAGTCCAAAATCGTAATGTGTTTATGAGAACCATGGCTACACCAATTTTAATGAACTACAGACTGTTGGGAGCTTTAGCGCAATTGCCAAACTACAATTCCAGTTCGAAATGAAATGGTAACTGAAGATTGCTCTAGCAAAGGTACCTCGTGATCATATATCTTAGTTCATGTTATTAAAAACTAAACATGAATAATCATAATACCTGATCATATTCGTCCAAGAATGTGGTCAGCTCATCCAGCAGTAGTACTTTGGATGCTTCAGCTAAAGCACCAGCAATGGCAACTCTCTGTTTCTGCCCACCACTCAGAGTTTGGATTGGCCTCTGTTTTGGATGAAGGATGTTTGTGAACCTTGTGCAGACAATAGTAGATTATAATCCAAAATGTGCATGTCAGCTGCCTACTTGAGAGTAGCTCAACATTCCAACTGCATCCAGAGATTGTGACACTCTTGACCTAACCTCATCCAATGAAAGATTGAGCTTACCAAGACCAAATGCAACATCGGATTCTACCGTGGGCATCACAACCTGCATCCAAAAGACAGAATTCAATATGCAGCAGAACTTCATTTAATTTGGGACGATGCATTGCTAACAAAGCTCCAAAGCATCCACAATACAAATATCCTATGAATTCAAAGCCACTTTGATAATGCGTTATGGCATAATTGCAGGTAAAAACTCATCAAAGAACCAGTGATAACCTGGTGATCAGGATTTTGGAAGACATAGCTGAATGGCCTATTAATATGCACTGTACCAGCAGATGGATTTTGAAAACCTGCCAAAACCTACAAAAGAACAAGAAGTTAGCATCCCATTGAGGTACTAGTAGAAAGAAACCCTATCAAAGTTTTGTATTCCATGTAAGAGAAAAACATGCAAACAAATAAATTGATCTAGAACCAAATTTTGTATCAGTCTGCTTTAGGAAATATATTCTAACAATACCAGAATAGATTATGCAACTTCTCTAAGAATACTTCCTTCCTAGTTCTGTCATAATTTTTATTCATGTTGAAGTTGAATATATATCCTGAGAAATGTGAAATTACCATGTCGATCAGGTGTTCAGTGCTCAATTGGTCGAATGTACTTGATACAACACACACAGTATCTGATGCATGATTGCTCATTTACACATGAAGATCCTGGTAGTTATGCTGCAGGATATATTTACCATCAGTTATCAAATTAAATTTCCTGTTGGCTCCTGATGGTGGCTGATATTTTTTTTCTCAAGCAACTCGAGTGACCGCAAACTCAGCAAATTCTGAGACATTCCTAGGTCTCACAGACCTTATCTCGGTGCTCAAAGGAAAAGCCGGGACAATCCAAAGATTCAAATGGCTACCATTCAGCATTTCGATTTCTGATAAACTGCACATACTCTGCCTAGTCCTCCAAAAATATCTTTTATGAGAACTGAATAAAACACGACCAGACTGTGCTTATGGTATCGTATTCACTCCATGAGTCTTCAAATTGATCATTTGCATACGGTATTTCGTTCAGTGGCGTGATGAGCACAGTTACAGCCGGCGTATCGGTAGAAATGCGCGTGGAAACAAAGCATCAGAGTAAGTAGTTCAGGAAAGATAGACCTTGAGGAGGGTGGACTTGCCGCAGCCGTTGGGGCCGAGGAGCATCCAGAGCTGCCCCGGCGGGACGCACAGCGAGCAGTCCTTGAGCACCGGCAGCACCAGCCCCCGCCTCGTCGTCACTGAAAATCCCACCCCGCGGCCCTCGATGGCCGGCGGGGGCGGCGGAGGAGAGGCCGAGGCGGCCACACGGCGGCGGATGGAAGGGGGAGCGGTCGGGGTAGCTCGCCCGGCGGCGCAGCAGGGCGGGCAAGGGTAGCAGCAGAAGGGGATGGCGCCGCCGGTGAGGCTGTGCGCCATCGTCGGCGAGGGCGATAAGAGATGATGGGCCTGGGCCGGTACACTGAGCGGCTAGAAAGAAGATCCCGACCAAGCTTAAACCTAATCGGCCCACGATCTGAAAGCCTGTCCACAGAAGAGGATAAATGGATCCGCCATACTCACAAAGATCCCGTGGGCCGTGGGTGGTTACGATCTGACTGACGGCCGCGGCTGACGACTGTGTACTTCCTTTCGCCGCCCAGTGTCGTACATGCGTACTGCACAGGCGCCGCGCCACGCCGCGCCGCCCCGCATATACACCCACGCGGGCGCGGGCGCAGATGCAACGAACGCACAGAACCCCACCAGATCATCATCGGCGGCCAGCGCGCGATGGACATGGGAGGAGGGCACGCCATGGGCACGGGCATGGGCGGCGCCGCCGCCCCGGCGGCGGCGGTGGCGCACGGGGGCATGCGGATGCACTACATGCACATGACCTTCTACTGGGGCAAGAACTCGGAGATCCTCTTCCACGGGTGGCCCGGCTCCAGCGGCGGCATGTACGCGCTCGCGCTCCTCGTCGTCTTCGCGCTGGCCGTGCTCGTGGAGTTCCTCTCCTCCTGCCGCTGGCTCGAGTCCCGCCTCTCCTCCCGCGACCGGCCCGCGGCGGCGGGGGCGGCGCGCGCCGCCGTGCACGCGCTGCGCGTCGGGATGGCCTACGTCCTCATGCTCGCGCTCATGTCGTTCAACGTCGGCGTGCTCCTCGTGGCAGTCGCCGGCCATGCGGTGGGGTTCCTGCTGTTCAGGGCCGGCCTGTTCGGCGGACAAGCGCAGGTGGAGGACGGGGCCAAGGACTACCTGGCGCCGGCGGCGTGCTGCTAGGTCTTCTTATCCGGATGCATGGGTTTGGAAAGTTTGGTGGTGTGATCCTGTTGATCTGGGTGATTGTTATCTCACTAGTTGATCTGGGTGATTGTTATCTCACTATTCATAACCGTTCTTGTTTGGTTGCATCTTGCATATCGACCGGGATTAACTTTTTTGTTATTTGATTGACATGCTGGATTTTAGTTGTTGGTGTAGTACTGTGTATCTGTGATGGCCAACATGTATGTCGTCGCGATGTTATCTCATTAATGGCGTTGGTAAATGCTTTGGCTACTAGCCATCATCTATAGTCATTCATCAATGCAGGGTTGGCTATTATATTTGTACTTTCTTCTTTTCGATTTATAAAGCTTCATCTTAAAAAAATTGTTTTTTTGTTTTTTAAGTCTCAATTCTACTACTTAGCACAATGGAAGTAACATAGGTGATAACATCACGTACAAAACAAATGATGTGACGAGTAATTAATGAGGAAAGATAGGCATGTGTAACATAGCTACTACTCCCTTCGTCTAGGTGTGTAAGTGTCACGCCCAATATGCGACCCTATCCAAAGGAACTCGACGGTCCCACCAAGGATAGACCAAGATATTGAAACGCTTTGCAAGTGGATATCATTACATCAACATTACATAATAGATGGGGATACATACATAAGGCACAAATGCCACAAGAATACATCAACATCATATACAAGATCAACATCCGACTACGGATGAAACATAAACAAACTCAAACAATATCCACCTCATAGCCCAGTGCCGACCGAACCTATCCCCGATCGAACAAGCGAAGAAGAACTCCAAAACAAGCAAACATCGCCTCACGTCATGATCATCGCAAACCTGTACCGCAATCGGTGTTGTAGTAATCAGTGAGCCACGAGGACTCAAAGAATCCCATTACCATGGGTATCAAGACTAGCAAAGCTTAAATGGGAAAGGAAGGGGTAAAGTGGTGAGGTTGCAGCAGCGACTAAGCATATATGGAGGTTAACATACGCAAATGAGAGCGAGAAGAGAAACAAAGGAACGGTCGTTAACTAGTAATGATCAAGAAGTGATCCTGAACTCCTACTTACGTCAGACATAACCCAGAAACCGTGTTCTCCTCTCGATCAACCCCGAAAAGAGACACTCACGGTTACGCACACGGTTGGTGTATTTTAGAAGAGTTTGCTTCAAGTTTACTACAATCGGATATTAACAAATTCTCATCGCCACATAACCGCTGGCACGGCTCTCGAAAGTTTATACCTGCAGGGTGTCCCAACTTAGCCCATGATAAGCTCTCGCGATCAACGAAGGATATTCCTTCTCCCGGAAGACCCGATCAGTCTCGGAATCCCGGCTACAAGACATTTCGACAACAATAAAACAAGACCAGCAAAACCGCCTGGATGTGCCGACAAATCCCGATAGGAGTCGCAGACCTCGCTCTCGTGGCACACCGGATAAGTCAAGATACGAGTAAAACCAACCCTCAAGTTGCCCGTGGTGGCCCCAAGAAGTTGCTCGGTTCGGACCAACACTGAAGGAGCACCGCCCGGGGGCTAAAATAAAGATGACCCTTGGGCTCCGAAACCCAAGGAAAAGGGGCATAGGTGAGGCAAATGGTAAAACCAATGTTGGGCCTTGCTGGAGGAGTCTTATTCAAAGCGAATCGTCAAGGGGTCCTATAAATCACCCGACCGCGTTAGGGACGCAAAATCCGGGAACATAATACCGATATGACGGAAACTAGGGCGGCAAGAGTGGAACAAAACACTGGCATAAGGCCGAGCCTTCCACCCTTTACCAAGTATATAGATGCATTAATTAAATAAGATATATTGTGATATCCCAACAAGTAAACATGTTCCAACAAGGAACAACATCTCCATGTTCCAACAAGGAACAAACTTCATCTTCACGTGCAACTAACAACGCTATAAGAGGGCTGAGCAAAGCGGTAACATAGCCAAACAACGGTTTGCTAGGAAGGGTGCAAAAGGTTAGAGGCTGACATGGCAATTTGGGATGGCTTGATAAACAGTAATAGGTAGCGCAAAGATAGCGGTAGAACGAAGCAACTAGCATAGCAATGATAGTAGTGAGATCCAGGGTAGCGGTCATCTTGCCTGAAATCCCGCTAGGAAGAAGAACGAGTCCATAAAGAAGACGAACGGATGAAGCCGAACCAAGCGTAGACGAACGAATCCTCACGATCGCAACGGAACAGGAACTAACAAGAAGAAGCACACAACATGGTAAACACACCACACATGAACAAGACATGATGCACAACAAGCATGATGCATGACAAAGCTACATGGAGCTACTCATGGCAAAATATGATGCATACAAGACCAACACATCAAAGCAAGTTTAAACGAGGCCGGAAACGACATATAACAATTCCGGTAAGTCCTCATAAGCAAATTTTGAAATTGGTCCAGATCTGAATAACTATATGTTCAAGTTGTTAAACAGCAAGTTAAGATGCACCAAGATGATCTACACGAAATTCTAGTCAAGTTACATATAAAGTTCATTAGATTCGGAGCTACGGCCTAGAAGATATGAGCAAAACAAGTTAAACATGGCATTGATGCAAAATGCATACAAACATCAAGAAAACACTCTCAAACAAGGATGCAACATGATAATATGAAACTACATGCAAAATCAAGCAAGTTTCATATAGAGCACACTCAAAACGGAGCAACGGTTCAACACATACACATGAAACAAGTTATAGCAACAATCTGTCCAAAACAGCAAGTTGGCATATTGCAAGCATCAAAACAACATGCTACAGCACCCCAACATGATAACAAAAGGCATGGACATGAAGTACAGGTAAAGCATGACAAAACATGAACACTGAGCTATCTCCAGAAATCACTAGAACATGCTCAAAAAGACATGGCAAGATTGCATATAATAACAGTTTCAGCCTTTAGCAGAAATAACATCAGGTTGCAATGTTTAGAGCTATCAAACAACATGCTACAGGAACTTAACATGGAAAACAAAGGCATGGCATGAATATACTAAATGCATAGAACAAATGTCCTTTACTGACCATAAGCCAAAAAGGATCAGAAAATATGATGGCACCCATGTAAACATGGCAAGTTATATGACAGATTCATACATGGCAGGAACAACAATAAGTAGGCATGTTGGTGAGCTTGAACCACTCACCACAGAGAAATACATGGCATGGAAGGGCAACTCACAGTAAGAAGACATGGCATAGAAGCTATACATGGCAAGAACAACATCATAGCATACACGGGTCAACTACAACAACCTTGGCAAAATTGAATAACATGTAAACAACCTGCCAGGAAACATTTTATAGCAAAAGTAGAGCTCGATTGACTCAAGCTATGGCACTCCATAGTTTCAAACAAGGGCATGGATGGATAGAGAATAACCATATGTTCAAAACATCCTTACTGAAGTAGCTCAAAATAAGCATGGATCTCTCGGTAGCATCAAGTTAACATGGCATAAAAATATCAGCAAAACAGGGGCTGAAATCAGCAACATCATGAAGCCTAGTTTGCATGCTTGTGCTAGTCACCACAGAGATCACAAAAATACATGGCATACACCCATGTAAAGATGGCATGACATAGAACAAAACACATATAGGACTCAAGTTCATAGGGTGCACACATCAATCATGGAAAAAATGACAAAAGTGCATGTTCTGATAAGAATCTGAAACTAACATCACATAGCCCTCTTCTAACAGCATTTCGGGCATCAAGATGAGCTCAAATGAAAATGATGCAATGAGATGCAATGATGTACTCGTCGAGGCGAACAATTTGACATATTACACGCATGAAACGGAGTAATATGCAGAGAGTTATGGCATGATGAAAATGCAACAAAATACTGACAGAAAAGACTTAGACGAAAACGGGGGCTCGGGGAAAGTCAACCTAGGCGCGCGGATAGAGGATGGCCGGGATCTCGCGCCGGAGATGGACGTGGAGGGGGGCCGGAGAGGTGATGGGGAGGTGGATCCGGATCGGATCTCGCCGGATCCGGCCGGATCCCGGCGAGGGGAGGCGGAGGAGGCGACCGCGGGAGCTTCGGGCCGGATGGCTGGCGAGCGCGGGCGGCCGGCTCCGGCGTGGTTGCATGGGCGAGGCAGCGGCAAGGCGGCGGGCGGGCAGAGGCGCGGAGGCGGCGGGCGGTGGCGCGGGCGCACCAGCGGCGCGTGGCGGCGTTAAAGCGGCGACGGCGGCAAGGGCGGCGGCGGCGAAGGCGGCGGCCGCCGAGAGAGGGCGCCGGCGACTTCGGCGCGGCGGCGGCGAGCATCGCCGCTGGGCTCGGCGTCCAGCTGGCGGCGGCGGCGCGGGCCGGCGGGCCCGCTGGTGGCGGCGGCGGCGACGCGCGCGCGGGCGACGTGGCGACATGCGGTTGGTGGAGGCGCGCGGCAGGGTGATGTGGCGGCCGGCGATTGGCTGGAGCGACGTGGCGGTGGACGCGTCCGGCGCGGAGGCGGACATGTCCGGCGGCGCGAGGAAGAGGAGGCTAGGGTTTGGACTGCGCGAAAAATCCGGGAGGGGCACACATATTTATAGATAGAGGGAGCTAGGAGACTCCAAATGAAGAGCAGTTTTCGCCCACACGATCGTGATCGAACGACCGAGAGCATGGAGGGGAGTTTGGTGGGTTTTGGGCCACTTTGAAAGGGGTGTTGGGCTGCAATACAAAAGAGGCTTTACGATTACCCGGTTAACCGTTGGAGTACTAAACGACCTCCAAATGGCACGAAACTTGACAGGCGGTCTACTGGTGCTATACCAAGGCCGCTTGACAAACCTCGGTCCATTCCGAGACCGTTTAACACCCGCACACGAAAAGAGGTAAAAGGGAGCGCCGGGGGACATAGGAGTGCCGGATTGCAAAACGGACAACGGGGAAAATGCTCGGATGCATGAGACGAACATGTATGCAAATGCGATGCACATGATGACATGATATGAAATGCAGATGATGACATGGCAAAGTGCAACACGCAAGCACATGACATGGCAACGACGACGAATAACTGGCAGACACCTGGCGCATCGAATCCGGGGCGTTACAGTAAGTCATCTTACGTTGCGCACCGTGACCAAGGTGGAGGAAAAAACGAGAGAACTTAATGTGTTTTTGCTAATTAATAACAATGCATGCAACGAACTAACCAATGCATGTCGTGTTTGGTAGTCTCAAATCATTTAAAGCATGCATGACTCACATCTCTTATTGGTTGATATGTCATAAAACAAGAAACGAGATGAGAGTTAATGTACCGTGCCTAAGTGTTTTGGGATTATTTGGTTTTCGTAAGATGACTTACACACCTAAACGGAGGGAGTACCTCCCTCTCAGTTTACAGGGCGTGCGCGTACCCCTAGGTCGTCAATTTGACCAACCTAATACAAGTCATATATTAGAAAAAATATACCAACATAAACTTCGGAGTTTCTACTTTTAAAAGATATAATTTTTGTGTTATATAGTTTTATTAGGATGATAAAATTGGCAACCTAGATATACGCGTAGGACTTGTAAACTGAAAAGGAGGTAGTACTAGTTACTGTACCATCACACGTACCAACACAAAATGAGTCTACAACCTAATAAATGAAGTATCACATGACACCACACATATGTTATTCCCCACTATAGAGGTAGTAACATACTCCCTCCGTCCTTTGAAGTGTGTACTTCCAACTTTGTTGGAAAGTCAAACCTTTTTACGTTTGGCCGTAATTATACAATAATGTACCAACATTTATGTCATCAAATTAGTAGCATTAGATTCATGATAAAATATATTTTCATCATATACCTATTTGGTTTCACAAATATTGATGTATTTTTATATAAACTCGGTCAAACATTAAGATAGTTTGACCCTCCAACAAAGTTGAAAGTACACTCTTTAAAGGACGGAGGGAGTAGACTAGTAACATATGCATGTTACTAGTCTAAGTTAGTACCCATTGTGACTAGTCTTATCATCACATGTTTGGATTTTGAGGTGCATTAAATCATTCGATGCAAATATCAAGAGAAAACCCACCAATGCATGTGGAAGTACATTCACATTTAGTTATCATGCATGCATGTATTGTAATTAATGCATCAATAAACATATTTTTTTAGGAAAAAGAGGGTATTAATTAAGTACTTATGCAAACTACGAAATTTATTCCACCACTCACCATCTACCTCGGTTGAAGATATTTTGAAATTGAGCCCTATAAACCGGAAAGAAGGGAGTACTTTCTCTATCTCCTCTCTATTTACGTTTATAATACTCCCTCCATTTTTATATACAAGGCCACAAACTCATTTTACAGGTACCTGATGCGGCTTGAACTACGTCGGCATTTCCCCAAAGAGGAAGAGATGATGCAACACAGCTACACTAGGTATTTCCCTCCATAGGAGAACCACGCAACACCACGTAAACAGCTCCTGCACACAAAGAACAAATACTTGCAACACGATGTAAGAGAGGGGTTGTCAATCCCTCACGGATAAAAATATAGGTAAAATTGTAGTAGATTGGATAAATAGATCTCGCGGAAATGCGAAATAAAATAAATAAATAAAAAAGACAGCAAGGTATTTTAGTATTTTTGGATTAATAGATCTGAAAATAAAATTAAATAAAAATAGACCGTGAAGGCAAATATAATAAAGAAGACACCCGGGGGTCGTAGATTTCACTAGTGGCTTCTCTCGAGAAAAATAGCATACGGTGGGTAAACAAATTACTGGTGGGCAATTGATAGAACTTCAAATGATCATGACGATATCCATGCATGATCATTATATAGGCATCACGTCCAAGATTAATAGACCTACTCCTGCCTGCATCTACTACTATTACTGAAGGAAATATGCCCTAGAGGCAATAATAAAGTTATTATTTTATTTCCTTATATCATGATAAATGTTTATTATTCATGCCAGAATTGTATTAACCGAAAACTTGATACATGTGTGAATACATAGACAAAACAAAGTGTCCCTAGTATGCCTCTACTAGACTAGCTCATTAATCAAAGATGGTTAAGTTTCCTGACCATAGACATGTGTTGTCATTTGAGGAACGAGATCACATCATTAGAGAATGATGTGGTGGACAAGACCCATCCGTTAGCTTAGCACTATGATCATTTAGTTTATTGCTATTGCTTTCTTCATAACTTATACATGTTCCTATGTCTATGAGATTATGCAACTCCCAAATACCGGAGGAACACTTAGTGTGCTATCAAACGTCACAACATAACTGGATGATTATAAAGATGCTCTACAGGTGTCTCCGATGGTGTTTGTTGAGTTGACTTAGATCGAGATTAGGATTTGTTATCCGAATGTCAGAGAGGTATCTCTGGGCCCTCTCGGTAATGCTCATCACTATAAGCCTTGCAAGCAATGTGACTAATGAGTTAGTTGCGGGTGATGCATTACTGAACGAGTAAAGAGACTTGCCGGTAATGAGATAGAACTAGGTATGATGATACCGACGATCGAATCTCGGGCAAGTAACGTATCGATGAAAAAGGGAACAACGTATGTTGTTATGCGGTTTGACCGATAAAGATCTTCATAGAATATGTAGGAGCCAATATGAGCATCCAGGTTCCGCTATTGGTTATTGACCGGAGATGTGTCTCGGTCATGTCTACATAGTTCTCGAACCCGTAGGGTCCGCACGCTTAACGTTCGATGACGATTTGTATTACGAGTTTATGTGATTTGATGACCGAAGGTTGTTTGGAGTTCTGGATGAGATCACAGACGTGACGAGGAGTCTCGAAATGGTCGAGACATAAATATTCATATATTGGAAGGTTAAATTCGGACACCATAATGGTTCGGGTCGTTCCGGATAAGTTTCAAGCACCGGAGTTACCGAAGCCCCCAAGTAAATGGGCCTCATGGGCCTAGTGGTGGAAGAGAGGAGGCCGGCCAAGGAGTGGCGCTAGCCCCCCCCCCCCTAGCCCAAACCGAATTTGACTAGGGTTGGGGGGCGGCCCCCCTTTTCCTTCTCTCCTCCTCCTCCTCCTCCTCCTTCCCTCCTTCTCCTACTAGGAATAGGAAAGAGGAGGGGAATCCTACTTGGACTCGGGAGTCCTAGTAGGATTCCCCACACCTGGTGCGCCCCCTAGGGCCGGCTACCTCTTCCATCCCCTCCTTTATATACGTGGCCAGGGGGCACCTCATAGACACACAAGTTGATCTTTTAGCCGTGTGTGGTGCCCCCTCCACAGTTACACACCTCTGTCATATCGTCATAGTGCTTAGGCGAAGCCCTGCGCCGGCAACTTCATCATCACCGTCACCACGCCGTCGTGCTGACGGAACTCTCCCTCGGCCTCAACTGGGTAAAGAGTTCGAGGGACGTCACCGAGCTGAACGTGTGCTAATCGCGGAGGTGCCGTGCGTTCGATACTTAGATCGGTTGGATCGTGAAGACGTTCGACTACAACAACCGCGTTACTAAACGCTTCCGCTTTCGGTCTACGAGGGTACGTGGACACACTCTCCCCGCTCATTGCTATGCTTCTCCTAGATAGATCTTGCGTGATCGTAGGCAATTTTTTTTGAAATAGTACATTCCCCAACAGTGGCATCCTAGCCAGGTCTATGCGTAGATGTTATATGCACGAGTAGAACACAATAAGTTGTGGGAGATAATAGTCATACTGCTTACCAGCATGTCATACTTTGATTCGGTGATATTGTTGGATGAAGCGGCCCAGACCGACATTACATGACCGCGTTCAGGAGACTGGTTCTACCGCTGTGATTCGCACACAGGTGGCTAGTGGGTGTCTGTTTCTCCAACTTTAGTTGAATCGAGTTTGACTATGCCCGGTCCTTGTTGAAGGTTAAAACATCACACTTGACGAAAAATCGTTGTGGTTTTGATGCGTAGGTAAGAACGGTTCTTGCTAGAAGCCCGTAGCAGCCACGTAAAACTTGCAACAACAAAGTAGAGGACGTCTAACATGTTTTTGCAGGGCTTGCTGTGATGTGATATGGTCAAGACGTGATGGTATATAAATTGTTGTATGAGATGATCATGTTTTGTAGAAGTTATCGGCAACTGGCAGGAGCCTTATGGTTGTCGCTTTATTGTATGAAATGCAATTGCCATGTAATTGCTTTACTTTATCATTAAGCAGTTGCGATAGTCGTAGAAGCAATAGTTGGCGAGACGACAACGATGCTTCGATGGAGATCAAGGTGTCAAGACGGTGACGACGGTGATCATGACGGTGCTTTGGAGATGGAGATCAAAGGCACAAGATGATGATGGCCATATCATATCACTTATTTTGATTGCATGTGATGTTTATCTTTTATGCATCTTATTTTGCTTAGTACGGCGGTAGCATTATAAGATGATCTCTCACTAAATTTCAAGGTATAAGTGTTCTCCCTGAGTATGCACCATTGCGATAGTTTGTCGTGCCGAGACACCACGTGATGATCGGGTGTGATAAGCTCTATGTCCACATACAGCGGGTGCAAGCCAGTTTTGCACAGGCAGAATACTCGGGTTAAACTTGACGAGCCTAGCATATGCAGATATGGCCTCGAAACACTGAGATCGAAAGGTCGAGCGTGAATCATATAGTAGATCAACATAGTGATGTTCACCATTGAAAACTACTCCATCTCACGTGATGATCGGACATGGTTTAGTTGATATGGATCATGTGATCACTTAGATGATTAGAGGGTTGTCTATCTAAGTGGGAGTTCTTAAGTAATATGATTAATTGTACTTTAATTTATCATGAACTTAGTCTTGATAGTATTTGCATAACTATGTTGTAGATCAATAGCTCGCAATGTAGCTCCCCGTTTATTTTTTAAATGTTCCTAGAGAAAAAACTATGTTGAAAGATGATAGTAGCAATGATGCGGACTAGGTCCGTGATCTGAGGATTATCCTCATTGCTGCAAAGAAGAATTATGTCACTGGTGCACGTCGGTCCTAAACAAACAGTTTTTTTACCCTTTTCCGCGACGGCATTTGGAACCGTCACCAAGTGAGTGTGGGCGATAGGGGGGGTCCTTCCCACACGACCCAGAAACCGTTGGGGATATGCCCTCCTGGCACACATGCTCGGCAAAATGAGGTCGTGTGCGACCGGCGAGCACTCAAATATAGAAATACGTACAGTAGTGCTAAAAAAATACAATTATACATGCAAAATCATTTCTGGTCATAAGTACATCCCACACAGTCAGTCACCACTAAACATTTCCGTTCGTATATACATCCCACGCAGTCACTACAAGGAAAACATTTGCGCAAGGTGGCGTAATGCAAACATTTTTGAAGAGAATGTCGTGTGTGATTGTTCATTGATCCAACACGGTTTATTCCTAGAAAATGTGTATGTTGCCTTAGGTCATCGCCCACGGTGTTTTCTCATTAACCGTTTGCAATAAGAATACCCAATTAGCAAGCTAATTGGCCTATTATTAATAATCCATTTACTAATCTAATTGACATTCATATTAAGCACATAATACATTTCATTTCCATATTAAGGAAGCAGGATTTCATAATTGAAATACATCGGAGTACAACATGATATAGCTTCAACACTCAGCTACCCCATTACACAACTGCACCAGCAGCAAGTTTCACATGCAACATCTAGAACATTTCGAAATTAGCATCATAGATGGTACATAGAGAGAGGTATCTCATCTGGAAAATTGCTGAAGTGGAAGGCGAATATTGAGCCTTCATTCATGTTGAAGGTCATTGCAACTTTAGGCCAGTGCCTGTGGATGATTGATCGTCCATCCTTCGACCTCTTCAGGAACACCTCAATATTGAATTGTGGGCGAAGTATGAAAACTTTCCTCGCCTCCTGGCCACAGAAGCGGTTTGAGAGTACCATCTTGTAAACCTCAGTGCTTTCCATTGTTTCCTTACAACACAAATAAGGTAGTTAGTCATCAGGTTAAGTAAGGGTTCGCATGCTATCAGTAAAATATGTTGATGAAAAATAAGCACATTACAGATTCATCAGATTAATTCAGGCCACATGGAAAACCCATTTATCCAAACCAAGCATGATTAAGAACTAGGAAATATAGCACTTGTATATGTTTCTCATGTATTAAGTGCAACCAAATTTGATTTATTCCTCAGATAGTATACAATAAGAGAATGCAGCCACAACAATTGAACATCGCATTGCAGAATTGAACCAAGCAGTTAACTAAACACAAAAATAAATGAACCAAACGTTAACTGAGCACCACATTGCACAATATAACATACTCCTAATAGAAGATCTTGGACACTAAGTATATTAACATTAAGCAAATTACCATGCTATTAACGACTCTCAAAATAATCTAAGTGAAGCATGAGAGTTCAACTATTTCTCCAAAATAAAACTACCACCATGCTCTAAAAGATATAAGCGAAGCACTAGAGCAACAACAAACTACTCCGAAAGATATAAGTGAAGATCAATGAGTAGCTAAATAATTATGCAACTATGCGAAGGCTCTCTCTCATTTAAGAATTTCAGATCTTGGTATTGTATCCAAACAGCAAGCAAAACAAAATAAAACTACATTGCAAGGATAGCACAACTCATGTGAAGAAGCAAAAACTTAGGCTCAACCGATACTAGCCGATAGTTGTTGAAGAAGAAAGGTGGGATGCCCACCGGGGCATCCCCAAGCTTAGATGCTTGAGACTTCTTGAAATATTATCTTGGGGTGCCTTGGTCATCCCCAAGCTTGAACTTTTGTGTCTCCTTAATTCCTCTCATATCATGGTTTCTTTTTTATCAAAAGCTTCATTCACAACAAACTCAACAAGAACTCGTGAGATAGGTTAGTATAAACCAATGCAAAACCTTATCATTTTCTACTGTAACAAATCACTAAGATTATTATTCAACATTGCATACTAAATGCCTCTGCATATTTAATACTCCTATCCTTAAATAGAATCATTAAACAAACAAACATATGCAAATATAACAGCAATCTGTCAAAACAGTACAGTCTGTAAAGAATGCAAGATTCATCATACTTCCCTGACTTCAAAAATTATGAACTAAAATTCCCACTGTAATACATTTATCAGAGCTCAATATTCAAAAATATTCAACATTATACCACTCTCTGACTTTTCTAGGGAATTTTTGCAACAGCGGTAAACTTTCCGTTTTCAAACAGCAACATGTATACTAGCAAAATAAGCATGACAAAGGCTATCCTTGACTTTTTTTATTGAAAATAAAGATGCAAAACACTAATCTAACTAACAACAAGAAAAAAAAAACAAAATGACATGACGCTCCAAGCAAAACACATATCATGTGGTGAATAAAAATATAGCTCCAAGTAAAGTTACCGATGAACGAAGACGAAAGAGGGGATGCCTTCCGGGGCATCCCCAAGCTTAGGCTCTTGGTTGTCCTTGAATATTACCTTGGGTTGCCTTGGGCATCCCCAAGCTTAGGCTCTTGCCACTCCTTATTCCATAGTCCATCGAATCTTTACCCAAAACTTGAAAACTTCACAACACAAAACTTAACAGAAAACTCGTGAGCTCCGTTAGCGAAAGAAAAAAAAGACCACTTCAAGGTACTGTAATGAACTCATTTTTTATTTTTATTGGTGTTAAACCTACTGTATTCCAACTTCACTATGGATTATAAACTATTTTACTAGCCATAAATTCATCAAAATAAGCAAACAACATAATGAAAACAGAATCTGTCAAAAACATAACAGTCTGTAGTAATCTGTAACTAACGCAAACTTCTGGAACTCCAAAAATTCTAAAATAAATTGGTGGACCTGAGGAATTTGTCTAGTAATCGTATGCAAATAGAATCAACTAAATAGCACTCTCCAGTAAAACGTTCTAGCTAATTTCGTGAGCGCTAAAGTTTCTGTTTTTTACAGCATGATCATAAAGACTTCACCCAAGTCTTCCCAAAGGTTCTACTTGGCACAAACACTAATTAAAACACAAAACCACATCTAAACAGAGGCTACATGGATTATTTATTCCTAAACAGAACCAAAAAGCAAGAAACTTAAAATAAAATTGGGTTGCCTCCCAACAAGCGCTATTGTTTAACACCCCTAGCTAGGCATTATGATTTCAATGATGCTCACATAAAAGATAAGAATTGAAACATAAAGAGAGCATCATGAAGAATATTACTAGCACATTTAAGTCTAACCCACTTCCTATGCATAGGGATTTTGTGAACAAACAACTTATGGGAACAATAATCAACAAGCATAGGAAGGCAAAACAAGCATAACTTCAAAACTTTAAGCACATAGAGAGGAAACTTGATATTATTGCAATTCCTACAAGCATATATTCCCCACTCATAATAATTTTCAGTAGCATAATGAATGAATTCAACAATATAACCAGCACCTGAAGCATTCTTTTCATGATCTACAAGCATAGAAAATTTACTACTCTCCACATAAGCAAAACTCTTCTCATGAACAATAGTGGGAGTAAACTCAACAAAATAACTATCATATGATTGGAAATTAAGATCAAGATGACAAGTTTCATGGTTATCATTATTCTTTAAGGCATACGTGTCATCAAAATAATCATCATAGATAGGAGGCATGCTTTCATCATAGTGAATTTGCTCATCCAAGCTTGGGGACAAAAAATATCATCTTCATCAAACATAGCTTCCCCAAGCTTGTGGCTTTGCATATCATTAGCATCATGGATATTCAAGGAATTCATACTAACGACATTGCAATCATGCTCATCATTCACATATTTTATGCCAAACATTTTATAGATTTCTTCTTCTAGCACTTTGGCACAATTTTCCTTTCCATCATACTCACGAAAGATATTAAAAAGATGAAGCGTATGAGACAAGCTGAATTCCATTTTTTTGTAGTATTCTTTTATAAACTAGACTAGTGCTAAAACAAGAAACAAAAAGATTCGATTGCAAGATCTAAAGATATACCTTCACTTACCTAGCCTCCCCGGCAACGGCGCCAGAAAAGATCTTGATGTCTACTACACAACCTTCTTCTTGTAGACGTTGTTGGGCCTGCAAGTGCACATGTTTGTAGGACAGTAGCAAATTTCCCTCAAGTGGATGACCTAAGGTTTATCAATCCATGGGAGGCGTAGGATGAAGATGGTCTCTCTCAAGCAACCCTGCAACCAAATAACAAAGAGTCTCTTGTGTCCCCAACATACCCAATACAATGGTAAATTGTATAGGTGCACTAGTTCGGCGAAGAGATGGTGATACAAGTGCAATATGGAAGGTAGATATAGGTTTTTGTAATCTGAAATAATAAAAACAGCAAGGTAACAAGTGATAAACATGAGCGTAAACGGTATTGCAATGATAGGAAACAAGGCCTAGGGTTCATACTTTCGCTAGTGCAAGTTCTCTCAACAATAATAACATAGATAGATCATATAACAATCCTTCAACATGCAACAAAGAGTCACTCCAAAGCCACTAATAGCGGAGAACAAACGTAGAGATTATGGTAGGGTACGAAACCACCTCAAAGCTATTCTTTCGGATCAATATATAAAAGAGTTCGTACTAGAATAATACCTTAAGACACAAATCAACCAAAACCCTAATGTCACCTAGATACTCCATTGTCACCTCAAGTGTCTGTGGGCATGATTATACGATATGCATCACACAATCTCAGATTTATCCAACCAACACAAAGTACTTCAAAGAGTGCCCCAAAGTTTCTATCGGAGAATCAAGAACGTGTGCCAACCCCTATGCATAGGTTCCCAATGTCACGAAACCCGCAAGTTCATCACCAAAACATACATCAAGTGGCACATGATATCCCATTGTCACCACAGATAATCACGGCAAGACATACATCAAGTGTTCTCATAAAAGACTCAATCCGATAAGATAACTTCAAAGGGGAAACTCAATTCATCACAAGAGAGTAGAGGGGGAGAAACATCATAAGATCCAACTACAATAGCAAAGCTCGGGATACATCAAGATCGTGCCATAGAGGAACACGAGAGAGAACACGAGAGAGAGAGATCAAACACATAGCTACTGGTACATACCCTCAGCCCCGAGGGTGAACTACTCCCTCCTCGTCATGGATAGCGCCGGGATGATGAAGATGGCCACCGGAGATGGATCCCCCCTCCGGCAGGGTACCGGAAAGGGGTCCCGATTGGTTTTTCGTGGCTCTGGAGGCTTGCGGCGGCGGAAATCCCGATCTATCTTCTGTTCTGGAAGTTTTAGGGTACGACGGTATATATGGGTGAAAGGAGTATGTTGGTGGAGCTACGGGGGCCCCACGAAGCAGGGGGCGCGCCCCCCACCCTCATGAGCACCTCCCGTATCTTCTGACGTGGAGTCCAAGTCCATCAGGTGGGTTTCCTTCCAAAAACAACTTCTCCAGTTGATTTCGTTCCGTTTTGACTCCGTCTGATATTCCTTTTCGTCGAAACACTTGAAATAGGCATAAAACAACAAATCTGGCTGGGCCTCCGTTAATAGGTTAGTCCCAAAATAATATAAAAGTGGATAATAAAGCCCAATATTGCCTAAAACAATAGATAATATAGCATGGAGCAATCAAAATTATAGATACATTGGAGACGTATCAAGCATCCCCAAGCTTAATTCACCTTTCGTCCTCGAGTAGGTAAATGACAAAAAGGTAATTTTGATGCGAGTGCTACTTGGCATAATTTCAATGTAATTCTTCTTACTTGTGATATGAATATTCAGATCCAAAAGATTCAAGACAAAAGTTCACATTGACATAAAAATAATAATACTTCAAGCATACTAATGAAAGTAATCATGTCTTCTCAAAATAACATGGCAAAAGAAAGTTCATCCTACAAAATCATATAGTTAGGCTATGCTTCATTTTCGTCACACAAAGATGTTCCCAACTTCTATACCCCCGATGACAAGCCAAGCAATTGTTTCATACTCAAATAATCTCAAACTCTTTCAACCTTCACGCAATACATGAGCGCAAGCCATGGATATAGCAATATGGGTGGAATAGAATATGATGATGGGATTGTGTGGAGAAGACAAAAAAGGAGAAAGTCTCATATCGACGAGAATAATCAACGGGCTATGGAGATGCCCATCAATTGATGTCAACATGAGGAGTAGGGATTGCCATGCAACGGATGCACTAGATCTATAAGTATATGAAAGCTCTACAAAAGAAACTAAGTGGGTGTGCATCCAACTTGCTTGCTCACAAAGACCTAGAGAACTTGGAGGAAGCCCATCATTAATATACAACCCAAGTTCTATAATGAAAAATTCCCACTAGTATATGAAAATGACAAAATGAGAGACTCTCTATCATGAAGATCTTAGTGCTACTTTGAAGCACAATATATGAGACTCACTACATGAAGAACAAGGTGCTACTTTGAAGCACAAGTGTGGTAAGAGGATAGTAGCATTGTCCCTTCTCTCTTTTTCTCTCATTTTTTGGGCCTTTCTTTTTTTTGGCCTTGCTTTTTTTTTCTTCTCTTTTTTTTCGTCCGGAGTCTCATTCCGACTTATGGGGGAATCATAGTCTCCATCAATCTTTCCTCACTTGGGACAATGCTCTAATAATGATGATCATCACACTTTTATTTCTCTTACAACTCGACAATTACAACTCGAACTTAGAACAAAATATGACTCTATATGAATGCCTCCGGCGGTGTACCGAGATGGTGCAATGAATCAAGAGTGACATGTATGGAAAATAATGCATGGTGGCTTTGCCACAAATACGATGTCAACTACATGATCATGCAATGGCAATATGACAAAAGTAATGTATGTCATAATAATGATGATGGAAGTTGCATGGAAATATATCTCGGAATGGCTATGGGAATGCCATGATAGGTAGGTATGGTGGATGTTTTGAGGAAGATATAAGGAGGTTTATGTGTGAAAGAGCGTATTGTTTCACGGGGTTTGGATGTACCGGTGAAGTTTGCTCCAACTCTCAAGGTAAGAAAGGGCAATGCACGGTACCGAAGAGGCTAGAAAATGCGGAAAGGTAAAAGTGCGTATAATCCATGGACTCAACATTAGTCAAAAGAACTCATATACTTATTGCAAAAATTTAGAAGCCATCAAAAATCAAGTAGTACGCGCATGCTCCTAGGGGGATAGATTGGTAGGAAAAGACCATCGCTCGTCCCCGACCGCCACTCATAAGGATGCACAAGCCAGGTACACTTCATGTTTCAAATTTGTTACACAACTTTAACCATACGTGCATGCTACGAGACTTGCAAACTTCAACACAAGTATTTCTAAAATTCACAATTATCAACTAGCATGACTTTGATATTATTACCTCCATATCTCAAAACAATTATCAAGCATTAAATTTATCTTAGTATTCAATTCACTCAAAAGAAAGTTTCACATATCTTGGACACTAAGTATATTAACATTAAGCAAATTACCATGCTATTAACGACTCTCAAAATAATCTAAGTGAAGCATGAGAGTTCAACTATTTCTCCAAAATAAAACTACCACCATGCTCTAAAAGATATAAGTGAATCACTAGAGCAACAACAAACTACTCCGAAAGATATAAGTGAAGATCAATGAGTAGCTAAATAATTATGCAACTATGCGAAGGCTCTCTCTCATTTAAGAATTTCAGATCTTGGTATTGTATCCAAACAGCAAGCAAAATAAAATAAAACTACATTGCAAGGATATCACAACTCATGTGAAGAAGCAAAAACTTAGGCTCAACCGATACTAACTGATAGTTGTTGAAGAAGAAAGGTGGGATGCCTACCGAGGCATCCCCAAGCTTAGATGCTCGAGACTTCTTGAAATATTATCTTGGGGTGCCTTGGGCATCCCCAAGCTTGAACTTTTGTGTCTCCTTAATTCCTCTCATATCATGGTTTCTCTTTTTATCAAAAGCTTCATTCACAACAAACTCAACAAGAACTCGTGAGATAGGTTAGTATAAACCAATGCAAAACCTTATCATTTTCTACTGTAACAAGTCACTAAGATTATTATTCAACATTGCATACTAAATGCCTCTGCATATTTAATACTTCTATCCTTAAATAGAATCATTAATCAAGCAAACATATGCTAACAATGCAAACATAACAGCAATCTGTCAAAACAGTACAGTCTGTAAAGAATGCAAGATTCATCATACTTCCTTGACTCCAAAAATTATGAAATAAAATTAACAATGTAATAAATTTATCATAGCTCAATATTCAAAAATATTCAACATTATACCACTCTATGACATTTCTAGGGAATTTTTGCAACAGCGGTAAACTTTCTGTTTCAAATCAGCAACATGTATACTAGCAAAATAAGCATGGCAAAGGCTATCCTTGACTTTTTTATTGAAAATAAAGATGAAAAAAACTAATATAAATAACAGCAAGCAAAAGAAAAACAAAATTACATGACTCTCCAAGCAAAACACATATCATGTGGTGAATAAAAATATAGGTCCAAGTAAAGTTACCGATGAACGAAGACGAAAGAGGGGATGCCTTCCGGGGCATCCCCAAGCTTAGGCTCTTGGTTATCCTTGAAAATTACCTTGGGGTGCCTTGGGAATCCCCAAGCTTAGGCTCTTGCCACTCCTTATTCCTAGTCCATCGAATCTTTACCCAAAACTTGAAAACTTCACAACACAAAACTTAACAGAAAACTCGTGAGCTCCGTTAGCGAAAGAAAACAAAAGACCACTTCAAGGTAATGTAATGAACTCATTATTTATTTGTATTGGTGTTAAACCTACTGTATTCCAACTTCTCTATGGATTATAAACTATTTTACTATCCATAGATTCATCAAAATAAGCAAACAACACAATGAAAACAGAATATGTCAAAAACAGAACAGTCTGTAATAATCTGTAACTAACGCAAACTTCTGGAACTCCAAAAATTCTAAAATAAATTGGTGGACCTGAGGAATTTGTCTAGTAATTGTCTTAAAAAAGAATCAATTAAATAGCACTCTCCAGTAAAAAGTTCTAGCTAATTTCGTGAGCGCTAAAGTTTCTGTTTTTTACAGCATGATCATAAAGACTTCACCCAGGTCTTCCCAAAGGTTCTACTTGGCACAAACACTAATTAAAACACAAAACCACATCTAAACAGAGGCTAGAAGGATTATTTATTCCTAAACAGAACCAAAAAGCAAGAAACTTAAAATAAAATTGGGTTGCCTCCCAACAAGCGCTATCGTTTAATGCCCCTAGCTAGGCATTATGATTTCAATGATGCTCAAATAAAAGATAAGAATTGAAACATAAAGAGAGCATCATGAAGAATATTACTAGCACATTTAAGTATAACCCACTTCCTATGCATAGGGATTTTGTGAACAAACAACTTATGGGAACAATAATCAACAAGCATAGGAAGGCAAAACAAGCATAACTTCAAAACTTTAAGCACATAGAGAGGAAACTTCATATTATTGCAATTGCTACAAGCATATATTCCTCCCTCATAATAATTTTCAGTAGCATCATGAATGAATTCAACAATATAACCAGCACCTAAAGCATTCTTTTCATGATCTACAAGCATAGAAAATTTACTTCTCTCCACATAAGCAAAATTCTTCTCATGAACAATAGTGGGAGCAAACTCAACAAAATAACTATCATATGATTGAAAATTAAGATCAAGATGACAAGTTTCATGGTTATCATTATTCTTTAAAGCATACGTGTCATCACAATAATCATCATAGATAGGAGGCATGCTTTCATCATAGTGAATTTGCTCATCCAAGCTTGGGGGACAAAAAATATCATCTTCCTCAAACATAGCTTCCCCAAGCTTGTGGCTTTGCATATCATTAGCATCATGGATATTCAAGGAATTCATACTAACAACATTGCAATCATGCCATTCACATATTTTATGCCAAACATTTTATAGATTTCTTCTTCTAGCACTTTGGCACAATTTTCCTTTCCATCATACTCACGAAAGATATTAAAAAGATGAAGCGTATGAGACAAGCTCAATTCCATTTTTTTGTAGTTTTCTTTTATAAACTAGACTAGTGCTAAAACAAGAAACAAAAAGATTCGATTGCAAGATCTAAAGATATACCTTCACTTACCTAGCCTCCCGACAACGGCGCCAGAAAAAGAGCTTGATGTCTACTACACAACCTTCTTCTTGTAGACGTTGTTGGGCCTGCAAGTGCACAGGTTTGTAGGACAGTAGCAAATTTCCCTCAAGTGGATGACCTAAGGTTTATCAATACATGGGAGGCGTAGGATGAAGATGGTCTCTCTCAAGCAACCCTGCATCCAAATAACAAAGAGTCTCTTGTGTCCCCAACATACCCAATACAATGGTAAATTGTATAGGTGCACTAGTTCGGCGAAGAGATGGTGATACAAGTGCAATATGGGAGGTAGATATAGGTTTTTGTAATCTGAAATAATGAAAACAGCAAGGTAACAAGTGATAAACATGAGCGTAAACGGTATTGCAATGATAGGAAACAAGGCCTAGGGTTCATACTTTTGCTAGTGCAAGTTCTCCCAACAATAATAACATAGATAGATCATATAACAATCCCTCAACATGCAACAAAGAGTCACTCCAAAGCCACTAATAGCGGAGAACAAACGTAGAGATTATGGTAGGGTACGAAACCACCTCCAAGCTATTCTTTCAGATCAATATATAAAAGAGTCCGTACTAGAATAACACCTTAAGACACAAATCAACCAAAACCCTAATGTCACCTAGATACTCCATTGTCACCTCAAGTATCCGTGGGCATGATTATACGATATGCATCAAACAATCTCAGATTTATCCAACCAACACAAAGTACTTCAAAGAGTGCCCCAAAGTTTCTATCGGAGAATCAAGAACGTGTGCCAACCCCTATGCATAGGTTCCCAATGTCACGAAACCCGCAAGTTCATCACCAAAACATACATCAAGTGGCACATGATATCCCATTGTCACCACAGATAATCACGGCAAGACATACATCAAGTGTTCTCATAAAAGACTCAATCCGATAAGATAACTTCAAAGGGGAAACTCAATTCATCACAAGAGAGTAGAGGGGGAGAAACATCATAAGATCCAACTACAATAGCAAAGCTCGGGATACATCAAGATCGTGCCATAGAGGAACACGAGAGAACACGAGAGAGAGAGAGAGATCAAACACATAGCTACTGGTACATACCCTCAGCCCCGAGGGTGAACTACTCCCTCCTCGTCATGGATAGCGCCGGATGATGAAGATGGCCACGGAGATGGATCCCCCCTCCGGCGAGGTACCGAAAGGGGTCCCGATTGGTTTTTCGTGGCTCGGAGGCTTGCGGCGGAACTCCCGATCTATCTTCTGTTCTGGAAGTTTTAGGGTACGACGGTATATATGGGTGAAAGGAGTACGTCGGTGGAGCTACGGGGGCCCCACGAGGCAGGGGGCGCGCCCCCCACCCTCATGAGCACCTCCCGTATCTTCTGACGTGGAGTCCAAGTCCATCAGGTGGGTTCCTTCCAAAAACAACTTCTCCAGTTGATTTCGTTCCGTTTTGACTCCGTCTGATATTCCTTTTCGTCGAAACACTGAAATAGGCATGAAACAGCAAATCTGGGCTGGGCCTCCGGTTAATAGGTTAGTCCCAAAAATAATATAAAAGTGGATAATAAAGCCCAATATTGCCTAAAACAGTAGATAATATAGCATGGAGCAATCAAAAATTATAGATACATTGGAGACGTATCAAGCATCCCCAAGCTTAATTCCTGCTCGTCCTCGAGTAGGTAAATGATAAAAAAGGTAATTTTTGATGCGGAGTGCTACTTGGCATAATTTCAATGTAATTCTTCTTACTTGTGATATGAATATTCAGATCCAAAAGATTCAAGACAAAAGTTCATATTGACATAAAAATAATAATACTTCAAGCATACTAATGAAAGTAATCATGTCTTCTCAAAATAACATGGCAAAAGAAAGTTCATCCCTACAAAATCATATAGTTAGGCTATGCTTCATTTTCGTCACACAAAGATGTTCCCAACTTCTATACCCCCGATGACAAGCCAAGCAATTGTTTCATACTCAAATAATCTCAAACTCTTTCAACCTTCACGCAATACATGAGCGCGAGCCATGGATATAGCAATATGGGTGGAATAGAATATGATGATGGGATTGTGTGGAGAAGACAAAAAAGGAGAAAGTCTCATATCGACGAGGATAATCAACGGGCTATGGAGATGCCCATCAATTGATGTCAACATGAGGAGTAGGGATTTCCATGCAACGGATGCACTAGATCTATAAGTATATGAAAGCTCTACAAAAGAAACTAAGTGGGTGTGCATCCAACTTGCTTGCTCACGAAGACCTAGGGAACTTTGAGGAAGCCCATCATTGGAATATACAAGCCAAGTTCTATAATGAAAAATTCCCACTAGTATATGAAAATGACAAAATGAGAGACTCTCTATCATGAAGATCTTAGTGCTACTTTGAAGCACAATATATGAGACTCACTACATGAAGAACAAGGTGCTACTTTGAAGCACAAGTGTGGTAAGAGGATAGTAGCATTGTCCCTTCTCTCTTTTTCTCTCATTTTTTGGGCCTTTCTTTTTTTTGGCCTTGCTTTTTTTTCTTCTCTTTTTTTTTCGTCCGGAGTCTCATCCCGACTTATGGGGGAATCATAGTCTCCATCATCCTTTCCTCACTTGGGACAATGCTCTAATAATGATGATCATCACACTTTTATTTCTCTTACAACTCGACAATTACAACTCGAACTTAGAACAAAATATGACTCTATATGAATGCCTCCGTGATGTGCAGGATGGTGCAATGAATCAAGAGTGACATGTATGGAAAATAATGCATGGTGGCTTTGCCACAAATACGATGTCAACTACATGATCATGCAATGGCAATATGACAAAAGTAATGTATGTCATAATAATGATGATGGAAGTTGCATGGCAATATATCTCGGAATGGCTATGGGAATGCCATGATAGGTAGGTATGGTGGATGTTTTGAGGAAGATATAAGGAGGTTTATGTGTGAAAGAGCGTATCGTATCATGGGGTTTGGATGCACCGGCGGAGTTTGCTCCAACTCTCAAGGTGAGAAAGGGCAATGCACGGTACCGAAGAGGCTAGCAAATGCGGAAAGGTAAAAGTGCGTATAATCCATGGACTCAACATTAGTCAAAAGAACTCATATACTTATTGCAAAAATTTAGAAGCCATCAAAAATCAAGTACTACGCGCATGCTCCTAGGGGGATAGATTGGTAGGAAAAGACCATCGCTCGTCCCCGACCGCCACTCATAAGGATGCACAAGCCAGGTACACTTCATGTTTCAAATTTGTTACACAACTTTAACCATACGTCCATGCTATGGGACTTGCAAACTTCAACACAAGTATTTATAAAATTCACAATTATCAACTAGCATGACTTTGATATTATTACCTCCATATCTCAAAACAATTATCAAGCATTAAATTTATCTTAGTATTCAATTCACTCAAAAGAAAGTTTCACATATCTTGGACACTAAGTATATTAACATTAAGCAAATTACCATGCTATTAACGACTCTCAAAATAATCTAAGTGAAGCATGAGAGTTCAACTATTTCTCCAAAATAAAACTACCACCATGCTCTAAAAGATATAAGTGAATCACTAGAGCAACAACAAACTACTCCGAAAGATATAAGTGAAGATCAATGAGTAGCTAAATAATTATGCAACTATGCAAAGGCTCTCTATCATTTAAGAATTTCAGATCTTGGTATTGTATCCAAACAGCAAGCAAAACAAAATTAAACTACATTGCAAGGATATCACAACTCATGTGAAGAAGCAAAAACTTAGGCTCAACCGATACTAACCGATAGTTGTTGAAGAAGAAAGGTGGGATGCCTACCGGGGCATCCCCAAGCTTAGATGCTTGAGACTTATTGAAATATTATCTTGGGGTGCCTTGGGAATCCCCAAGCTTTAAATTTTGTGTCTCCTTAATTCCTCTCATATCATGGTTTCTCTTTTTATCAAAAGCTTCATTCACTACAAACTCAACAAGAACTCGTGAGATAGGTTAGTATAAACCAATGCAAAACCTTATCATTTTCTACTGTAACAAATCACTAAGATTATTATTCAACATTGCATACTAAATGCCTCTGCATATTTAATACTTCTATCCTTAAATAGAATCATTAAACAAGCAAACATATGCTAACAATGCAAACATAACAGCAATCTGTCAAAACAGTACAGTCTGTAAAGAATGCAAGATTCATCATACTTCCCTGACTCCAAAAATTATGAAATAAAATTACCACTGTAATAAATTTATCATAGCTCAATATTCAAAAAGATTCAACATTATACCACTCCCTGACTTTTCTAGGGAATTTTTGCAACAGCGGTAAACTTTCTGTTTTCAAACAGCAACATGTATACTAGCAAAATAAGCATGGCAAAGGCTATCCTTGACTTTTTTTATTGAAACTAAAGATGAAAAACACTAATCTAACTAACAGCAAGCAAAACAAAACAAAATGACATGACTCTCCAAGCAAAATACATATCATGTGGTGAATAAAAATATAGCTCCAAGTAAAGTTACCGATGAACGAAGACGAAAGAGGGGATGCCTTCCGGGGCATCCCCAAGCTTAGGCTCTTGGTTATCCTTGAATATTACCTTGGGGTGCCTTGGGCATCCCCAAGCTTAGGCTCTTGCCACTCCTTATTCCGTAGTCCATCGAATCTTTACCCAAAACTTGAAAACTTCACAACACAAAACTTAGCAGAAAACTCGTGAGCTCCGTTAGCGAAAGAAAACAAAAGACCACTTCAAGGTTATGTAATGAACTCATTCTTTATTTGTATTGGTGTTAAACCTAATGTATTCCAACTTCTCTATGGATTATAAAATATTTTACTAGCCATAGATTCATCAAAATAAGCAAACAACACAATGAAAACAGAATCTGTCAAAAACAGAACAATCTGTAATAATCTGTAACTAACGCAAACTTCTGGAACTCCAAAAATTATAAAATAAATTGGTGGACCTTAGGAATTTGTCTAGTAATAGTCTTCAAAAAGAATCAACTAAATAGCACTCTCCAGTAAAAAGTTCTAGCTAATTTCGTGAGCGCTAAAGTTTCTGTTTTTTACAGCATGATCATAAAGACTTCACCCAAGTCTTCCCAAAGGTTCTACTTGGCACAAACACTAACTAAAACACAAAACCACATCTAAACAGAGGCTAGATGGATTATTTATTCCTAAACAGAACCAAAAATCAAGAAACTTAAAATAAAATTGGGTTGCCTCCCAACAAGCGCTATCGTTTAACGCCCCTAGCTAGGCATTATGATTTCAATGACGCTCACATAAAAGATAAGAATTGAAACATAAAGAGAGCATCATGAAGAATATTACTAGAACATTTAAGTCTAACCCACTTCCTATGCATAGGGATTTTGTGAACAAACAACTTATGGGAACAATAATCAACAAGCATAGGAAGGCAAAACAAGCATAACTTCAAAACTTTAAGCACATAGAGAGGAAACTTGATATTATTGCAATTCCTACAAGCATATATTCCTCCCTCATAATAATTTTCAGTAGCATGATGAATGAATTCAACAATATAACCAGAACCTAAAGCATTCTTTTCATGATCATTCAACAATATAACCAGCACCTAAAGCATTCTTTTCATGGTCTACAAGCATAGAAAATTTACTAGTCTCCACATAAGCAAAATTCTTCTCATGAACAATAGTGGGAGCAAACTCAACAAAATAACTATCATATGGTTGAAAATTAAGATCAAGATGACAAGTTTCATGGTTATCATTATTCTTTAAAGGATACGTGTCATCACAATAATCATCATAGATAGGAGGCATGCTTTCATCATAGTGAATTTGCTCATCCAAGCTTGGGGGACAAAAAATATCATCTTCCTCAAACATAGCTTACACAAGCTTGTGGCTTTGCATATCATTAGCATCATGGATATTCAAGGAATTCATACTAACAACATTGCAATCATGCTCATCATTCACATATTTTATGCCAAACATTTTATAGATTTCTTCTTCTAGCACTTTGGCACAATTTTCCTTTCCATCATACTCACGAAAGATAATTAAAAAGATGAAGCGTATGAGACAAGCTTAATTCCATTTTTTTGTAGTTTTATTTTATAAACTAGACTAGTGCTAAAACAAGAAACAAAAAGATTCGATTACAAGATCTAAAGATATACCTTCACTTACCTAGCCTCCCCGGCAACGGCACCAGAAAAGAGCTTGATGTCTACTACACAACCTTCTTCTTGTAGACGTTGTTGGGCCTGCAAGTGCACATGTTTGTAGGACAGTAGCAAATTTCCCTCAAGTGGATGACCTAAGGTTTATCAATCCGTGGGAGGCGTAGGATGAAGATGGTCTCTCTCAAGCAACCCTACAACCAAATAACAAAGAGTCTCTTGTGTCCCCAACACACCCAATACAATGGTAAATTGTATAGGTGCACTAGTTCGGCGAAGAGATGGTGATACAAGTGCAATATGGAAGGTAGATATAGGTTTTTGTAATCTGAAATAATAAAAACAGCAAGGTAACAAGTGATAAACATGAGCGCAAACGGTATTGCAATGATAGGAAACAAGGCCTAGGGTTCATACTTTTGCTAGTGCAAGTTCTCTCAACAAGGCCTAGGGTACATACCCTCAGCCCCGAGGGTGAACTACTCCCTCCTCGTCATGGATAGCGCCGGGATGATGAAGATGGCCACCGGAGATGGATCCCCCTCCGGCTGGGTACCGGAAAGGGGTCTCGATTGGTTTTTTGTGGCTCTGGAGGCTTGCGGCAGCGGAACTCCCGATCTATCTTTTGTTCTGAAAGTTTTAGGGTACGACGGTATATATGGGTGAAAGGAGTACGTCGGTGGAGCTACGGGGGCCCCACGAGGTAGGGGGGCGCGCCCAGGGGGTGGGCGCGCCCCCACCCTCGTGAGCACCTCCCGTATCTTCTGACGTGGAGTCCAAGTCCATCAAGTGGGTTTCCTTCCAAAAATAACTTCTCCAGTTGATTTCGTTCCGTTTTGACTCCGTCTGATATTCCTTTTCCTAGAAACACTGAAATAGGCATAAAACATCAAATCTGGGCTGGGCCTCCGGTTAATAGGTTAGTCCCAAAAATAATATAAAAGTGGATAATAAAGCCCAATATTGCCTAAAACAGTGGATAATATAGCATGGAGCCATCAAAAATTATAGATACGTTGGAGACGTATCAAGTTGCCTGAGCCACTCCGGGCACCAACCCGCTGGCTCTCGAGATGAGGTAAGCACGTGCACGCCGAGAAAACACCTCGTAGTCTTCGTCAAAGGCACTGATGGTAGCCTCGAGAAAACGCCATGAACTGTCGTTTAAAGCAGCCAAGCGCATCGCGGCGTCGACGCGCGAGGCGTCAACGGTGGCTTCGATGGCGAGGCGCTCCTCCAAGATCTGGGGGTCGGCACGAATGGCAGCCATCGGGACCTCATCCGCGCGTGCGGCCGTGACTTCTCCGCTGCCAAATGCTCCTTGAGGTCCTGGCTATACTGCGTGCACCGTGGCTTAGGCCGACGCTTATTTGGTGGAGGGGTCGGTGATTTGGGTGGAAGGTGTCGCGCTCGCGCCGGCGGTCAGGGCATGTGGGATGTAGAAGGAGGAGGAGGATGGGGGTCAGGTGTGGATTACCTGCCTGGGTAGGCGAGTCCGAGCAGCGGAAGGAGTGAAGGTTTCAACTTGGAAAGGAAGGTGGAAAGGGGGGGAATGTGGCTTTTGGTAAGGTGGAGGGGCGGGGAGGTAGATATTTTCGCGGAAGCCAAAAATTTGGAATCGTTTCAGCCAAAAAACTGGCGCGCAAAGTGTCACCAGACATGGTCCCTGATTCAGATACGGTCTGAAGATATTTTGTGCTGCATCTCACACGGTTGGTTATAATATACTGTGTGGGATCTACTTGATTTTTCGTCTTGATTTGAATTACATAATGGGGCCACAGCGGCCATGGACGGTGTTTGAATTGCTAGACCTTTTATCTGCAGCGATCATAAAAGAATTGGAATTATTCAGGGTTCGTTTGGACATTTTTATGCATTAAGTGAGTTTTCAATGCATTTATGTGCATAATTCAAATTTGAATTACATGCACATGCTCCCGTGCATATAAATTGGTTGAAATATCAAATTTTTGTCCTTGGGTGCATGCTTAGGTCCCATGCAAGAAATGGGAATGAATGTCAAGCACCCTGCCACCATCACTCGGCCGCAAACATTGAGATACCTGGTTTTTAAATTCTAGTAAATCCAAAACAAGTTTGAAATTCATGAAACATGGCATGCTATCATGGAGCGGCATCAACATGGCGTGGTAAAGTTATTGTCCCATTTGGGGCAGGTTTGGGTATATGCTTCTCACAAACCAGAGCTTCTCACAACAAGCATGATGGTTTCGGTAGGGAACGCCCCAACTTTGGGGACCAAACGATATCCATTGCCTCTAATTGCTTTCAAATTTTTTCTCGCATCTGCTACCTCTTGAGCATGCGTTGGTTTTCCCTTGAAGAGGAAAGGGTGATGCAGCAAAGTAGCGTAAGTATTTCCGTCAGTTTTTGAGAATGAAGGTATCAATCCAGTAGGAGGCCACACGCAAGTCCCTCGTACCTACACAAACAAATAAGAACCTTGCAACCAACGCGATAAAGGGGTTGTCAATCCCTTCTGACCACTTGCAAAAGTGAGATCTGATAGAGATGATAAGATAATATTTTTGGTATTTTTATGATAAAGATTAAAAGTAAAGATTGCAAAATAAACGACGACAGAAATAGCTAGTTGACGGGAGATTAATATGATGGAAAATAGACCCAGGGGCCATAGGTTTCACTAGTGGCTTCTCTCAAGATAGCATAAGTATTACGGTGGGTGAACAAATTACTGTCGAGCAATTGATAGAAAAGTGCATAGTTATGAGAATATCTAGGCATGCTCATGTATATAGGCATCACGTCTGCAACAAGTAGACCGAAACGATTCTGCATCTACTACTATTACTCCACACATGGACCGCTATCCAGCATGCATCTAGAGTATTAAGTTCATAAGAACAGAGTAACGCCTTAAGCAAGATGACATGATGTAGAGAGATAAAGTCATGAAATATGAAAAAAAACCATCTTGTTATCCTCGATGGCAACAATACAATGCGTGCCTTGCTGCCCTTACTGTCACTGGGAAAGGACACCGCAAGATTGAACCCAAAGCTAAGCACTTCTCCCATTGCAAGAAAGATCAATCTAGTAGGCCAAACCAAACTGATAGTTCGAAGAGACTTGCAAAGATAACAAATCATACATAAAATAATTCAGAGGAGATTCAAATATTGTTCATAGATAATCTTGATCATAAACCCACAATTCATCGGATTTCGACAAACACACCGCAAAAAAAGAGTTACATCGAATAGATCTCCAAGAAGAACGAGGAGAACTTTGTATTGAGATCCAAAGAGAGAGAAGAAGCCATCTAGCTAATAACTATGGACCTGAAGGTGTGAGGTAAACTACTCACACATCATCGGAGAGGCTATGGTGTTGATGTATAAGCCCTCCGTGATCGATTCCCCCTCCGGCGGAGCGCCGGAAAAGGTCTCAAGATGGGATCTCACGGGTACAGAAGGTTTCGGTGGTGGAAATAGGGTTTCGTGGTGCTCCTGGATGTTTTCGGGGTATATGGGTATATATAGGAGGAAGAAGTAGGTCGGTGGAGCTGAGAGGGGCCCACGAGGGTGGGGGGTGCGCCCAGGGGGCAGGCGCGCCTCCTTGCCTCATGGCCTCCTCGCTTCTTTCTTGACGTCCACTCCAAGTCCTCTGGATCACGTTTGTTCCAAAAATCACTGTCCCGAAGGTTTCATTCCGTTTGGATTCCGTTTGATATTCCTTTTCTGCGAAACACTGAAATAGGCACAAAAAACAGCAATTTGCACTGGGCCTTGGGTTAGTAGGTTAGTCCCAAAAATAATATAAAAGTGTATAATAAAGCCCATTAAACATCCAAAACACATAATATAATAGCATGGAACAATAAAAAATTATAGATACGTTGGAGACGTATCAAGCATCCCCAAGCTTAATTCATGCTCGTCCTCGAGTAGGTAAATGATAAAAACAGAACTTTTGATGTGGAATGCTACCTAGAATATTCTTCAATGTAATTTTCTTTATTGTGGCATGAATGTTCAGACCCGAAAGATTCAAGATAAAGTTTAATACTGACATAAAAATAATAATACTTCAACCATACTAACTAAGCAATCATGTCTTCTCAAAATTACATGGCCAAAGAAAGTTCATCCCTACAAAATCATATAGTTGGTCATGCTCCATTTTCGTCACACAAGAATTCTCTCATCATGCACAACCCATATGACAAGCCAAGCAATTGTTTCATACTTTAGTAATCTCAAACTTTTTTCAACTTTCACGCAATACATAAGCGTGAGCCATGGATATAGCACTATGGGTGGAATAGAATATAATGATGGGGGTTATGTGGAAAGACAAAAAAGGAGAAAGTCTCACATTGACACGGCTAATCAACGGGCTAGGGAGATGCCCATCCATTGATGTCAATGCAAGGAGTAGGAATTGCCATGCAACAGATGCACTAGAGCTATAAATGTATGAAAGCTCAACAAAAGAAACTAAGTGGGTGTGCATCCAACTTGCTTGCTCATGAAGACCTAGGGCATTTGAGGAAGCCCATTGTTGTAATATACAAGCCAAGTTCTATAATGAAAAATTCCCACTAGTATATGAAAGTGACAAAACAAGAGACTCTCTAACATAAAGATCATGGTGCTACTTTGAAGCACAAGTGTGGAAAAAGGATAGTAGCATTGTCCCTTTTTTTGGGCCTTTCCTTTTTTTGGGCCTTTCCTTTTTTGGCATTTCTCTTTTTTTTATTTGGGACAATGCTCTATTAATGATGATCATCACACTTCTATTTATTTACAACTCAATGATTACAACTCGATACTAGAACAAAATATGACTCTATATGAATGCCTCCGGCGGTGTACCGGGATGGGCAATGAATCAAGAGTGACATGTATGAAATAATATGCATGGTGGTTTTGCCACAAATACGATGTCAACTACATGATCATGCAAGGCAACATGACAATGATGAAGCGTGTCATAATAAACGGAACGGTGGAAAGTTGCATGGCAATATATCTCGGAATGGCTATGGAAATGCCATAATAGGTAGGTATGGTGGCTGTTTTGAGGAATATATAAGGAGGTTTATGTGTGATAGAGCGTATCATATCACGGGGTTTGGATGCACCAGCAAAGTTTGGACCGACTCTCAAGGTGAGAAAGGGCAATGCACGGTACCGAAGAGGCTAGCAATGATGGAAGGGTGAGAGTGCGTATAATCCATAGAATCAACATTAGTCATAAAGAACTCACATACTTATTGCAAAAATCTACAGGTCATCAAAAACCAAGCACTATGCGCATGCTCCTAGGGGGATAGATTGGTAGGAAAAGACCATTGCTCGTCCCCGACCGCTACTCATAAGGACGACAATCAAAGAACACCTCATGTTTCAAATTTGTTACACAACGTTTACCATACGTGCATGCTACGGAACTTGCAAACTTCAACACAAGTATTCATCAAATTCACAACTACTCAACTAGCACAACTTTAATATCACTATCTCCATATCTCAAAACAATCATCAAGTATCAAACTTCTCTTAGTATTCAGCGCACTTATATGAATGTTTTTATTATATCCATCTTGGATGCCTATCATATTAGGACTAATTTTATAGCCCAAGCAAATTACCATGCTGTTCTAAAAGACTCTCAAAATAATATAAGTGAAGCATGAGAGACAATAATTTCTATAAAATAAAACCACCACCGTGCTCTAAAAGATATAAGTGAAGCACTAGAGCGAAATTATTTAGCTCAAAAGATATAAGTGAAGCACATAGAGTATTCTAATAAATTCCGATTAATGTGTGTATCTCCCAAAAGGTATGTACAGCAAGGATGATTTCTGTGAACTAAAAAGCAAAGACTCAAATCATACAAGACGCTCCAAGCAAAACACATATCATGTGGTGAATAAAAATATAGCATCAACTAAAGTTACCGATGGACGAAGACAAAAGAGGGGATGCCTTCCGGGGCATCCCCAAGCTTAGGCTTTTGGTTGTCCTTGGAATTTACCTTGGGATGCCTTGGGAATCACCAAGCTTAGGCTCTTGCCACTCCTTGTTCCATAATCCATCAAATCTTTACCCAAAAACTTGAAGACTTCACAACACAAAACTTAACAGAAAATCTCATGAGCCCCGTTAGCGAAAGAAAAAAAACCACCACCTTAAGGTACTGTAATGAACTCGTTATTTATTTATATTGGTGTTAAACCTACTGTGTTCCAACTTCTCTATGGTTCATAACCTCCGATACTAGCCATAGATTCATCAAAATAAGCAAACAACACACGAAAAACAGAATCTGTCAAAAACTGAACAGTATGTAGTAATCTGTATCAAACGTATACTTCTGAAACTCCAAAAATTCTAAAATAAATTGCTGGACGTGAGGAATTTGTCTATTAATCATCTTCAAAAAGAATCAACGAAATATAACTCTCCAGTAAAAAGTTGTAGCTAATCTCGTGAGCACTAAAGTTTCTGTTTTTTACAGCAAGATCAAAAAGACTTCACCCAAGTCTTCCCAAAGGTTCTACTTGGCACAAACACTAATTAAAACATGAAAACACATCTAACCAGAGGCTAGATCAAATATTTATTACTAAACAGAACCAAAAAGCAATAAACAAAAATAAAATTGGGTTGTCTCCCAACAAGCGCTATCGTTTAACGCCCCTAGCTAGGCATTTATAATTTCGATGATGCTCACATGAAAGACAAGAATTGAAGCACAAAGAGAGCATCATATAGCATGTGAAAAACACATCTAAGTCTAACATACTTCCTATGCATAGGCATCTTATTGGCAAACAAATTATCAAGACAAGCAAATACTAGCATATGCAAGGAAGAAGTGAGAAACAATAGCAATCTCAACATAACGAGAGGTAATTTAGTAACATGAAAATTTCTCCAACCATATTTTCTTATCTCATAATAATTACATGTGGGATCATATTCAAATTCAACAATATAGCTGTCACGGAATATTTTCTCTACATAATCCACATGCATGCAAAGTTGACACTCTTCCAAAATAGTGGGAATATCATTAACTAAATTCATGACCTCTCCAAACCCACTTTTATCAAAAATACCATAATATTGAATATTCTCCAAATATGTGGGATCTAAAGTTGACAATCTTCCGAACCCACTTTCAATATTATTGCAAACACGATTATCAATCTCATATTCATCATGGGGCTTAAATAAATTTTCAAGAACATAAGAAGAATCACCCCAATCATGATCATTGCAACAAGTAGTAGACATATAAAAACTAGCATCCCCAAGCTTAGGGTTTTGCATATTATTAGCACAATTGACATCAAGAGAATTTATAATAACATCTTTGCAATCATGCTTCTCATCGAAGGAACTATCAAGTATGGGTGCAATAGCAACGATCTCATGTTTAACATAAGGAACTATAGCAAGTTCATCTTCATAAATATTGGCATCATGGCCACAAGAATAGCAAGCATCATGTTCATCAAGGGATATTTCAATCAAATCATCGGAATCATAATTATCTATAGATTCATGCATATCATTACTTTCTTCCAAAGCAACGATCACTCTTTCAATAAATTCTTCGACATAGACGTTATGAGCATAGTTTTCATCGCAATATGTAAGTATGTCGGAATTTTCAGATTTGTGGAAAGTAATATCATACTTTTTAATCAAAGAAGCAACTTCATGAGCACCCTTAAAAATGACAAATTCTTCAATTTGTTCGATATTGTAGTAACTATAAACACCCTTTGCATAAGAAGATAAGATTTCATTATCATTAAACTCACATAGGTAGGGGAGGTGTTTTTTAGGGTTCTTAGAGCAACAAGTAAAATCATAAATTTCATAAAGATTCCAAGCATAACACAACAATCTGTTTATTTGATCCCATAAGAGTCTCCCCTTTTTAGACAAACGGTGACGCACAAAATGAGCATGCTCATCTAAAGATTTCCCATCAACTAGGCTAGTTGGGGTTTCAAAGACGAAAGATAAGGATCGAAGATGATCCAAGTAGAACACTTTAAGTGGATCCATATCAATAGATTTTTAGCAAGCAACGATGCAAGCAAATAGAAGGCACATGGAAACACAAACAAAGATACATATGGGAAGAAGGCGAATGAAAAAGGGCGAATAAAACGGCAAGGGTGAAGTGGGGGAGAGGAAAACGAGAGGCAAATGGCAAATAATGTAATGCGAGGGATAAGAGTTTGTGATGGGTACCTGGTATGTCTTGACTTGTGCGTTGAATCCCTGACAACGGTGCCAGAAATCCTTCTTGCTACCTCTTGAGCATGCGTTGGTTTTCCCATGATGCAGCAAAGTAGCATAAGTATTTCCCTCAGTTTTTGAGAACCAAGGTATCAATCCAGCAGGAGGCCACACGCAAGTCCCTCGTACCTACACAAACAAATAAGAACCTTGCAACCAACGCGATAAAGGGGTTGTCAATCCCTTCACGGCCACTTGCAAAAGTGAGATCTGATATAGATGATAAGATAATATTTTTGGTATTTTTATGATAAAGATTAAAAGTAAAGATTGCAAAATAAACGGTGACAGAAATAGCTAGTTGACGGGAGATTAATATGATGTAAAATAGACCCAAGGGCCATAGGTTTCACTAGTGGCTTCTCTCAAGATAGCATAAGTATTATGGTGGATGAACAAATTACTGTCAAGCAATTGATAGAAAAGTGCATAGTTATGAGAATATCTAGGCATGATCATGTATATAGGCATCACGTCTGCGACAAGTAGACCGAAACGATTATGCATCTACTACTATTACTCCATACATCGACCGCTATCCAGCATGCATCTAGAGTATTAAGTTCATAAGGACAGAGTAACGCATTAGGCAAGATGACATGATGTAGAGGGATAAACTCAAGCAATATGATATAAACCCCATCTTTTTATCCTCGATGGCAACAATACAATACGTGCCTTGCTACCCTAACATCCTTTGGGAAAGGACACATAAGATTGAACCCAAAGCTAAGCACTTCTCCCATTGCAAGAAAGATCAATCTAGTAGGCCAAACTAAACTGATAATTCGAAGAGACTTGCAAAGATAACAAATCATACATAAAAGAATTCAGAGGAGATTCAAATATTGTTCATAGATAATCTTGATCATAAACCCACAATTCATCGGATCTCGACAAACACACCGCAAAAAAAGAGTTACATCGAATAGATCTCCAAGAAGATCGAGGGGAACTTTGTATTGAGATACAAAGAGAGAGAAGAAGCCATCTAGCTAATAACTATGGGCCCGAAGGTCTGAGGTAAACTACTCACACATCATCGGAGAGGCTATGGTGTTGATGTATAAGCCCTCCGTGATCGATTCCCCCTCCGGCGGAGCATCGGTAAAGGCCCCAAGATGGGATCTCACGGGTACAGAAGGTTGCGGCGGTGGAAATAGGGTTTCATGGTGCTCCTGGATGTTTTCGGGGTATATGGGTATATATAGGAGGAAGAAGTAGGTCGGTGGAGCTGCGAGGGGCCCACGAGGGTGGGGGCGCGGCCAGGGGGCAAGCGCGCCTCCCTGCCTCGTGGCCTCCTCGCTTCTTTCTTGACGTCCTCTCCAAGTTCTGTGGATCACGTTTGTTCCAAAAATTACTCTCCCGAAGGTTTCATTCCGTTTGGATTCCGTTTGATATTCCTTTTCTGCAAAACACTGAAATAGGCAAAAAAAACAACAATTTGCACTGGGCCTTGGGTTAGTAGGTTAGTCCCAAAAATAATATAAAAGTTTATAATAAAGCCCATTAAACATCCAGAACAGATAATATAATAGCATGGAACAATAAAAAATTATAGATACGTTGGAGACGTATCAGTGTCAACATAGAACAACTGGAGTGTTGTGTTATTTTTTGTGATTTTTCGGGGTTCATTCGGACATTTTTATGCATTAAGTGAGTTTTCAATGCATTTATGTGCATAATTCAAATTTGAACTACATGCACATGCTCCCGTGCATATAAATTGGTTGAAAAATCAAATCTTTGTCCTTGGGTGCATGCTTAGGTCCCATGCAAGAAATGGGAATGAATGTCAAGCACCCTGCCACCGTCACTCGGCCGCAAACATTGAGATACCTGGTTTTTAAATTCTAGTAAATCCAAAACTCGTCTCAAATTCATGAAACTTGGCATGCTATCATGGAGCGGCATCAACATGGCGTGGTAAAGTTTTTGTCCCATTTGGGGCAGGTTTGGGTATATGCTTCTCACAAACCAGAGCTTCTCACAACAAGCATGATGGTTTCGGTTGGGAACGCCCCAACTTTGGGGACGAAACGATATCCATTGCCTCTAATTACTTTTAAATTTTTTCTCGTGTCAACATAGAACAACAGGAGTGTTGTGTTATTTTTTTTGATTTTTCGGGGTTCGTTTGGACATTTTTATGCATTAAGTGAGTTTTCAATGCATTTATGTGCATAATTCAAATTTGAACTACATGCACATGCTCCGGTGCATATAAATTGGTTGAAAAATCAAATCTCTGGTCCTTGGGTGCATGCTTAGGTCCCGAAAGTGAGAGCAGGATTTGTGCATCTCTTGAACACAAACGATTCTTTGGGATGACCCGTGTGAATCACTAGCGGGGCGGCGCAGTGCTATTCGATTTGACAGTGGGCGGCACAGTTTCCGATACGGCTTTAATGCAGACGAGGGAGAGGGTAGCGGTTCCCGAAATGTTGAACGACCAATGATGCATCCTCCTTCAATTAGCATCGTGTGAATGCATGAGGGAAGTAATGGGAGGACTGGGAAAAGAGGCAGCACGATGTGAATGCAACGCAGTTTGCACTCATATAAAGGTGCCCCTCCATTCCAATGCATCTACCACATCGTACGCACGTAAGCATTTTCCTAAGCACCTACACTAATAAGCGCAAAAGTGCCCACTCCAGACCCATGGCGGTGATGCGCGCGAGCAGCCAGCGGCTGTGCCAGATGATCCACGACACCGCCTGCGGCATGGCACCATGGATTGTCTCCATACGGTGTTGGCGACTGACTGGTGGATGGCCGCCGTCGACGCCAGCTACGACTCTCAGTTGGACCAGATGATCGTTCGGAGCACCAACAGGTTCACCATCGTCAAGAAGCTCGCGGACAACATCACCGTACTCCTCCAGCCCGCGTGCCTGGACTCCTCATTGCCTACCACCCTAATCGGCCTCCATGGTCGGAACCTCTTTGAAGCACTGGTGGCCCTGCGACTGCCCGCCGACGCCACGAAGAATGTCCACCTGGAGGTCGCGCTCGCCGCGAGGCGCCTAGCCCTGCAAGAAACCGTCGACCTACACATCCATGTGTACGAATGAATCGTGTACATAGGTATCTACAAGGCCAGTGAGGACACTACGACGTTGGCCTTCTTCAGCCGGCTGGAAGCCTTGGATGCCTTAGTTGAGAAGCACCTTGACCTCGCCACACAAGCCGCCGCCGGTCGGTGGCCCGGCCGGCGCACTGAGTTGAGGAGGAGGAGGTCGTATGTTGATGGATGCATCTTTCTGCTTGTCTCCTGTAACCACCACTACGATCGCATCATCATGGCCTTAATTCTTATTTTGCTATTGCATTCTCATTCCAGTCAATACAAACATGTGCGACCCTTTGCTCAATACAGACATGTCCGTTCTAGTCTTATTTTGATTATCTTGAATGAAGGTCTATCCCACCGTTAGGCGCCGCGGCGCGCTCGGCTTGTGGACAGCTTTTCCTTGCGTGTTCAACTGCTATATATATATATATATATATATATATATATATATATATATATATATATATATATATATATATATATATATATATATATATATATATATATATATATATATATATATATATTGTTGTCGTTGAGGCGACATGAGCGCTCTTCTCGCGTCCCTCCGTGCGCGCTCTGCCAACGATTCGGCGTCGCACAATCACGTCGGGGCCTTCGTATGCATGAGGTTGCGCCTGTAGCATTGCCTGTGATGCAGATTACGTGCGGCACTGCGGAGTTACTGCGCTGCAAATTAGAACTGCCATCGGGCCTGCCGATATTCCTGGCCGTCCGGCTTCCCTTTAATTCCGCGCCATTATAACCTTAGTCTCTTCAACCTTTCGATTACGCCCCACAACACAACAAGCACACCCACGACGACACATAGAGAGGGGATGTCCGGCGGCGCTCCAATGGAGTTCGGCGAGCATAGAGTGGAGACCCACGCGAGGGAGACGGATCTCTCGGTGGTGTACACCATCGACCCGGCCGTGGTGGACGACTACATCAACAGCGTTGAGCAGTTGCTTGCTGGAGACAAGTACAAGGTGGTCGGCATCGACCTCCTGTACACCGTCGGCCGTCCCGGCATAGATCAGAAGGTTGCCGTCGCCCAGTTGTGCGTGCGCCATCATGTCCTCATCTACCACTACTGCATGGCCACAGAGCCTTGCGACCGTTTCAACAGGTTTGTCAACAGCACCGACTACAAGTTCGCCACGGTGGATACCAAAGACGATGTAAAAGCGCTCAGTGTTACGGGCTTGGCCTGCAAGAACCTTGTCGAAATATGTGACCACTACAGGGTCTGGGGCAGCACGAAGCAGGACTCCTTGGTCGAACTCGCCTCGGCCATCATCGACCCCTGCTACAAAAGATGAAGCAGGATGCCCATAGAACAAGTCCCGTATCCTGGCACGGGGCCTGGATGCGGCAACTAGATGAACCTCACCTCAGGTTTGCGGCGAAGAGCGTGTACACATGCTACGAGATGCACAGGCGGATCATTGACATGAGGAAGTGCCTCGTTGCCCAAATCGACGAGCCCGGATCGAGCCACAAGCAGAGCAAGTGTCACAAGAAGTAGATGATGATCAGATGATCGTTTATGCTAGTTAATCATGCATGTAATATATAATTTACTTTATTGGTGTGTGTGGAAATGTCATGTGTGTAGTAGCCACCTATGTAATTATGCATGTAATAGTTTACTTTGGTGTGTGCAAATGCCATGGTTGTAGTAGCCACCTATGTAAGTGGATGTTTCATTTGGTTATGCAAGCATGTCCTTATAAGCGCGCGCGCGTGCGTGCGTGCGTGCGTGCGTGTGTGTGTGTGTGTGTGTGTGTGTGTGTGTGTGTGTGTGTGTGTGTGTGTGTATGTTGTTGTTCTGTATGCAATCCCATTGCACAACACACACGTCTTGTTAAGTTGAACCGTTTCTGTTCTCTTGTGTCAGCGCAAATAGTTCGCCCGAGTGAACCGCATGCCGTATATCGCACACACCTTTATATGGCTGACCATTTCTTTTGTGTTTCCTAATCACAAACAGTTCATCCGAGTGAACCGTATGCTGTACATCGCACGCACCTTCATCTGGCTGCCCGTTTCTTTTGTTCCTCCTCATCGAAAACGGTTAATTTAACTGAACAGTATGCCCTAAATCACACACGCAACTAAAATCTCAACCGTGCTTGATGCTTCCTCCATCGCAAACATTTTGCACCTTTTTTGACAGTTTTTTTACACCATCGTTTGCGATTATGGCATCACACACAATTTCGTCGAAGGGTCTCTGATCGTAGTGTCGCATTAGCAGCATCCTGTAGTAGTGTGTCCTTGATGCACCGCTAGGTGACGGACCTATTGCAGGAGCAGATGCATACGTTATGAACGTTTGGCAAGCTCGGTATGATAACTACTTGATAGTTTAATGCGCCATGCTTTACGGCTTAGAACCGGGACTTCAAAAACGTTTTGAATGCCACAGAGCATATAAGATGTTCCAAGAAATTGGTATTTCAGACTCATGCCCGAGTCGAGAGGTATGAGAGCTCTGACAAGTACTTTGCCTACAAGATGGAGGAGAATAGCTCAACTAGTGAGCATGTGCTCAGATTGTCTGAGTACTACAATTGCTTGAATCAAGTGGGAGTTAATCTTCGAGATAAAATAGTGATTGACAGAGTTCTCTAGTCACTACACCAAGTTACTGGAACTTCGTGATGAACTATAATATGCAAAGGATGACGAAAACGATTCCCGAGCTCTTCATGATGCTGAAATCGACGAAGGTAGAAATCAAGAAAAGCATCAAATGTTGATGGTTGACAAGACCACTAGTTTCAAGTAAAAGGGCAAGGGAAAGAAAGGGAACTTCAAGAAGAATGGCAAGCAAGTTGTCACTCCCATGAAGAAGCCCAAAGCTAGACCCAAGCCTGAAACTGAGTGCTTCTACTGCAAAGGAAATGGTCACTCGAAGCGGAAGTGCCCCAGATACTTGGCGGATAAGAAGGATGGCAAAGTGAACAAAAGTATATATGATATACATGTTATTGATGTGTACTTTACTAGTGTTCATAGTAGCCCCTGGGTATTTGATACTGGTTCAGTTGATATGATTAGTAACTCGAAATAGTAGCTACAAAATGAACAAAGACTAGTTGAGGGCAAGGTGACGATGTGTGTTGGAAGTGATTCCAAGGTCGATAAGATCACCATCGCATACTCCCTTTACCTTCGGGATTAGTGTTGAAACTACAATAAATGTTATTTGGTGTTTGCGTTGAGCGTAATATGATTGGATCATTTTTATTGCAATACGGTTATTCATTTAAGTCAAAGAATAATTGTTATTTTGTTTACATGAATAAAACCTTCTGTGGTCATACACCCAAGGTGAATGGTTTACTGAATCTCGATCGTAGTGATACACATATTCATAAAATTGATGCCAAAAGATGCAAAGTTGATAATGATAGTGCAACATATTTGTGGCACTGTCATTTAGGTCATATTGGTGTAAAGCACATGCAGAAACTCCATGATGATGGGCTTTTGGAATCACTTGATTATGAATCACTTGATGCTTGCGAACCATGCATCATGGGCAAGATGACTAAGACTCCGTTCTCCGGAATAACGGAGCGAGCAGACTGACTTATTAGAAATAATACATACTAATGTATGCAGTTAAGGCTCGCGATGGGTATCGTTATTTTCTGATCTTCACTGATGATTTGAGCAGATATGGGTATATCTACTTGATGAAACATAAGTCTGAAACATTTGAAAAGTTCAAAGAATTTCAGTGTAAAGTGGAAAATCATCATACAAGAAAATAAAGTTTCTACGATCTGATCGCGGAGACGAATATTTGAGTTACGAGTTTGGTCTTCATTTGAAATGATGTGCAATAGTTTCGCAACTCATGCCACCTGGAACACCACAACGTAATGGTGTGTCCGAACGTCATAACCGTACTTTATTAGATATGTGCTATCTATGACGTCTCTTATCGATTTATCACTATTGTTTTGGGGTTATGCATTAGAGACAGCTGCATTCACGTTAAATAGGGCACCATTTAAATCCGTTGAGACGACACCATATGAACTGTGGTTTGGCAAGAAACCTAAGCTATCGTTTCTTAAAGTTTGGGGCTGTGATGCTTATATGAAAATGCTTCAACCTGATAAGATCGAACCCAAATCAGAGAAGTGCGTCTTCATAGGATACCCAAAGGAGACTTTTGGGTACACCTTCTATGACAGATCCGAAAGCAAGATATTCGTTCCTTAGAATGGATCCTTTCTAGAGAAGGATTTTCTCTCGAAAGAATGAGTGGGAGGAAAGTAGAACTTGATGAGGTAATTGTACCTTCTCTCGAGTTGGAAAGTAGTTCATCACAAAAACTAGTTCCGATGATGCCTACACCAATTATTGAGGAAGCTAATGATGATGATCATGAAACTTTAGATCAAGTTACTACCGAACCTCGTAGGTCAACCAAAGTAAGGTCCACACCAGAGTGGTACGTCAATCCTGTTCTGGAGTCATGTTACTTGACCATGACGAACCTACGAACTATGAGGAAGCGATGATGAGCCCAGATTCCGTAAAATGGCTTGAGGCCATGAAATATGAGATAGGATCCATGTATGAGAACAAAGTGTGGACTTTGGTGGACTTACCCGATGATCGGCAAGCCATTGAGAATAAATGGATCTTCACGAGGAAGACGGACGCTGATAGTAGTGTTACTATCTACAAAGCTCGACTTGTCGAAAAGGGTTTTTTGAAGAGTTCAAGGTGTTGACTACGATGAGATTTTCTCACTCGTATCGATTCCGAATCATGTTAGCAATTGCCACATTTTATGAAATCTGACAATTTGATCCATCTATGAGTTGATCAAAGCATATAGTTTTATACAGACTTGCGGTGAAGCCTGTATTTACAAGAAAGTGAGTGAAAGCTAGTATATGTGAATGACATATTGTTGATCGGAAATAATGTCTAATTTTTTCTGGAAAGCATAAATGAGTGTTTGAAAGGAGTTTTTCAAAGAAAGACCTCGGTGAAGCTGCTTACATATTGAGCATCAAGATCTATAGAGATAGAACAAGACGCTTGATAAGTTTTTGCAATGAGTACATACATTGACAGGATTTTGAAGTAATTCAAAATGGAACAACCAAAGAAGGAGTTCTTGCTTGTGTTGCAAGGTGTGAAGTTGAGTAAAGACTCAAAACCCGACCACAAAAGAAAATAGAAAGAGAATGAAAATTCATTCCCCATGCCTAAGTCATAGGTTCTATGAAGTATGCTATGATGTGTACTAGACCTATTGTGAACCTCACCATGAGTTTGGCAAGAGGGTACAATAGTGATCCAGGAGTGGATCACTGGACAACGGTCAAAATTATCCTTAGTGGAATAAGGAAATATTTCTCGGTTATGGAGGTGATAAAGAGTTCGTCGTAAAGAGTTACGTCGATGCACGCTTTGACACCGATCTGGATGACTCTAAGTCTCGATCTAGATACATATTGAAAGTGGGAGCATTTAGCTAGAGTAGCTCCGTGCAGAGCATTGTAGACATAGAAATTTGCAAAATACATACGGATCTGAATGTGGCAGACCCATTGACTAAACCTCTCTCACAAGCAAAACATGATCACACCTAAGTACTCTTTGGGTGTTAATCACATGGCGATGTGATCCACATTATTGACTCTAGTAAACCCTTTGGGTATTGGTCACATGGCGATGTGAACTATAGAGTGTTAAATCACATGGCGATGTGAACTATTGGTGTTAAATCACATGGCAATGTGAACTAGATTATTGACTCGAGTGCAAGTGGGATACTGAAGGAAATATGCCCTAGAGGCAATAATAAAGTTATTATTTTATTTCCTTATATCATGATAAATGTTTATTATTCATGCTAGAATTGTATTAACTGGAAACTTGATACATGTGTGAATACATAGACAAAACAAAGTGTCCCTGGTATGCCTCTACTAGACTAGCTCATTAATCAAAGATGGTTAAGTTTCCTGACCATAGACATGTGTTGTCATTTGATGAATGAGATCACATCATTAGAGAATGATGTGATGGATAATACCCATCCGTTAGCTTAGCATTATGATCGTTTAGTTTATTGCTATTGCTTTCTTCATGACTTATACATGTTCCTATGACTATGAGACTATGCAACTCCCGAATACCATAGGAACACTTAGTGTGCTATCAAACGTCACAACGTAACTGGGTGATTATAAAGATGCTCTACAGGTGTCTTCGATGGTGTTTGTTGAGTTGGCATAGATCAAGATTAGGATTTGTCACTCCGAATGTCGGAGAGGTATCTCTGGACCCTCTCGGTAATGCTCATCACTATAAGCTTTGCAAGCAATGTGACTAATGAGTTAGTTGCGGGATGATGCATTAGCATTATGGAACGAGTAAAGAAACTTGCCGGTAGAGATTGAAGTAGGTATGATGATACCGACGATCGAATCTCGGGCAAGTAACATACCGATGACAAAGGGAACAACGTATGTTGTTATGCGGATTGACCGATAAAGATATTTGTCGGTGTCAAAACCGGCGGATCTCGGGTAGGGGGTCCTGAACTGTGCGTCTAGGCGGATGGTAACAGGAGACGAGGGACACGATGTTTTACCCAGGTTCGGGCCCTCTTGATGGAGGTAAAACCCTACGTCCTGCTTGATTGATATTGATATTGTGGATGTTTACAAGAGTGGATCTACCACGAGATCAAGGAGGCTAAACCCTAGAAGCTAGCCTATGGTATGATTGTAAGGGTTGTTGTTCTTGTGTCCTATGGACTAGAGCCATCCGGTTTATATAGACAACGGAGAGGGCTAGGGTTACATAGAGTCGGTTACAATGGTAGGAGATCTACATATCCTTATCGCCAAGCTTGCCTTCCATGCCAAGGAAAGTCCCATCCGGGGGGAGAAGTCTTCAATCTTGTATCTTCATAGTCTTGGAGTCCGGTCGATGATGATAGTCCGGCAGATGATAGTTCGGTTGATGATGGTAGTCCGGCTATCCGGACACCCCCTAATCCAGGACTCCCTCAGTAGCCCCTGAACCAGGCTTCAATGACGATAAGTCCGGCGCATATATTGCTTGGCATTGCAAGGCGGGTTCCTCCTCGAATGATAGAAGATTGTGAACACCAGATAGTGTCCGCTCGCAAAATAAATTCCACATTCCACCGTAGAGAGAATAATATATACACAAGTTCAATCTGCGGACGTTTTTAGTGGCATGACGTCACACCACTACCAAGTCATTACTCGAATTGTTTTTTACTTTACCACCTCAAGCATTTAGCGAAGTGGTTTCCTTGGCACGCCCCGTCAAGCGTAGATCGTGTTTCCCTTAATCCGGGATTCTCATCAATACGGACGTGGGTAACCCAACCGCGCCATTGATGGTGACGCTTGGGGATAAGCGAGTTTTACCAGGCAGGTGGGGGCGCGATAGGCTTCGTCCGCCCATATCGGGATAAGGATTCACCTTCTCACCTCACGCCTTCTTCCTCCTTTGCTTATCCATCTCCGCAAGACTCGAGCTCCAGCGCCCAAGTTCGCGCATCTCGTCTCAACCTTCTCCGACCATGTCCGGCGCGGAGGTAAATGGTTGGCCTCCACCGTTAAGGAGGAGCACATCGCCAAACTTCGCGGGCGCCGGATACCTCTCCGGCGACATCACGCCCGGCTGCCGATGAGGGCAGCTCATCCCCACCCCCAGCCCCATGAAAGGGTCGTTTTCCTTCTCCACTTCCTCCGCGGACTGGGCTTTCCACTTCACCCCTTTGTCCGGGGTCTCATGTTCTACTACGGCCTGGATTTCCATGATCTGGTGCGAATTTCATCCTCAACATCTCGGCGTTTATCGTGGTATGCGAGGCCTTCCTCTGCATCCAGCCCCACTTCGCTTGTGGGCTCAAGACCTTCAATGTCAAGCGAAGGTAGTGAAGGGCACTCAAGCGGAGTCGGAGGCGCCATGTTGGGCAAGTTGCCCAACGTCCTTTAATTGAAGGGCCTTTGTGGAATCCGTCAAGGGGTGGCAATCGGGTGGTTCTATATCACCGAGCCGCGTGACCCTACATGGGCGGCGGCCCCGAGTTCAGATCTGGTATCCCCACGCAGATCACCTCCGGAAAGAGAAGGGCTTGCTGTGGGGTAGTTCGGAGGAGCCGACGGACTCCAAGCCTGTATCCGAAGCTAGTGAAGAAGCTCGGGCTGGTTAACGTGGTCCAAGTCATGCTCGTCCGCGGATTCTCCCATGCCAAGAGCGGCATTCAATCTGTGGAGTTCAATCCGGAACAGCACCAGCGTTGAGCGGGCTCTTCGACACGACGTCTGAAGGTGCCGGAGGGTGCTGTTCAAGGGCGCCAAGCCCCGCATCCGTGGATCAAGATCGCGGATTTCGCCAGAAGCGCCAAGCCAACGAGGTAAGTGATTCTACCCTTTACGTGACATTTGCTTTTCATAGTTTGACTCTATCGGGTTTTAATTTCCCTTTTCCTTTGACAGACTGGATGAGGAAGGCGGAGCAGATTATCTGTCCGGCTCCTATGCCGAAAAATCCAGAGACGCCTGTCTAGCGGGCTGCTGGTTCCGCACCGCACGTGGTGCCGGAGAAGAAGGCGAAGAAGGAGGCCACGGTGCTCGAAAGAGTTCCCGCTTCCAGTGTCCGACGACTCGGGCAGACTCCTCCCAAAACGAGGAGGAGAAGAGGACTCTCTCCTGAGGAGGGAGAGAGGAAGAGGAAGGCTTCCCCAGCAGGGGAGGCCAAGGGTCCAAGAGGGGAAGGACTATTCCCCCGGACAGCTCCGCCAACATCAACGTTGGCGAGGAAGAATGGCCTTCAAGGGCCAGGCCTCCGGCGAGATCGTAAGTATCCAGATTCCTGAATGATTTATAATTTCTTTTTCTGCGTCACATAGCGTCATTCTGATGCCGCATGCTGCCTGTAGTCCGGCCAGTGATGATCTCCCCGCTTAATCGAGCGGGTCGTTGGCTCCGTCGGATGTAGACTTCATCCCGACTGCCTCCACCCCTCGCGAGGACGCCGAGGTGGGATCCCAAGAAGGGACCCATCAGGGGGAGGCTCCGGAGGCGCCACAAGGCGTCCTCCCGGACTTTGCACCGGACTCCAAATCAGAACCCGCAGTGGTTCCGGGGTCCGGCCGGCGGCCCCTTCGAATGAAGGGCAAGACCGTGACGCTGGCGGCTTCCGTCCAACCGGAGGCGCCGGGCAATTTGTTGGAGGCGCTGCAGAGCGCTTCCATCGAGGAAGAACACCGCACTATTATGAGTGCGGTGATTCAGAAGGTGCAGCTTGCTAAGAGCGGGCTGACCGAAGCCTGCAGTAGCCTTCCATCAGGCTTTGAGGTAAGAAGTTAAAAATATGCAATGTAATACCGCATAGACAGTAGCCCCTGATGCTCGGTTCGGTGTTCGGGAAGAAAAGCCGGACTGAGGATCTAAAGAAAAGAAGATATACACATGGTTGCTAAAAAATTATGTCAATATGGGTTGCAGGCTGCGCTGCTGACCTCTGCCGCCTTGGATCATGGAGGTCGGTGCTTTGAAGCAGGAGCTCGAGCGGTCCGAGCAAGAGCTCGGCCGCGCCATGAAGCAGCTCCAGGACAAAGAAGGTGAGTGACACCACTTTGAACTTGTACCTTATAGAAAAGGATTTAGGTTGCAATAAAAAATAACAAGGATAACATGGGTACTACAGGGGCCACGAACGAGGTGGCGACCCTGAGGGAGGCCGTGTCCATGGCCGAACGCAATGCGGCCACGGAACGGGCAGAGCGAGAAAAGCAGGAGGCGCGGGTGGCGGTGGTTCAGCAAGAGCTCCGTGCTCTCATGGAAAAGCATGAGAGTTTGGAGCGTGACTCAAAGACTCGAGAGTCCGAGCTTGCCTCGCTCTCGAAAGTGCCAAAACTGCCAAGGCCGATGCCCATAAGTCCCTTCAGAGATTGAGTTGATGAGGAAGATAGCGGCGGGTAAGGCATTTTTCATGCAAAGCAAGCATGTGAATGTAAATGACGTGTTACTTACCCGAATTCGGAGCTCTCGAGGCGTTTGCAGATCTGCCTCGCAGCGCGTCTCGATGCCACGCATTCTACCGAGCCGAGGAGGGAGCTCAACGGAGAAGGTCTTCGGTCTCGAGATCTTGAGGCCGGCCATCCGGTGCCCCTAGCGACCAGTGAAGCAGCTGGTCGAGCTCCACAAGGCGGCCGAGCAGGCCATGAAGGGCCTCGTAGTCCGGTGTGGCTCGGAGAGGCCATGCACAGGAGCTACTTCGCCTCGTCGCGACGGTTGGTGGATGCGTGCCTCGGGTGGAGGTTATCAAGCGCTCCGCCTGTATTGAAGGTGCTCGTCGGGCCCTTGCCCGCAAAAGGTGCATTGGGGCAAGCTGGATGCGGAGAAGCTAATCAGCGACGCGCCACCAGCGGGCAAGGAATATCGTGCGCCTGAAATGTACTATAAGACTATCTCAAGGGTGCCCGCAAGATTGCGGATGAGTGCCCTGTGGATGTAATTATTGAGTAAACTTCGCAATGTGTTATCCTGTGCGCTGAAAACTTTGTTCATATGCACTCGGCAACGCTTGTTAATTTAAAATATTACCTTCACATGCGGCCGTTTATTAAATCGAGAGATGGCAAGTCGTCGGCTTCAGCCCCCAAGCCACGAGTGCTTGGGTGTTGGGATAAACTTGAGCACTCTTGTTCCCATTTTGGGTCCATCTAGGAGGCGCTCAACACAACGAACAAGGCAACCGGACTTATAGTGCTTGAACACTCTCACTTAGCCATAGAATTCTATAATTTTAAATTTCGGCAAAGCCCTAGTATTCGGAGGACCAATTGGGGCGCTATCCACGCCTTCGGGACATTGTCCGAACTTCGCCAAGCGGCGAGGTCTTTAAGGACCGAAAGGACCTCTCGAACAGCGACCGGTCTCTTGCCTTATCATGACAGTCAGTTTTAGCTTTCTCATCGAGGCGTTAACCCGGCTCAACCGGGGCGCAATCGCAGTGGTTCTCCCAGTGCTACCTTAGCCGATAGAACGGAACGTAAGGTGCCAAACATGGGAGCCGGGCAAACCCAACTATTGACCCAAGACATGATTCGGAGCCGATTCATATAATGCTATAAGTTCGGGGTGCTGCACTTGTGAAAGTGTTCGGACTTTATCACACCATAATGCGGAGAACATAAGCCCCTGGTGTATTTGGCCGTACCAAAATGTACGGATGCAACATGTCGTAAATGAACATATATATATATATAAGGTAATGCAATTATAGGCAAAAAGGTGCTGCATTTTATTCGAGAAGATATGCTATGAGTGCGGAATGATACAAATAGTGCGGAAAGCAAGGGATTGGACGAATTAAAGGCGTCTCCCTCCAGGGGTAGGCCGCGGAATGTTGCATTTAACAAATTTAATGCTCGTGATGGAGACCACCTGAGTGTTCGTCGCGGCCTTTGTCCTTCCCTGGCTGTTGCATCATGAGTTCGATAGGTTCGCCACCGGACAGAGTTCTGTATAAAAAAGAGAGAAATAAAAGAAAAAAGAGCGACACACTTGGGAGCCCCCGTGTGGTCGAACCGCACTGGGTCTGTTGTGGTTGTGCCTTTCCCCTATGCCCATGGTATCTCCGTATGTAATTATGTACGCGGAGAGTTTGTCTTACAATTATGCGAGGGCTGGGGTTGAGGCCGCATTGCTACGCTGCGTTCGGGCGTGCCGTGTGGTCTTGGTTGATGTTGCTCGGCGCGTTTGGCGTGTCCGGTCGCTTAACGGCCGGACTCGAAAATTGCCTTAAAAGGCTGCTTTGTACTTCGCGCGAGAGCATTGTATGTTCCTCCGCTCGGAGGAGCGTTCCGTGTTTCCATTGACCGTGATGACTCCACGAGGGCCTGGCATCTTGAGCTTAAGGTATGCATAATGCGGCACCGCGTTGAATTTTGTGAACGCGGTTCGTCCGAGCAGAGCATGATAGCCGCTGAACGGGACTATGTCGAAGGTTAACTCCTCGCTCGAAATTATCCGGGATCCAAGACCACTTCTAGTTTGACCGAGCCTGCATAACCGGCCTCGACACCTGGTATGACGCCTTTGAAGGTTGTCTTTGTAGGTTTAATCCTTGAATGGTCTATGCCCATCTTGCGACCGTATCCCGATAAAGCAGGTTCAGCTACGCCGCCGTCCATCGGGACTCTCGTGAGGTGAAATCCATCGACGATTGGGTCTAAAACCAATGCGCGAATCCGCCATGGCGGATATGGTCGGATGGTCTCTTCGATCGAAAGTGATCGGGCAAGAGGACCATGGGTTGAATTTTGGGGCGATCGCTCCATCGCGTATCGTCCTTTAGTGCACGCTCGCTCCCTCTTGGGAATATGCGTTGCGTATATCATGTTTACCGTCCGAACTTGAGGGGGAATCCTTTTGTCCTCTGTTGTCCGGTGGCGGGTCTCTTCCTCGTCATCGCTGTAGCCCCTTGTCACTGTTTTCGGCGATTAATTTGCTCGCTGCTTGAATACCCAACAATCTCTGTTGGTGTGGTTAGCTGGCTTTTCGGGGGTTCCATGTATTTGACAGGAGCGGTCGAGTATTCGGTCCAAATTGGACGGTCCTGGAGTGGTTCTTGTGAATGGCTTCTTCCGTTGACCGGGTTTGGAGCCTCGGAATCCGGCGTTGACTGCCATATCCTCATTGCTGTCGCCGTTAATGCGGCGTTTGTTTTTGTTTCGATGCAACCTGCCATTGCGGTCCTTGGTATCCGGACTGCCAGCGTTTTTGCCGAGGTTGTTGCTGCGAGCTAGCCAGCTATCCTCTCCCGCGCAGAAACGGGTCATGAGTGATGTGAGGGCTGCCATGGATTTCGGCTTCTCCTGTCCTAGGTGCCGGGCCAGCCACTCATCGCGGATGTTATGTTTGAAGGCAGCGAGTGCCTCTGCATCCGGACAGTCGACGATTTGATTTTTCTTTGTTAAGAACCGTGTCCAGAATTGCCTGGCCGATTCGTCTGGCTGCTGGATTATGTGGCTTAGGTCATCTGCGTCCGGTGATCGCACATACGTGCCCTGGAAGTTGTCGAGGAATGCGGCTTCCAGGTCTTCCCAGCATCCGATTGACTCTGCGGGCAGGCTGTTAAGCCAATGCCGAGCTGGTCCTTTGAGCTTGAGTGGGAGATATTTGATGGCGTGAAGATCGTCGCCGCGGGCCATATGTATATGGAGGAGATAATCCTCAATCCAAACCGCGGGGTCTGTTGTGCCATCGTAGGATTCGATATTAACGGGTTTAAACCCTTCGGTATTTGATGATCCATTACTTCGTCGGTGAAGCATAGTGGGTGTCGGCGCCTCAGATTGAGCAATATCGCGACGTAGCTCGAAGAGCGTTGTCTGCTGTGTTCGCCCGGCGAGTAGTTGTATCCGCGCGACGGTATTCGTCGTGGGTCTTGGGCGCCGCGTGATCCATAGATAGATCTGGATTGTCTTGCCTTGTCCTCCAATATATCTCGCAAGTCCGCGCGTTCCCCGTGGCTTCATGCTTTTTGAGCGATGCGGGTGCGGTTTTGGTGGAGGGCTTGCACGCCTCTCTGCCGAGGCCACGAGGTGGTCGGTCTGCCGACAGCGCTGGTGATGCGGGTTTGTACGCTTCCTCCTCTAATCGGGGAGCAACTTGCGCTTTGGGTAACTTTTGGAGGGCGTTCGAGTTCATACTCTTGCCGCGAGGACCTCGGTCCATCTGTCGGCCAAGAGGTCTTGATCAGCTTGAAGCTGTTGCTGCTTTTTCTTTAGGCTGTTTGCCGTGGCCATTAGCCCGCGCTCAAACGCTCTTGTTCGACGGGATCCTCGTGCACGACGAATTAAATGCGTCGTCGAGGCTTGCCTCGCCTCCGGAGGGAGGTATGTAATTGTCATCCTCGACCTCTTAAATGCCGCCCTCTCGTGAGGGCTTGCTTCGCCTCCTCCTGCGCTGGATCGTCTTTGGAGGGGTTGTCTTCGCACTTTCTCGGGTGTTATTATCTCCTGTGCTGGAATCTCCATTCTTGCTGTGGTGGATTTAGAGCGGCGCCACGACGCCGGCGCTTGGGCTGTTTCTGTAAGGAATCGGCCTCGCCGCTTCTTCACCGTCCCCATCTTTTGGGGTGTCCACCATGTATATGTCGATGACGAGGTGGTCTTCCAAAGTCCTGTAGGCACCGGTTCTTGTAGTCTCTCGCATCGTCGTCCATACCGCCGATGTCTTGGAGTCGTAGTCAAGTACGCCGGTTAAATCGCCGACGATGGCTACGGTGGGTGGTGGGTGGGCTCTGAATTTCTTCGTCGTCTGCGTCCCAACCATCTTGGCCGTGAGTTCGCCAGGGCTCTCGGATAGCGAGAGATGCTTCAGTGAATTTATGATATCGCCGAAGGGCGAGTGCTGAAAGATGTCCGCAGCGGTGAATTCCATGATCGGCGCCCAATCGGATTCGACTGGCAGGGGCGCAGGAGGTTCGGAGTCCGGCACCTCAGAGTCATGAGCTTTATGTGGGACAAGGTAAGTGTTCGGCTCCATCGCCATAGAAGTTGCAGCTCCCGAGGCGGTGTCCAGCCATCCATCCTCGATCTGAGCGATGGGCTCCGGACTATGGGCCGGAGCGGATTCGTGTGCGGCCTCCAACGTGCTGTCCGTCGGCAGAGTTAGGTCATGCCCATCGTGACAGCGCTGCACGCCGGCTGTGGCTCAGATCCATCAAGATCAAGTCCCCGGATATCGGCCGTGAAGTTTAGGCTTCAAACCTGACCGACGGCCAGGGGCGAAGCTTCGATCTGCTCCAGATGGCCAAGTGAGTTGGCCAGCGGTGCGAAACCGCCCGAATCTGAAGATCTGTCCGGGAGAAAACTCTCATCCAGACTGCGTCGTTGTCGATTGAAGAGGCCATCAAGCCTATCGGTGACGACACGCAGGAACTCTCAATGAAAGCACCAATGTCGGTGTCAAAACCGCGGATCTCGGTAGGGGGTCCTGAATCGTGCGTCTAGGCGGATGGTAACAGGAGACGAGGGGCACGATGTTTTACCCAGGTTCGGGCCCTCTTGATGGAGGTAAAACCCTACGTCCTGCTTGATTGATATTGATATTGTGGATGTTTACAAGAGTGGATCTACCACGAGATCAAGGAGGCTAAACCCTAGAAGCTAGCCTATGGTATGATTGTAAGGGTTGTTGTTCTTGTGTCCTACGGACTAGAGCCATCCGGTTTATATAGACACCGGAGAGGGCTAGGGTTACATAGAGTCGGTTACAATGGTAGGAGATCTACATATCCAGATCGCCAAGCTTGCCTTCCACGCCAAGGAAAGTCCCATCCGGACACGGGAGAAGTCTTCAATCTTGTATCTTCATAGTCTTGGAGTCCGGTCGATGATGATAGTCCGGCAGATGATAGTTCGGCTGATGATGGTAGTCCGGCTATCCGGACACCCCCTAATCCAGGACTCCCTCAATCTTCGTAGAATATGTAGGAGCCAATATGAGCATCCAGGTTCCACTATTGGTTATTGACCGGAGATGTGTCTCGGTCATGTCTACATAGTTCTCGAACCCATAGGGTCCGTACGCTTAACGTTCGATGACGATTTGTATTATGAGTTTATGTGATTTGAGGACCGAAGGTTGTTTGGAGTCCTGGATGAGATCACGGACGTGACGAGGAGTCTCGAAATGGTTGAGACATAAAGATTCATATATTGGAAGGTTACATTCGGACACCGGAATGGTTCGGGTCGTTTCGGATAAGTTTCGCAGTACCGGGGGTTACTGGACCCCCCCGGGAAGTTAATGGGCCTCATGGGCCTAGTGGTGGAAGAGAGGAGGCCGGCCAAGGAGTGGTGCGCGCCCCCTAGCCCAAACCGAATTGGACTAGGGTTGGGGGGGGGGGCGGCCCCCCTTTTCCTTCTCTCCTCCTCCTCCTCCTTCTCGCCTTCTCTTACTAGGAATAGGAAAGAGGAGGGGAATCCTACTTGGACTGGGGAGTCCTAGTAGGATTCCCCACACCTAGCGTGCCCCCTAGGGCCGGCCACCTCTTGCCTCCCCTCCTTTATATACGTGGCCAGGGGCACCCCATAGACACACAAGTTGATCTTTTAGCCGTGTGCGGTGCCCCCTCCACAGTTACACACCTCGGTCATATCGTCGTAGTGCTTAGGCGAAGCCCTGTGCCGGTAACTTCATCATCACTGTCACCACGCCGTCGTGCTGACGGAACTCTCTCTCGACCTTAACTGGATAAAGAGTTCGAGGGACGTCACCGAGCTGAACGTGTGCTGATCGCGGAGGTGCCGTGCGTTCGGTACTTGGATAGGTTGGATCGCGAAGACGTTCAACTACATCAACCGCGTTACTAAACACTTCCGCTTTTGGTCTACGAGGGTACGTGGACACACTCTCCCCGCTCATTGATATGCTTCTCCTAGATAGATCTTGCGTGATCGTAGGCAATTTTTTTGAAATACCACGTTCCCCAACAAATACTCCACACATCGACCGCTATCCAGCATGCATCTAGTGTATTAAGTTCATTGAGAAATGGAGTAATGCAATAAGAACGATGACATGATGTAGACAAGATCTATGTATGTATAAATAGACCCCATCTTTTTATCCTTAATAGTAATGGTACATACGTGTCGGTTCCCCCTTCTCTCACTGGGATCAAGCGCCGTTCATTGGATCATAAACTCAAAGTTCATCAGATCCCAACAAACACTCCGCAAAAAGAGTTACATCAAATAGATCTCCAAGAGGCCATTGTATTGAGAATCAAAAGAGAGAGAGTGGAAGTCACTTAGCTACTAACTACGGACCCGTAGGTTTACAATGAACTACTCACGCGTCATCAGAGAGGCACCAATCAGGATGATGAACCCCTCCATGATAGTGTGTAGATTGGATCTGGTGGTTCTGGAACTTGCGGCGGCTGGAATTGATTTTCATCGACTCCCCTAGGGTTTCTGGAATATTGGGGTATTTATAGAGCAAAGAGGCGGTGCGAGAGGCCACCGAGGTGGGCACAACCCACCCGGGCGCGCCTGGGCTCCCAGGCACGCCCTGGTGGGTTGTGCTCCCCTCGGAGCTCCCCTCAGTTACTTTCTTGGCCCAACAGATGTCTTCTGGTCCAGAAAAATCCAAAAAAAGTTTCGCTGCATTTGGACTCCGTTTGATATTGATTTCCTACGATGTAAAAAACAAGAAGAAAACATCAACTGGCACTGGGCACTATGTCAATAGGTTAGTCCAAAAAAATGATATAAAATGGTTGTAAAACATCCAAGAATGATAATATAACAGCATGGAACAATCAAAAATTATAGATACGTTAGAGACGTATCAGCATCCACAAGCTTAATTCCTGCTCGTCCTCGAGTAGGTAAATGATAAAAACAGAATTTTGATGTGGAATGCTTCCTAACCTGTTCATCACATAATCTTTTCTTTGTAGCATGGAAATTTGGACTTCTATATGATTCAAAGCAATACTCAAGCATATCAACAAGAAAGAATGTCTTTCAAAATATCAACGCTAAAGCAAGTTATTCCTTAGCCATTATGCTCAATCATTGATCCATTCATGAAACACACTCGCATATTAGCTACACCAATGCTCAAGTACGATCGCAGTGCCCCTTAGTTGGTGCTTTATAAGAGAAGATGGGGACTCAAGTAAAAAAATTGCATAAAGTAAATAGAAAGGCCCTTCGCGGAGGGAAGTAGGGTTCTGAAGAGGTGCCGGAGCTCAAAGTGAAAAAGATAGGGTAAACATTTTGGGTGGCGTGCTTTTCCTGTCAATGAAAACGATTGAGTAGTTCCCAATACTTTCCATGCTAGATATATCATAGGCGGTTCCCAAATAGAAAATAAAGTTTATTCCTTTTTCCACCATACTTTCATTTTCCATGGTTAATCGTATCCACGGGTGCCTTCCATACCAACACTTTCCAAGTAATTTATTATTTGACAACATAAATTAAATTCATTTTTCATTTGGGACTGGGCATCCCTAATACCTTTGCCGTACTCTCGTGCAATGACAAGTGAATAAACACTCATCTAGAGAATAACACATCTGGCTTGGAAATATATTAGCCACCCCCTACCGTTTCATGAGCGGTGCGAGCACACAAAAGAGAAATTTATTTTGAAAATTAGAGATGGCACATACAAATTTGTTTAGAATGGCAAAATGTACCGCATATAGGTTGGTATAGTGGACTCATGTGGCAAAACTGGTTTAAAGGATTTTGTATGCACAAGTAGTGATCTTACTTAGTGCAAATGAAGGCTAGCAAAAGATTGAGAAGCATCCAACCAATAAACGAAAAATATCATAAGCGAACATTAAGCATAACTAACACCGAATAATGCACCACAAGTAGGATGTAATTTCATTGCATAAATATTGACTTTCGTGCTTGCATAGGGAATTACAAACCTTAACACCAATATTCTTACTAAAGCATAATTACTCATCAACATGACTCACATATCACTATCATCATATCCCAAAACTATTACAAAGAATCATGTTTATTTTGTCCAATGATCTTCATGAAAGTCTTTATTATATCCTCCTTGGATATCTATCACTTTGGAACTAGTTTCATATGTTTCTTTTAATAAGCTCAAACAAATATAAGTGAAGAACATGAGCATAAAATTTTTCTTCTCCCAAAATAATTTAAGTGAAGCAAGAGAGAATTTCTTTAAAATAAATACTAACTCTCAAATAAATCTAAGTGAAGCATGAGATCATTTCTTCAAAAATACTATGCACACCGTGCTCAAAAATATATAAGTGAAGCACTAGAGCAACTACATAGCTCATAAAGATTTAAGTGAAGCATACAGAGCAATTCTAACAAGTCATAGCATAATTTTGGCTCTCTCAAATAGATGTTTCCAACAAGGATTCATGACTTAAAATAAAAGGCAAAACAAGCAAAGACTTATATCATACAAAACGTTCCAAGCAAAACTCATAATATGTGATGAATAAAAATATAGTTTCAAGTAAAATACCGATGGTTGTTAGAAGAAAGAGGGGATGCCACTCGGGGGGCATCCGCAAGCTTAATTGCTTGATACTTATTGAATATTATCTTGGGGTGCCTCGGGTATCCCCAATCTTAGACTTTTGCTAATCCTTATTCCTTCATCCATCGCAATCTCACCGAAAACTTGAAAACTTCAATCACACAAAACTGAACAAAACCTTCGTGAGATCGGTTAGTATAAGAAAGGAAATCACTACTATAAGTACTGTTGCAAACTCATTCATATTTTATTTTTGCATTATATCTATTGTATTCCAACTTTTCTATGGCAAAAACTCTTCAAAGGGAACCATAGAATCATCAAAACAAGCACAGAATGCAAAGAAACACTCTATAGCAATCTGGATATTACGAATATTTATTTAACTCCAAAAATTCTGAAAAATTAGGAAACGTGTGAAATTTGTATATTAATCTTCGGCAAAAAGAATCAGTATTTTAGCACGCTTCTGTTAAAAGTAAGAATTGTTTTCGTGAGCACAAAAGTTTCTGTTTTTCAGCAAGATCAAATCAACTATCACCCAACATGATCCCAAAGGCTTTGCTTGGCACAAACACTAATTAAAACCACAAATACACATCTAAACAGAGGCGTAATTGGGTATTTTATTGAAAACATAAAGTAAACAAAAATTGAAAAGATACAAGTTGGGTTGCCTCCCAACGAGCGCTATCGTTTTACGCCCCTAGGTAGGCATAATGCAAAGGATCTAAGTATTGTCATATTTGTTTCTAGATCCATACGATGCCCTCATGATTGATTCATATGGTGGCTTAATTCTAGTTCTAGGGAAGTGTTCCATACCTTCCTTAATGGAAATTGAAATTTAATATTGCCTTCTTTCATATCAATCATGGCACCAATAGTATGTAAAAACGGTCTACCAAGAATAATTGGACAAGACGGATTGCAATCAATATGAAGAACAATAAAATCTATGGGCACATAATTCCTATTTGCAAGAATAAGAACATCATTAATTCTTATCATAGGCTTTTTAATAGTGGAATCCGCCAAGTGAAAATTTAAAGAACAGTATTCAATGTCGGTAAGACCAAACACATCACATAAAGAATTCAGAATTGTAGAAACACTAGCACCCAGGTCACATAAAGCAAAACACTCATAATGTTTTATCTTGACTTTGATAGTAGGGTCCCATTCATCATGTAATTTTCTAGGAATTGAAACCTCTAATTCCAAATTTTCTTCTAAAGCTTTCATCATAGCACCAACAATATGTTTAGTAAAAGCTTTATTTTGTTTATAAGCATTGGGTGAATTTATCATGGATTGCAACAAAGAAATACAATCAATCAAAGAGCAACTATAATAATTAAAGTCTTTGTAATCCAAAAGAGTGGGCACATCACTAGTTAAGTTTTGACCTCTTCAAACTCACTTTTATCAATTTTCTCAACAAGATTTTCACCCTCCGGATTATCGGGACGCCTTCTAGCTAAAGTTGACTCTTCTCCAGTCCCTTTATTATCAATCTTAATTTTATTAAACAAAGAATCAATAGAAGAAACATCAATCATTTTAAGATCTTCATCACTTTTATGAAAGCAATCACTAGAAAATGCTTTTCCTAAAAATTCTCTTATAGCTCTAAGCATAGCGGTTCTTTTTTTACTTTCATCCATAGAAACATAAAGAACCTTAATTGATTCCTCAACCTTAGGCACAAAAATTTTCATCTTGAGATTTTCTACATCATGAGAAATTATATCAATACTTCTAGACATATAATCAATCTTATTCAGCTTTTCTTCTATTGTAGCATTGAAAACTTTTTGAGTATTGATAAATTCTTTAATATTATTCTCAAGATCAGAGGTGTTCCTATTATTATTATAAGAAGGATTACCATAATTATTAGAGGAATTACTAGGAAAAGGCTTAGGAAAATTACCTCTATAAGCATTGTTATTGAAATTGTTTCGAGAGACGAAATTCACATCTATGGCATCACTATTTTGCTCAATCAAAGTAGACAAAGGCACATCATTAAAATCAATAGGAGCACTTTTATTACCAACCAATTTCATAAGATCATCAACCTTTTGAAGGAAATATGCCCTAGAGGCAATAATAAAGTTGTTATTTATATTTCCTTATATCATGATAAATTTTTATTATTCATGCTAGAGTAGTATTAATCGGAAACTTAGTACATGTGTGAATACATAGGCTACCAGAGTGTCCCTAGTATGCCTATACTTGACTAGCTCGTTAATAAAAGATGGTTAAGTTTCCTAACCATAGACATGTGTTGTCATTTGATTAACGGGATCACATCATTAGAGAATGATGTGATGGACAAGACCCATCCGTTAGCTTAGCATTATGATCGTTAGTTTTATTGCTATTGCTTTCTTCATGACTTATACATATTCCTCTGACTATGAGATTATGCAACTCCCAAATACCGGAGGAACACTTTGTGTGCTATCAAACGTCACAACGTAACTGGGTGATTATAAAGATGCTCTACAGGTGTCTCCAATGGTGTTTGTTTAGTTGGCATAGACCCATGACAAAGGGAATAACGTATGTTGTTATATGGTTTGACCGATAAAGATCTTCGTAGAATATGTGGGAGCTAATATGAGCATCCAGGTTCCGCTATTGGTTATTGACCAGAGATGTGCCTCGGTCATGTCTACATAGTTCTCAAACCCGTAGGGTCCGCATGCTTAACTTTCGATGACGATTTGTATTATGAGTTATGTAATTTGATGACCGAAGTTTGTTCGGAGTCCCGGATGAGATCACGGACATGACGAGGAGTCTCAAAATGGTCGAGAGGTAAAGATTGATATATTGGACGAAGGTATTCGGACACCGGAAAGGTTTCGGGACATTTCAGATATTTATCGGGGAACTGAGGGGTTACCAGAACCGTCGGGGAAGTTATGGGCCCTAATGGGCCATAAGGGAGTAGGAGAGGGAAGGTAAAAAGGTGGCGCACGCCCCCCAAGGGCAGTCCGAATTGGACTAGGGGGAGGGGGCGCGGCCGCCCCTTGCTTTCCTTCTCCCTCTCCTTCCCACCTTCCCCTTCTTGGAATAGGAAAAGGGGGGCCGAATCCTACTAGGAATGGAGTCCTAGTAGGACTCCCCCAATGGCGCGCCTCTCCCTGGCCGCTGGCCTCCTCCTCCCCTCCTTTATATACGGGGGCAGGGGCACCCCAAAGCACAACAGACAATCTCTTAGCCGTGTGCGGTGCCCCCCTCCATAGTTCAACACCTCGGTCATATCGTCGTAGTGCTTAGGCGAAGCCCTGCGCCGGTAACTTCATCATCACTGTCGCCACGCCGTTGTGCTGACGGAACTCTCCCTCGTCCTCAACAGGATCAAGAGCTCGAGGGACATCATCGTGTTGAATGTGTGCTGAACACGGAGGTGTTGTATGTTCGTTACATGGATTGGTTGGATCGTGAAGACGTTCTACTACATCAACCGCATTACTAAACGCTTCCGCTTTCGGTCTATGAGGGTACGTGGACACACTCTCATGTCTCGTTGCTATGAATCTCCTAAATAGATCTTGCGTGATCGTAGGAATTTTTTTGAAATACTGCGTTCCCCAACAGTGGCATCCGAGCCAGGTCTATGCGTAGATGTTATATGCGCGAGTAGGACACAAAGAGTTGTGAGCGGTAATAGCCATACTGCTTACCACCAACGTCTTACTTTGATTCGGCGGTATTGTTGGATGAAGCGGCCCGGACCGACATTACATGACCGCATTCATGAGACTTGTTCAACCGACGTGCTTCGCACACAGGTGGCTGGCGGGTGTCTATTTCTCCAACTTTAGTTGAATCAAGTTTGACTACGGCCGGTCCTTGTTGAAGGTTAAAACAACACACTTGAAGAAAAATCGTTGTGGTTTTGATGCATAGGTAAGAACGGTTATTGCTAGAAGCCCGCAACAGCCACGTAAAACTTGCAACAACAAAGTAGAGGACGTCTAACTTGTTTTTGCAGGGCATGTAGTAATGTGATATGGTGAAGACATGATGAGATATAAATTGTTGTATGAGATGATCATGTTTTGTAAAAGTTATCGGCAACTGGCAGGAGCCTTATGGTTGTCGCTTTATTGTATGAAATGCAATCGCCGTGTAATTGCTTTACATTATCAATAAGCGGTAGCGATAGTCGTAAAAGAAATAGTTGGCAAGACGACAACGATGCTATGATGGAGATCAAAGTGTCAAGCCGGTGACGATGGAGATCATGACGGTGCTTTGGAGATGGAGATCAAAGGCACAAGATGATTATGGCCATATCATGTCACATACTTAGATTGCATGTGATGTTTATCCTTTATGCATCTTAGTTTGCTTAGTACGGCGATAGCATTATTAGATGATACCTCACTAAATTTCAAGGTATAAGTGTTCTCCCTAAGTATGCACCATTGCTACAGTTTGTCGTGCCGAGACACCACGTGATGATCGGGTGTGATAAGCTCTACGTTCACATACAACGGGTGCAAGCCAGTTTTGCACGTGCAGAATACTCGGGTTAAACTTGACGAGCCTAGCATATGCAGATATGGCCTCGAAACATTGAGACCGAAAGGTTGAAGGTGAATCATATAGTAGATATGATCAACATAGTGATGTTCACCATTGAAAACTACTCCATCTCACGTGATGATCGGACATGGTTTAGTTGATATGGATCACGTGATCATTTAGATGACTAGAGGGATGTATATCTAGGTGGGAGTTCTCAAGTAATATGATTAATTGAACTTTAATTTATCATGAACTTAGTACCTGATAGTTTTTTGCATATCTATGTTATTGTAGATCAATGGCCCGTGCTACCGTTCCCTTGAATTTTAATGCGTTCCTTGAGAAAGTGATAATCCCCAAGTGCAAGGAATCATCATAGAAATTTCCAAAGGTGGAAGTGATAAGTATGGAGTGTCGAACCCACAAGGAGCTAAAGGTAAGATCAATATTCTCTCAAGCCCTATCTTTCACTGATACGACTCTACGTGCATCGAACGTTTGCTTCCAACTAGCAACGAGAAATAAAACTACGTTGTGGGTATGAAGAGGATAACTTTGTATGATATCAGAGAGCTAAAACATAAAAGTAGGGGCTGTTATCATAAAGTTAGAATATATTACTAAATATTATAAATAGCGAGTGTTGAATAATGGTGGATTGGTGTGCGTAATTGTCCTAGGCAATTGTTAAAAAGACCGGTAATCACTATTGCAGTTTCATATGAGGGAGAGGCATAAGCTAACATACTTTCTCTACTTGGATCATATGCACTTATGATTGGAACTCTAGCAAGCATCCGCAACTACTAAAGATCATTAAGATAAAACCCAACCATAGCATTAAAGCATCAAGTCCTCTTTATTCCCATACGCAACAATCCCTCTTACTCGGGTTTGTGTTTTAGTCACTCACCAACCCACTATAAGCGAATCATGCACGTATTGCAACACCCTACAGCGGGACTCCCTCACACTTGCGCGACACGGAGGGCACCATAGGACAGCACCAAAGTAAAACATACAACTCATACCAATCTAGATCATCAATCAACCCAAAGACAAAAGATATCTACTCGAAACATCATAGGATGGCAACACATCAATGGATCATAATATGTGGCATAAAGCACCATGTTCAACTAGGGATTACAGCAGGGTGCGGGAGAGTGGACCGCGTAAAATAGACGAGGATGGTGATGATGATGGTGATGTTGATGAAGACGATCACCGTGGCGATGATTCCCCTCCCGATGGCACTCCCGCGCCACCGGAAGAGAGGAGGAGAGGTTCTCCCCCTTGTGATTCCTCCTCCATGGCCTCCATCCTCTGGTCCTTGGCCTCGATGATGATGATGGCCCCTCCGGGATACTACTCCATGGCCACCGGTGATGATGGCCCCCTCCGGCAGGATGCCGGAGAGGACCTAGATTGACTTCTCATGGAAACAGAGGCTTGCGGCGGCGGAACTTCTGATCTAGGTTTCTTTCTGGAAGTTTGGGTATATATAGAAGAGTTTTGTGTTGATTTCACGTCAGGGAGGTCTCCGGGCTGTCCACGAGGCAGGGGGCGTGCCCTAGGGGGGTGGGTGCGCCCGCCACCCTCGTGGGCAGCCCGGGACTCTTCTGGCCTACTTCTGGTACTCCATGGGGTTCTTCTAGTCCAAAAATGATCTCCGTCAAGTGGCACGTCAATTGGATTCCGTTTAGTTTTCCTTTTCTGCGATACTCTAAACAAGGAGAAAACAGAAACTGGCACTAGGCTCTAGGTTAATAGGTTAGTCCCAAAAATCATATAAAATATCATATAAATGCATATAAAACATCCTAGAAGGATAGTATAATAGCATGAATACTTCATAAATTATAGATACGTTGGAGACGTATCAGCATCCCCAAGCTTAGTTCCTGCTCGTCCTCGAGTAGGTAAATGATAAAAGAAATAATTTATGAAGTGTGAATGCTATCAAGTGCATAAATTTGATCAATGATAATTTCAATCACCTTTTCTAGCATCATTATATGTCATAACAATAGCTCATCTCATAAAACTTTTCATGATCAAGTAACAAGCAAGTCACAAGTTTAAAGTATAGATCATAAACTTTCTTGAAAACTAACAAAAAATGTTCTCAGTCATCAAACAATTGCAATTCATCCTATTTTCAGGAAGAGTCTATGTCAGAGCATTGATTTAGCAAACTCCACATACTCAACTATCGTTTAATATTTCACAGTTGCTAACACTCACGCAATACTTGTGCTTATGGAGTTTTAATCGGACACAGAGAAAGATAGTGGCTTATAGTTTCACCTCCCAACCTTTTACCTCAAGGGTAATGTCAACAATAATAGCTCATGCTAACTTACATCCAATTAGATGTATATATCAGGATCCTTCCAACATCTGTGCTTGCCAAAGGATAAAATGTAAAAAGGAAAGGTGAAGATCACCAAGACTCTTGTATAAGGTAGAAGATAAAAGTAAAAGATAGGCCCTTCACAGAGGGAAGCCGAGGTTGCCATGCGCTTTCAGGGTTGGATGCACAAAATCTTAATGCGAAAGAACGTCACTTTATGTTGCCCCTTGTGATATGAACCTTTATTATGCAGTCCGTCGCTTTTATTTCTTCCACATCACAAGATCGTATAAAGCTTATTTCCTCCACACCAATCAATCATACATATTTAGAGAGCAATTTTTATTGCTTGCATCGATGACAACTTACTTGAAGGATCTTACTCAATCCATAGGTAGATATGGTGGACTCTCATGGCAAAACTGGTTTAAGGGTTTTGGGAAGCACACGTAGTATCTCTACTTGGTGCAGAGAATTTGGCTAGAATGAGGGGGAAAGGCAAGCTCAACATGTTGGATGATCCATGACAATATACTTTATTTCAGATATAATAAAACATAATGAGTGCTCCCAATCATAAAAGATGTCCAAGATAGTGTATTTATATGTTAAACCTCTCTTCCTTCAATATTCTTTCATGAATTGTTCAAGTGACCAATTCTACGTTTGCTAACTTTCAATAAGTTTACTACCTATACTTATTACGTGTGAAGTCATTACTCCCGATGTTATAAGCATACGAAACATATATAAATTCAGATTTATGACATTCAATTTATTCAACCATTTACTCATAGGATATACATGAAGCACATGAGCAAATGACAAACTACTCCAAAAGATATGAGTGAAGAACACTGAGTAGTCAAATAATTAACTAGCCATGGGAGGATTCTTTTTCATTCAATATTTCAGATCCAATGATTTTATTCAAACAGCAAGTAAAATCGAAAACACTCTCCAAGCAAAACACATATCATGTGACGAATAAAAATATAGCTCCGAGTAAGGTATACCGATAGTTTTGAAGACGAAAGAGGGGATGCCTTCCGGGGCATCCCCAAGCTTAGGCACTTGAGTCTTCCTTGAGTATTACCTTGGGGTGCCTTGGGCAACCCCAATCTTAGGGTCTTTCCACTCCTTATTCTCCTCATATCGATATCTCACCCAAAACTTGAAAACTTCAATCACACAAAACTTAACCAAACTTCGTGAGATAGGTTAGTATGATAAAGAGTAAACCATTCACTTGGTACTGTTAAGGGAAAGTTTCATAATTGTTCTCACACAATGTCTACTGTACCATATCATTTCTACAATTTATACTGAGAAATATAAGTCATAGAAACTAGAAAACAAGCAAACTATGCAATGAAAACAGAATCTGTCAGAAACAGAACAGTCTGTAATGATCTGAACATAAACCATACTTATGCTACTCCAAAAATTATGAAATAAATCGGTGGACGTGAGGAATTTGTATATTAATATTCTGCAAAAATAATCAACTAAAAAGCACTCTTCTGTAAAAAATGACAGCTAATCTCGTGAGCGCAAAGTTTCTGTTTTTTACAGCAAGATCAAATTAACTTTCACCCAAGTCTTCCCAAAGGTCTTACTTGGCACTTTATTGAGACAAAAGCTATAAAACATAATTACTACAGTAGCTTAATCATGTAAACACGCAAAAACAGTAAGGGTAAATGTTGGGTTGTCCCCCAACAAGCGCTTTTCTTTAATGCCTTTTAGCTAGGCATGATGATTTCAATGATGCTCACTTAGAAGATAAGAATTGAAACACAAAGAGAGAATCTTGAAGAATATGACTAGCACATTTAAATCTAAGACACTTCCTATGCCTAGGGATTTTGTGAGCACACAATTTATAAGAGCAACAATCAACTAGCATAGGAAGGCAAAACAAGTATAACTTCAAAACTTTAAGCACATAGAGAGGAAACTTGATATTATTGCAACTCCTACAAGCATGTATTCCTCCCTCATAATAGTTTTCAGTGGCATCATGGATAGCAAATTTGTTCTCATACTCAATTGGAACCTCTTCCAAAATAGTGGAATCATTACTAGCTAAACTTGACACTCTTCCAAATCCACTTTCATAAATATCACACTAAGATTCAACACCCTCCAAAATAGTGGGATCTCTAATTCCTAAAGTTGACACTCTTGCAAACCCACTTTAAATGATAGTATTATTCATACTCCAAATAATATAAGTGAATTTCATGGAACATTCTACAATTAATATAGACTAACCAATATCCAAGCTCCAAATGTATAAGTGAAGCACATGAAGCATTCTATAAAACCATACTCAAAAGATTTAAGTGAAGCACAAAGAGCAATTCTATAAGATCATAGTTAAAAGATTTAAGTGAAGCACATGAAGTATTCTATAAATCAATGAAGGGCTATATCATGCTAGCATGGTTCTTAAAGGAAAAACAAAAACACAAGGGACACAAATCATGTGAACAAAACAAAAACCGAGGTATGCCGATATTTGTTGAAGAAGAAAGATGGGATGCCAACCCGGGCATCCCCAAGATTAGATGCTTGAGTATCCTTTGAAATATTTACTTGGGGTGTCTTGGGAATCCCCAAGCTTGAACTCTTGCCTCTCTTTATTCTTCTCACATCGGTAACTCCATGTTCTTCAAGCACTTCATCCACAAGAACTTAACAAAAACTTTGTGAGATCCGTTAGTGTAATAAAGAAAATCACTAACTTTAGGTACTGTGATAAACTCATTCTTTATTTATATTGGTGTTAAACCTACTGTATTCCAACTTATCTATGGTTTATAAACTATTTTACTAGCCATAGATTCATCAAAATAAGCAAACAACACACAAAAACAGAATCTGTTAAAAACAGAACAGTCTGTAGTAATGTGGAAGTTTGGTAAAATTCTGTAACTCCTAAAATTATGAACTAAATTTGACAATTTGAAAAATTTGTACATAAGTAATGTGAAAAAAGTTTCAGACCCATTTTACTTTCCAGTAAAAAATTTAAATTCATGCACTACAGCCAAAGTTTCTGTTTTTGTTCTGCACATAGTAAACAAGCAATCTAATCATCCTAAAACCAAGGCTTGGCACATTATTTTTATGAAACAATGAATATATAAAAGGGGATAATTATTTATAGAGGAACTTCCATGAAAAATTCTACATTGTTTCCGTGAGCATGAACACAAGTGCTCAAGGTCGACCCTCACTTCTTCAATGCATAACTTTCCAATCGCTTCTCTTTTTGAAAAACTTTTTAGACATGAAAGGCAAGTAATTTTTTTTGTATTTTCATTCTTTTAATTTTGTTTGTATGTTTCACCCACAACTAAACAGAAACAAAAAGGAAAAACAAAATCTACTTAGTGAAGAAAGCAAACAAGCACACACGAGAACATCAACCCCACGCTATTGCTCCTCGGCAACGGCGCCAGAAAAGAGCTTGATAATCCCCAAGTTCAAGGAATCATCGTAGCAATTTCCAAAGGTGGAAGTGATAAGTATGGAGTGTCGAACCCACAAGGAGCTAAAGGTAAGATCAATATTCTCTCAAGCCCTATCTGCCACTGATACGACTCTACGTGCACCGAACGTTTGCTTCCAACTAGCAACGAGAAATAAAACTACGTTGCGGGTATGAAGAGGATAACTTTGTATGATATCGTAGAGCTAAAAGATAAAAGTAGGTGCTGTTATCATAAAGTTATAATATATTACTAAATATTATAAATAGCGAGTGTGGAATAATGGTGGATCGGTGTGCGGAATTGTCCTAGGCAATTGTTAACAAGACCGGTAATCACTATTGCAGTTTCATATGAGGGAGAGGCTTAAGCTAACATACTTTCTCTACTTGGATCATATGCACTTATGATTGGAACTCTAGCAAGCATCCGCAACTACTAAAGATCATTAAGGTAAAACCCAACCACAACATTAAAGCATCAAGTCCTATTTATTCCCATACGCAACAATCCCTCTTACTCGGGTTTGTGTTTCAGTCACTCACCAACCCACTATAAGCGAATCATGAACGTATTGCAACACCCTACAACGGGACTCCCTCACGCTTGCGCGACACGGAGGGCACCATAGGACAGCACCAAAGTAAAACATACAACTCATACCAATCTAGATCATCAATCAACCCAAAGACAAAAGATATCTACTCAAAACATCATACGATGGCAACACATCATTGGATCATAATATGTGGCATAAAGCACCATGTTCAAGTACGGATTACTGCGGGGTGCGAGAGAGTGGTCCGCGTAAAATAGATGAGGATGGTGATGATGATGGTGATGTTGATGAAGACGGTCACCGTGTGCTTCCTCCTTCATGGCCTCCACCCTCTGGTCCTTAGCCTTCATGATGATGATGGCCCCTCCGGGATACTCGTCCATGGCCACCGGTGATGATGGCCCCCTCTGGCAGGGTGCCGGAGAGGGCCTAGATTGACTTCTCGTGGCTACAGAGGCTTGCGGCGGCGGAACTTCCGATCTAGGTTTCTTTCTAGAAGTTTGGGTATATATAGAAGAGTTTTGCGTTGATTTCACGTCAGGGGGGTCTCCGGGCTATCCACGAGGCAGGGAGCGCGCCCTAGGGAGGTGGGCGCGCCCCCCACCCTCGTGGGCAGCCCGGGACTCTTTTGGCCTGCTTCTGGTACTCCGTGGGATTCTTCTAGTCCAAAAATGATCTCCGTCAAGTGGCACGTCAATTGGACTCCGTTTAGTTTTCCTTTTCTGCGATACTCTAAAACAAGGAGAAAATAGAAACTGGCACTGGGCTCTAGGTTAATAGGTTAGTCCCAAAAATCATATAAAATATCATATAAATGCATATAAAACATCCTAGAAAGCTAAGTTGAAAGATGATGGTAGCAACTACATGGACTGGGTTCGTAACTTGAGGATTATCCTCATTGCCGCACAGACGAATTACGTCCTCGAAGCACCGCTAGGTGTACCACCCTCGCCAGCAACTGCAGACATTGTGAATGCCTGACAGTCGCGTGTTGATGACTACTCGATATTTCAGTGTGCCATCCTTTACGGCTTAGAATCGTGACTTCAAAGACGTTTTGAACGTCATGGAGCAAATGCCCGAGTTGAGAGATATGAAGTCTCCAACAAATTCTATAGCTGCAAAATGGAGGAGAATAGTTCTGTCAATGAACACATACTCAGAATGTCTGGGTACCACAACCACTTCACTCGGCCAGGAATTAATCTTCCTGATGATAGTGTCATTGACAGAGTTCTTCAATCACTGCCACCAAGCTATAAAGGCTTCGTGATGAACTATAATATGCAAGGGATGGAAAATACTATTCCCGAGCTCTTCGCGGTGCTAAAGGCTGCGAAGATAGAAATCAAGAAGGAGCAATAAGTGTTGATGGTTAACAAGACCACTTGTTTCAAGAAAAAGGGCAAAGGGAAGAAGGGGAACTTCAAGAAAAATGGAAAGCAAGTTGCTGATCAAGTGAAGAAGCCCAAGTCTGGACCTAAGCCTAAAACTGAGTGCCTCTACTGCAAAGGGACTGGTCACTGGAAGCGGAACTACCCCAAGTATTTGGCGGATAAGAAGGATGGCAAAGTGAAAGGTACATTTGATATACATGTTATTGATGTGTACCTTACTAATGCTCGTAGTAGCACCTGGGTATTTGGTACTGGTTCTGTTGCTCATATTTGCAACTCGAAACAGGGGCTACGGATTAAACAAAGATTGGCTAAGGACGAGGTGTTTTAATTAGATGCATGTGGGAAATGGTTCCAAGGTCGATGTGATCGCCGTCGGCACGCTACCTCTACATCTACCATCGGGATTAGTTTTAGACCTGAATAATTGTTATTTGGTGCCAACGTTAAGCATGAACATTATATCTGGATCTTGTTTGATGCGAGATGGTTATTCATTTAAATCATAGAATAATGGTTGTTCTATTTACATGAGTAATATCTTTTATGGTCATGCACCCTTGATGAGTGGTCTATTTTTGTTGAATCTTGATTGCAGTGATACACATGTTCATAATATTGAAGCCAAAAGATGCAAAGTTAATAATGATAGTGCAACTTATTTGTGGCACTGTTGTTTAGGTCATATTGGTGTAAAGTGCATGAAGAAACTCCATGCTGATGGACTTTTGGAATCACTTGATGCTTGCGAACCATGCCTCATGGGTAAGATGACTAAGACTCCATTCTCCGGAACAATGGAGCGAGCAACTGACTTGTTGGAAATAATACATACTAATGTATGCGGTCCGATGAGTGTTGAGGCTCGCGGCGGGTATCGTTATTTTCTAACCTTCATAGATGATTTGAGCATATATGGGTATATCTACTTGATGAAACATAAGTCTAAAATGTTTGAAAAGTTCAAAGGATTTCAGAGTAAAGTGGAAAATCATCGTAACACGAAAATAAGGTTTCTACGATCTGATCATGGAGGTGAATATTTGAGTTATGCGTTTGGTCTTCATTTGAAACAATGTGGAATAGTTTCGCAACTCACGCCACTTGGAACACCACAGCATAATGGTGTGTCCGAACGTCATAGCCGTACTTTATTAGATATGGTGTGATCTATGATGTCTCTTACTGATTTACCGCTATCGTTTTGGGGTTATGCTTTAGAGACGGCTGCATTCACGTTAGATAGGGCACCATCTAAATCCGTTGAGACGACACCATATGAACTGTGGTTTGGCAAGAAACATAAGCTGCCGTTTCTTAAAGTTTGGGTCTGCGATGCTTATGTGAAAAAGCTTCAACCTGATAAGCTCGAACCCAAATCAGAGAAATGTGTCTTCAGAGGATACCCAAAAGAGACTGTTGGGTACACCTTCTATCACAGATCCGAAGGCAAGAAATTCGTTGCTAAGAATGGATCCTTTCTAGAGAAGGAGTTTCTCTCGAAAGAAGTGAGTGGGAGGAAAGTAGAACTTGATGAGGTAATTGTACCTTCTCCTGAATAGGAAAGTAGTTCATCACATAAATCAGTTCCAGTGATTCCTACACCAATTAGTGAGGAAGCTAATGATGATGATCATGAAACTTCAGATCAAGTTACTGCCGAACCTCGTAGGACAACTAGAGTACGATCCGCACCAGAGTGGTACATTAATCCTGTTTTGGAGGTCATGTTACTTGATCATGACGATCCTACGAACTATGAGGAAGCGATGATGAGCCCAGATTCCGCGAAATGGCTTGAGGCCATGAAATCTGAGATGGGATTCATATATGAGAACAAAGTTTGGACTTTGGTTTACTTGCCTGATGATCGGCAAGCCATAGAGAATAAATGAATCGTCAAGAAGAAGATTGACGCTAATGGTAATGTTACTATTTACAAAGCTAGACTTGTTGCAAAAGGTTTTCGACAAGTTCAAGGAGTTGACTACGATGAGACCTTCTCACCCGTAGCGATGCTTAAGTCTGTCCGAATCATGTTAGCAATTACCGCATTTTATGATTATGAAATTTGGCAAATGGATGTCAAAACTGCATTCCTTAATGGATATCTTAAAAAAGAATTGTATATGATGCAACCAAAAGGTTTTGTCGATCCTAAAGGTGCTAACAAAGTGTGCAAGCTCCAGCGATCCATTTATGGACTGGTGCAAGCCTCTCGGAGTTGGAATATACGCTGTGATAGTGTGATCAAAGCATATGGTTTTATACAGACTTTTGGAGAAGCCTGTATTACAAGAAAGTGAGTGGGAGCTCTGTAGCATTTCTAATATTATATGTCGATGACATATTGTTGATTGGAAATAATACAGAATTTCTGGATAGCATAAATGGATACTTGAATAAGAATTTTTCAATGGAAGACCTCGGTGAAGCTGCTTATATATTGGGCATCAAGATCTATAGAGATAGATCAAGACGCTTAATTGGACTTTCACAAAGCACATACCTTGATAAAGTTTTGAAGAAGTTCAAAATGGATCAGTCAAAGAAAGGGTTCTTGCATGTGTTAGAAGGTGTGAAGTTGAGTCAGACTCAATGCCCGACCACTACAGAAGATAGAGAGAAAATGAAAGTCATTCCCTATGCCTCGGCCATAGGTTCTATCATGTATGCAATGTTGTGTACCAGACCTGATGTGTGCCTTGCTATAAGTTTAGCAGGGAGGTACCAAAGTAATCCAGGAGTGGATCACTGGACAGCGGTCAAGAACATCCTGAAATGCTTGAAAAGGACTAAGGATATGTTTCTCGTTTAACAAAGAGCTTGTCGTAAATGGTTACATCGATGCAAGCTTTGACACTGATCCGGATGACTCTAAGTCATAAACCGGATACGTATTTATATTGAATGGTGGAGCTATCAGTTGGTGCAGTTCCAAGCAGAGCGTTGTGGCGTGATCGACGTGTGAAGTGGAGTACATAGCTGCTTCGGAAGCAGCAAATGAAGGAGTCTGGATGAAGGAGTTCATATCCGATCTAGGTGTAATACCTAGCGCATCGGGTCCAATGAAAATCTTTTGTGACAATACTGGAGCAATTGCCTTGGCGAAGGAATCCAAATTACACAAGAGAACCAAACACATCAAGAGACGCTTCAATTCCATCCGTGATCAAGTCAAGGAGGGAGACATAGATATTTGCAAAATACATACGTATCTGAATGTTACAGACCCATTGACTAAGCCTCTTCCACGAGCAAAACATGATCAGCACCAAGACTCCATGGGTGTTAGAATCATTACTATGTAATCTAGATTATTGACTCTAGTGCAAGTGGGAGACTGAAGGAAATATGCCCTAGAGGCAATAATAAAATAGTTATTTATATTTCCTTATATCATGATAAAAGTTTATTATTCATGCTAGAATTGTATTAATCGGAAACTTAGTACATGTGTGAATACATAGACAAACAGAGTCTCCCTAGTATGCCTCTACTTGACTAGCTCGTTAATCAAAGATGGTTAAGTTTCCTAACCATAGACATGTGTTGTCATTTGTTTAACGGGATCACATCATTAGAGAATGATGTGATGAACAAGACCCATCTATTAGCTTAGCATTATGACCGTTTAGTTTTATTGCTATTGCTTTCTTCATGACTTATACATATTTCTCTCACTATGAGATTATGCAACTCCCGAATACCGGAGGAACACTTTGTGTGCTATCAAACATCACAACGTAACTGGGTGATTATAAAGATGCTCTACAGGTTTCTCCGATGGTGTTTGTTGAGTCGGCATAGATCGACATTAGGATTTGTCACTCCGAGTATCAGAGAGGTATCTCTGGGCCCTCTCGGTAATTCACATCACTGTAAGCCTTGCAAGCAATTCAACTAATGAGTTAGTTGCGGGATGATGCATTGCGGAACGAGTAAAGAGACTTGCCGGTAACGAGGTTGAACTAGGTATGATGATACCGACGATCGAATCTCGGGCAAGTAACATACCGATGACAAAGGGAATAACGTATGTTGTTATGCGGTATGACCGATAAAGATCTCCGTAGAATATGTGTGAGACAATATGAGCATCCAGGTTCTGCTATTGGTTATTGACCAGAGATGTGTCTCGGTCATGTCTACATAGTTCTCGAACCCGTAGGGTCCGCACACTTAATGTTCGATGACGATTTGTATTATGAGTTATGTAATTTGATGACCGAAGTTCGTTCGGAGTCCCGGATGAGATCACGTACATGAAGAGGAGTCTAAAATGGTCGAGAGGTAAAGATTGATATATTGGACGAAGGTATTCGGACACCGGAAAGGTTTCGAGACGTTTCGTATATTTATCAGGGAACCGAGGGGTTGCTGGAACCCCCCGGGGAAGTTATGGGCCCTAATGGGCCATAAGGGAGTAGGAGAGGGAAGGCCACAAGGTGGCGTCCCCCCAAGGGCAGTCCGAATTGGACTAGGGGGAGGGGGCACGACCCCCTTCCTTTCCCTCTCCCTCTCCTTCCCTCTTTCCCCTTCTTGGAATAGGAAAGGGGGAGCGAATCCTACAAGGAACGGAGTCCTAGTAGGAGTCCCCCCATGGCGCGCCTCTCCCTGGCCGCCGGCCTCCTCCTCCCCTCCTTTATATACGGGGGCAGGGGGCACCCCAAGGCACAACAGAGAGTCTCTTAGCCGTGTGCGGTGCCCCCCTCCACAGTTCAGCACCTCGGTCATATTGTCGTAGTGCTTAGGCTAAGCCCTGCGCCGGTAACTTCATCATCACCGTCACCACGCCGTTGTGCTGACGGAACTCTCCCTCATCCTCTACTGGATCAAGATCTCGAGGGACGTCATCATGCTGAACGTGTGCTTAACACGGAGGTGCCGTATGTTCGGTACTTGGATCGGTTGGATCGTGAAGACGTTCGACTACATCAACCGTGTTATTAAGCGCTTCTGCTTTCAGTCTATGAGGGTACGTGGACACACTCTCCCGTCTCTTTGCTATGCATCTCCTAGATAGATCTTGCATGATCGTAGGAATCTTTTTGAAATACTGCATTCCCCAACACCTTTTCACTCAAACAAGAAATTTCTTCAACCGAACTAACTTTTTTACTAGTAGGAGCTCTTTCGGTATGCCATTGTGAATAATTTTCCATAATATTATCAAGCAATTTGGTGGCTTCACCCAAAGTAATTTCCATAAAAGTACCACCCGCGGCGGAGTCCAAAAGATTACAAGAAACGAAATTCAAGCCCGCATACTTTTTTTGTATGATCATCCAAAGATTTAACCCATGAGTTGGGCAATTCCTTAGCATTAATTTCATCATTTCCCAAGATTGTGCAACATGCTCATGTTCAAGTTGCTTGAAATTCATGATCTGGGTTCTAAGGGAAATAATTTTTGCGGGCGGAAATTACTTAGTAATAAAGGAATCTTTGCACTTATCCCAAGAATCAATACTATTGCGAGGCAAAGAAGAAAACCAAATTTTTGCACGATCTCGCAAAGAAAACGGGAATAATTTCAACTTCCTAATATCATTGTCCACATCTTATTTCTTTTGCATATCACATAATTCCACGAATGTGTTAAGATGGGACACGACGTCCTCATTAGGAGTACCGAAAAATTGATCTTTCATAACAAGATTCATCAAAGCGGCATTAATATCACAAGACTCCGCACTAGTGGCGGGAGGAGCAATCGGAGTGCTAATAAAATCATTGTTGTTGGTTTTGAAGAAATCACACAACTTGGTGTTCTCTTGGGTCATCATGGCTACACAACAAGATTGCACTCAAAAACAAATTTGACAAGAAAACGACGAACGAAAAAGGGGCGAATAAAAATGGCAAATTTTTGAGAAGTGTGGGAGAGGAAAATGAGAGGCAAATGGCAAATATTGTAAATTGCAAGGATATGAGAATTTTGATTATGAACCTGATAGATGTTGATGATGTCTCCCCGGCAACGGCGCCAGAAATTCCTTTTGATGTGGCTTGAACTACGTCGGTATTTCCCCAAAGAGGAAGGGATGATACATCACAACTATGGTAGGTATTTCCCTCGGTGATGAGACCAAGGTTATCGAACCAGTAGGAGAACCACTCAACACCACGTAAACAGCTCCTGCACACAAAGAACAAATACTTGCAACCCGACGTAAGAGAGGGGTTGTCAATCCCTCACGGGTACAAAGATAGGTAAAATTGTAGTAGATTGGATAAATAGATCTCGCGGGAACGCGAGATAAAATAAATAAATAAAAATGCAGCAAGGTATTTTTGTATTTTTGGATTAATAGATCTGAAAATTAAAGCAAATAAAAATAGATCGCGAAGGCAAATATAATAAAGAAGAGACCCGGGGCCGTAAATTTCACTAGTGGCTTCTCTCGAGAAAAATAGCATACGGCGGGTAAACAAATTACTGTTGGGCAATTGATAGAACTTTAAATAATCATGAAGATATCCAGGCAATGATCATTATATAGGCATCACGTCCAAGATTAGTAGACCGACTCCTGCCTGCATCTACTACTAGTACTCCACACATCGACCGCTATTCAACATGCATCTAGTGTATTAAGTTCATGGAGAAACGAAGTAATGCAATAAGAACGATGACATGATCTAGACAAGATAAATTTATGTAGAAATAGACCCCATCTTGTTATCCTTAATAGCAATGATACATATGTGTCGGTTCCCCCTTCTGTCAGATCGAACCCATCACAAAGCACCTCTTCCCATGGCAAGAAAAATCGACCTAGTTGGCCTAACTAAACCAAAGATTCGAAGAACAAATACGTGGCTATAAGTAATCATGCATATAAGAGATCAAAAGAATCAAATAACTTCATGGATAAAAATATAGATCTGATCATAAAATCAAAGTTCATCGGATCCCAACAAACACACCGCAAAAAGAGTTACATCAAATAGATCTCCAAGAGACCATTGTATTGAGAATCAAAAGAGAGAGAGGAAGCCATCTAGCTACTAACTACGGACCCGTAGGTCTATAATTAACTACTCACGCATTATCGGAGAGGCACCAATGAGGATGATTGTCGTTGTCAAAACCGGCGGATCTCGGGTAGGGGGTCCCGAACTGTGCGTCTAAGGCGGATGGCAAGAAGAGGCAAGGGACACGATGTTTACCCAGGTTCGGGCCCTCTCTATGGAGGTAATACCCTACTTCCTGCTTGATTGATCTTGATGAATATGAGTATTACAAGAGTTGATCTACCACGATATCGTAGAGGCTAAACCCTAGAAGCTAGCCTATGGTATGATTGTTCTTGTCCTACAGACTAAACCCTCCAGTTTATATAGACACCGGAGGGGGCTAGGGTTACACAGAGTTGGTTACAACACAAGGAGATCTACATAACCGTATAGCCAAGCTTGCCTTCCATGCCAAGAGAGTCCCATCCGGACACGAGATGAAGTCTTCATTCTTGTATCTTCATAGTCCAACAGTCCGGCCAAAGGATATAGTCCGGCTGTCCAGATACCCCCTAATCCAGGACTCCCTCAGTAGCCCCTGAACCAGGCTTCAATGACGATGAGTCCGGCGCGCAAATTGTTTTCGGCATTGCAAGGCGGGTTCCTCCTCCCAATACTCCATAGAAGATCTTGAACACAAGGATAGTGTCTGGCTCTGCAAAACAAGTTCCACATACCATCGTAGAGAGAATAATATTTCCACAAATCTAATCTGCCGACGTATTATAGCATGACATCACACCATGGCCCGGTCATTATTCGAACCGTTTTTCACAACCAGCCACCGCACATATCGCGAGGCAGTTTCCTAGGCACGCCTTGTCGAGCGAGATCGTGTCCCTTATCACGGGATTCTCATCAATACGGACGTGGGTAACCCAACCGCGCCATCAATTACGGCGCTTGGGGATCAAGCGAGTTTTACTAGGCAAGTGGGGGCGCATAGTTTCGTCCGCCTTTATAAAGGGATAAGGACTTCACCTTTTTCACCCACGCCTTATTCCTTCTCGCATATCCATTCTTGCGCACTCGAGCTCCAATGCCCAAGCTTGCACCTTTTTTCTCCTCAAACCACTTCAATCATGTATGGAGCGGGAGGCAAGTGGATGAAATCCTCCGTCATGGAGGAGGACATCAAGAAGCTGCGGGGAGCCGAATACTTACCGCGGACATCGCGCACCGGCTGCCCGACGCGGGGCAGATCATCCCTACCCCGGAACCTTATGAGAGGGTAGTCTTCCTCACCCACTTCGTCCGCGGACTGGGATTTCCTCCCCACCCATTCTTCCGCGGCCTCATGTTCTACTACGGGCTGGACTTCCATGACCTGGCCCCGAACTTCATCCTCAACATCTCGGCGTTTATCGTCGTGTGCGAGGCCTTCCTCCGCATCCAGCCCCACTTCGGCCTGTGGCTGAAGACCTTCAATGTTAAGCCGAAGGTTGTTGGCGGCCAGCAAGCGGAATGTGGCGGCGCCATGGTGGGCAAAATGCCCAATGTCACATGGCTCGAGGGCTCCTATGTGGAGACCATAAAGGGGTGGCAATCGGGGTGGTTCTACATCACCGAGCCTTGCGACACCAACTGGGTGGCGGCCCCCCGAGTTCCATCCGGAATCCCCACGCGGCTCACCTCCTGGAAAGAGAAGGGTCTGTCCTGGGGTAACCCGGTAGAGCCGACCGGACTCCAGACCTGCATCAGGAACATGATGAACAGGAAAATCAAGCTTGTCGAGGTGGTCCAGGTCATGCTCTTCCGCCAGATCCTCCCGTGTCAACAACGGGTATTCAATTTGTGGGAGTTCGACCCGGCTGAGCACCAGACGCTGCAGGAGCTTTTTGACACGACGCACAAGGACGTCTGGAAGGTGCTGTTTAAAGGCGCCGAGGTACCTCCTCCGCTTACCGAGGACCGCGGACTCAGCGCAAAACGCCGCGCCAATCCGGTAGGTTTTTACACATCACAAGATGTTTAGTTTCCTCAGTTTAATCATATGCAGGATCTAAGCCCTCATGCCTTTGACAGGACTGGGTGGAGACGGTCGAGCGGATTGACTGCCCGGCCCCCCTGCCTGAAGATCCAGCAGACGCTTTCCTGACGGAGATGCTGACTCCGGCACCTTACGAGGTGCCAGCAAAGACGGCCAAGAAGAAGGCCACGGGGACCCGACAGGGTCTCCGGCGCAAGGTTGTGTTGGACTCATCGTCCGAACACTCTGAGGCGCACTCCTCCCACGATGACAAGGAGGAAGAGGAAAGTTCTCCCCCAGCCAGGGAGACTAGAAAAGGAAGGCCGCCCCAACCGGGGAGGCTGAAGGGTCCAAGAAAGGAAGGACCCTCCTTCCGGACTGCTCCACGACCGCCGCCCACAGCGACGACGAGTGGTTGCCCAGGGAAAAGCCCCTGGCGAAGTTGTAAGTATCCGGATACCATAATAATTCTTGATGTATTTTATCGCACTGCTTCTCATCACGCCAAACATGATTATGCAGTCCGTCTCGAGCCCATTTCGACGTATCTTCGTCGGATGGTTCTGTGGACCCGTCGGATATGAATAGTGATTCACTTCCGACCGCCTCCACCCCTCGCCCTACGGACAATGCCGAGGTGTTGTCTCAAAGGGCACCGAGCCGGGGGGAGGTAGTCCTGGAGGCGCCTCAAGGCGACACTCCAGACCCTGGGCGCAAAGGGAGCAAGACTCCCGTGGGCTCCGAGTTCGGCCTCCAGTCGAACACCGCGCCGGAACCTTCAGTGGTTCCGGACTTTGTCAGGCGACCCCCTGTGAAGAGGGGCAAGCCGCCCATGTCGGTGACCTCTGTCCATCCAGAGGCACCGGACAACTTGCTGGAAGCGCTCCAAGGCGCTTCCATCGACGAAGAGCACCGCACTATCATGAGTGCGGTGATGGAGAAGGTTCAGTCCGCCAAAAGCGGACTAACTGAAGCTTGCGCCAGCCTCCTAACAGGCTTTGAGGTAAGTAATTAAATTATAGGGAAATATCACCGCATAGACAGTAGCCCCTGATGCTCTGTTTGGCGTTTGCGAAGAAAAGCCGAATAGAGGATCGAATAATAATCGCAGGAGTCTAACTATAGTTTGTCTATGTGAATCTGCCGGCTTCCCTACTGGCCGCTGCCGCATGTACTGCGGAGGTCGCCGCACTACAGCAGGACCTTGAGCGATCCAAGGAAGAGCTCGGCCTTGCCAAGAGGCAGCTCGAGGAGAACAAAGGTAAGCAATACCTTGTCAATATGAAAAAAGAAAGAGTTGGTTGCAGAATAATAGGATCATCATGAATTTTGCCAGGGGCCACGACCGAAGTGGCGACCCTCAAGAAGGCGATGTCCGAGGCCGAAAACAAAGTGGCCAAGGAGCGCACTGAGCGAGAAAGACACAAAGCCCGGGTAGGTGAGGTGCAGCAAGAGCTCCAGGTGCTCGTCAAGAAGCATGAGTTCCTGGAGCTTGACTCGAGGATGCGAGAGTCCGAGCTTGCCCAGGTGTAGCGACCCGACCCAAAATCGGTCAAGTCTCTGTGTCTGTACCATCCCAAGATCATGCTGGCACTCACAGTACATTGATGAAATAATCAAAGTTCAATCACACCTGAATTTATTACACGGTTCTCATATCGAGTCTTTATTACAATAGAATAAATTCGGCCTAAGGCCAACTCATGAGAAATAAACTAAGTAAAGCTGCGGAAGCGTAGAAGAATAGAGAGTCCATCCGACTCCAAAGGGCAATCGCCAAGCGCGGAGCGTAGCCTCAATCCTGATCGGAATACTCCTCTGCAACATAAGACGTTGCAGCCGTGTAGGTCAGCATTTTGAATATGCTGGCAAGTCATGAAGAGATAATAACAATAAAAATTACTAACACTATATGCAATTTGGCTGTGGGGCTCTAAGTTTCATCATTTTGCGAAAAGCCAGTTTTTCCCTACAATGTGGACTTGTTTGCAAAACTACAAAATTGTTGGTAGTTATTGGGATGGTTCCGCCAACCAATGTCTCATTCCCAAATTATTAAGTCATAACTCCCTCAATTAATTTATTAATTTCAATGTTGAGATTTCCGAATACTTCCAAGTTCCAGAGGCTCAAATTGTCCGTAACCGGGGACACGGCTAATCGATTAGATCTTTTCTCTGCAGTGGTTTGCACACTTTACCCGCAAGAATCGTTCCCTCCTTTTAAGTCTTCGCACTTCATGGTGTTTGAAGACGGGACGAACGAAACAGGGTCTTCCGAAGAGTTCTTCTGGCCACTGCCGGTACCCATCCAATCCTACCGTTCTTCTACATCTCGTAGCATCGTCCGGCCAGAGTCACAACTAGGGTTGACCAAGCCAGAGCCCATAATGGCTTGCGGCTGCACAGGTAAGCTTCCGGTCAATGGGGCATCCATCCATCTCTTCGTGGCTGGGTGAAACTTTCCGCAAGATGTCATGGCACTTCTCCATGCATCCCGCCAACCACCGGGTTCTCCAGTGCCCACAACCGCCCTCCACCTAGTAGTGAATTCAAGTCCATCTTGAGCTTGAAGTTCATGGGGTTGTCATCATCTTGACTCTCACATCTCCCTTATGAATTCACTCAACCATCCCGTCTCGAGCATAGCAAAATTAAACTACTTCGTCCCGGTCATGGTAACAAGGGGAATTGGTTCATCCTACCTCATGATACTACTCAAGAACATAACTTCAAAATTTCACCTACTGCATGCATGGTGGGGAGGTATAATTCTAATGCAACAAAATCATAGGTATTGTAAAGAAACATGATCAATGACTTGCCTTGCTGACGATCTTCGAAAGCTAGGGACTCGTGGTAGCAAGCTTCGCACTCCGGAAATTCTACCGAGGCAAACAACAATCATAATAAGCATATATCATATGATCACTTACATAACAGCTTGCTAATATGAAACACACAAAACAAACGAATCAAAACCCAAAAGAAAACTCGAAGAAATCCAACTCAAAGTTTTCCTACATCAAACAACAATTAAAAATAGTTTTACATATCAAAATTTTTCTTAACAGAACCTAACCATGGGTTTAAGCTACCTAACAGAAAAGAATTCATCAAGCAACTAGGAGCAGAAAGAATCACCTTAAAAACTATTATAAAACTCCTATTAGGCCTAAGGCAAATTCTAGTAAGAAAAATAAAATAAAAGTTTTATTTATTATAAATAAAAGTTCATGCTCTAAAGTTACAGAAACTAATCAAGAATAAGCTATCACCTAGTAGAAATAAAATTATTTGCTAATTAAAACAATAGGAAAACAGTAACTAGTTGATTAAATGGGAATAACATGATTCTGGTTAAAACTAATTTTTTATTAATCCTAAAATGCCCAAATAAATTCCTACGGTTAGGCAATGTCAAAACAAAGTTGTGACAAAAGAATCACTAAAAATAATATTCCTAACTCATTTTATAGCAGAATTACTATTCTGTCTAAATCTAAAATAAAGCAATTTAAATAATTTTAACATGACTAATTATATTTTTTACAGAAACTATAAGAAATTTGCAAACCAACAAAAAAAGAATCACTTAAAAATATTAAGTAGATTAAAAGATATGAATTTTTCAAATCTGAAACTATTCTGTTAAAACAGAAAACGAAAAAATAAAACTAAAAAGAAAAACGGGCTAATGAGCCTATCTAGCGCCCTGGGCGTAATATAACTAAATCGGCCCTAGTGGTTAAACCGAGTCGGACGGTTTAATAAAACCCTAAATAAACCGATCTAAACCGGAACTAAACCGGTTTTTTATAAACTAAACCTAACCCTTCGGGGAAATCTAATCTACGCCGTTCGTTCTAGATCGGATGGCGGAGGGAGCTCCGGCGACTTACCGAGGCGGCGACGACTCCGGCGGCTCCGGTGGTCGGGGACGTCGGCGGAGAGGTCCGGCGAGCGCGGCGTGACGAGGGGAGTTCGGGGGTGGGGTCGATGGAGCTCGGGGGTGGCCGGGGCGGTCGGGGCGAGGCTAATGGCGGCGGCGGCGGCTCGGGTGCTCCGGCGAGCGTGTGTGGCGAGAGGGAGAGGTCGGGCGAGGAGGAGGGGAAACGGGTCGACGGGGGGTATATATAGGGGCGTCGACTTGGACGAGGGGCAACGCGGCGAGAGATAGGAGGATCCGGATCTCGCGATCCGCGCGAAGCGGCGGCGCTGAGCTGTTAGGCGTCTTGTGGGAAGACGACGGGTGGGGCCACCGTCGGTGAGAGAGGGAGCGGCGTCGGTCAGGCGACCGATCGCGGAGGGTTTCGCGCGGGCGCCGGTCGCTCGGGCGTGGGCTGGTTCGGTGGCTGCGCGGCGGTGGCTGGCGGCCTGGTGGGCCTCGGCCTTGGCGCTGGCAGGGCTGGCTCGGCTGGCGCCTGGGTCCTCCTTTTCCATTTTTTTTGAATAGTTAGAGAGAGGGAAAAAATACTTAAATATAAATATTTTATAAAGGACATATATATATCAAAATGATCAGGGGAATATTCCCTATAATTTGAACATTTTTCCAGGGGCAAAATCCAAAATTTATAAAAAATCATTTTTTTCTAAAATTCCAAATAAACTCAAATTTGAATTCAAACTTTTTGGCAATGTTTTTCCTCTGATATTTTTGGAGTGTCATGTTTACTCCTCTCATACTTTTTCTCAAGTATTTATCAGGCATAGTTTTGAAATCATTTCCACTGCCAAAATTTGAATTCCAATTCCAACAACTCCAAAACTTCTGAAACTTCAAATGCCACTCAAATTCAAACAACATGCATAGATGCTTAGCTATAATTGTAAAACATTCCAAATAGGAAATTTGGGATGTTACAAACCTACCATTTAAGATGAATCTCGCCCTCGAGATTCGGGTTGGCTAGCAAATAGGTGCGGTGGTCTCGAAGGAGGTCTTCTTCTCGCTCCTGGTGGCTTCCTCCTCGAGTGATGACTCCACACACCTTGCAAAACTTGATGATCTTGCTGCGGGTGACTCTGGTCGCAGTCTCGAGAATTCGGACGGGTTTCTCCTTATAAGTCAGATCACTGTCGAGCTGTATGGCCTCTAGGGGCACTGTGTCTCTCAACTGAATATCGGCCATGTCGGCATGACATTTCTTCAGCTGAGAAACATGAAAGACATCATGAACTCCGGACAATCCCTCCGGCAATTCCAACTTGTAAGCAACTTCTCCACGACGTTCAAGGATTTTGTAGGGGCCAATGAACCGGGGTGCTAACTTTCCTTTGACACCAAACCTCTTGATTCCACGAAGTGGGGACACACGAAGATATGCTCGGTCTCCCGCTTCGTAAGTTACTTCCTTGCGTTCTTCGCGGCATAACTCTTCCGTCTCGATCGAGCTATCTTGAGTCTATCCCGAATCAGTTTGACTTTCTCTTGAATCTCGATAAGATCGGAACCGAAAAGTGTTCGATCTCCAACACCATCCCACAAAGAATGGTGTTCTCGCATCTCCTTCCGTATAGAGCTTCGAAGGGGCCATCTTCGATCGGTCTCGATAACTGTTGTTGTATGAGAACTCTGCGATGGCAAATTATCATCCCAGCTAGACCCATAGTCTAGCACACAAGCTCTCAACATGTCCTCCGAATCTGGTTGACTCTCTCGGTCATCCATCTGCTCATGGATGAAAAGCTGTATCTTGAACTCCAGCCTCGCACCCAAAGTTTCATGCAACTGATTCCAAAACTTTGAGGTAAATTGTGTTCCTCTATCGACACAATACTCCTCGAACTCCATGCAGACATACGATCCTGGTCATGTATATCTTGGCCAACTTAGCACTGGTATAGGTAGTCTTCACGGGAATGAAGTGAGCTACCTTGGTCAAGCGATCAACCACTACCCAGATGGAATCATAACCTGAGCGGGTCCTGGGTAATCCTGTGATAAAGTCCATTCCAAGTTTTTCCCATTTCCACTCGGGAATCGGCAAAGGTTGAAGTAACCCTGCTGGCTTCTGATGTTCTGCCTTTACTCGTTGGCAAACATCGCATACTGCTACGTACTCGGCAATATCCTTCTTCATACCGCCCACCGAAACTTTCCTTCAAATCCAGTACATCTTGGTGTTACCGGGTGAATCGAGTACGGTGAATCATGAGCCTCCTGAAGAATTAGCTTCCTGAGTTCGGGATCATTGGGCACATAAATACGGTCCTCGAACCATATAGCTCCGTATTCATCCTTACGAAATCCTTTAGCTTTTCCTTCATTCATCTTTTTCTTTATCTCATCAATTTCCTTGTCCGACTTCTGGGCTTCACGAATTCTTTCGGCCAAAGTGGACTGAACCTCCAGAGTTGCAACATATCCTCTCGGAACTATCTCCAGTCGGAGATCTCTGAGGTCATCGACTAACTCCTGGGGTAATCCTCCTGCTATAAGAGTATTCACATAACTCTTACGGCTCAAAGCATCTGCTACAACATTAGCCTTACCTGGGTGGTAATGCAATCTCATGTCATAGTCCTTGATTAACTCTAGCCATCTCCTCTGCCTGAGGTTGAACTCTTTCTGCGTGAAAATATACTTCAAGCTCTTATGATCTGTGTAAACATCACAATGGTTTCCGATAAGGAAATGCCTCCAGGTCTTGAGTGCATGCACTACGGCTGCTAACTCCAAATCATGTGTGGCATAATTCAACTCGTGAGGTCGTAGCTGTCTGGAGGTATAAGCTACAACTTTTCCTTCCTGCATGAGCACTCCTCCGAGTCCCTGACGAGAAGCGTCACAATATACCTGGTAATCCTTGTGTATGTCCGGCAAAATCAGCACTGGGGCTGTGACCAAACGTTTCTTCAATTCCTGGAAACTGGATTCACAATCCTCGGTCCAAATGTACTTGGCGTCCTTCTTCAACAACTCAGTCATGGGCTTGGCAATCTTCGAGAAATTCTCAATAAACCTCCGATAATATCCTGCGAGTCCGAGAAAACTGCGGATCTCCTTAACTGAGGTGGGCGACTGCCAATCGGTGACTGATTCAACCTTGGCGGGGTCAACTGCTATTCCTTCTCCTGAAATAACATGTCCGAGGAATCCGACTTCCTTCAGCCAAATTCACATTTGCTGAACTTGGCATACAACTGATGTTCTCGAAATTTCTCCAGAACTAGACGCAAATGTTCCTTATGCTCTTCCTCGCTCTTGGAGAAAATCAGTATATCATCGATGA